>WOVY01000879.1:0-275000 GCA_013436015.1 Rhipicephalus annulatus | reverse complement strand
CGTATACCTTTTCTAGTATGCGTTTGCTGCCGAATGTGCTGTGTTTATCTATCCTCCCTCTCTGCTATCTATTTTTCATCTCCACCATCCCTCTCCCATGCGCAGGGTAGCAGACTGGCTGCCTATAGCCTGGTTAACCTTCCTGCTGTTCTTTTTCTCCTATTTTCCATCCTTCCTTTTCTAGTATAAGGAGACACATACAGAATATTGGCGTGTTGGTACTGTGCCTCAGGTATACGCAATATTTGCTTTTTAATTGACAATCGCACAAGTACGAACTATGAAACCTGAGCAATATTGGCGGGCGCTGCGCGTGGGGTTGAATTTTGGCTGTTTGGGGTATCGTTTTGGTGGACAAACAGAGAAATGTATTGACAGACAGATTCAAATTTTTGCGTCGACGTACTCCAAGAAAGATTATAGCCTTTAAAAAGACTCCGTCGCGCGGAATCGATCGTGGGACCTTCGTGTCGAGTATGCGAGGCGTTAACCACTGAGCCACCATGGGGTATCGTCTTGGACGTATAAACGCCCAAGCTATTTATATCTCCCACTTACCGCTGTTGGCAGGCATCTCGGGGAGGGGGCAGCTATCTTGTTTTCAGCATTATCAGCAAGATAGCCTTTGGGCGCGCGGCGGCTCTCATCTCTCAGCATACTTTGGCCTGTGTAGAGAATTAGCGGGTGTACGCTCGATCACGCACCCTGATCTTACAATGGGCAGGATCGTACGTTTTGGCTAAACTTCGGATTTCACTGGAACGATTCTGTTGTAGTTACCAGGCGCACAAAGGTCACTGCAATTGTTGGACAACCTCAATTGTTGGACAACCTCAGACACAACTAAGTAACGACTGAGACGATTATTCGCGTGCATCTGTACCTGTGAGCACGTTTCGTGCGTCAATTGTGCGTGAGAAACGCGGAGCACGTTTCGATCTGCTTGCCATTCTGCGCACGACTTTCCAATTTGTTGCTATTACGTTCATTGCTTCGCCTTCGCGGCAAAGCTGTGACGTTTTTCTTTATTTAGGAAGCTTTTTTAAGGTGACCTCATTCTTTGCATGTGTTCAAAGTACAAAGGCCGAGAACGCTTTCCCGAATAACAATGATGATTTGCATAACGACGACAATTTACAACTTTAAGAATTTTCAGCAATAAATAATTTTCAACATTAAAAAGCAACAAGATTGTTGTGACAGCCCTAAGTGAGCCACATTGAATCCAATATGTACATCTTTGGGTTTTTTTATTATCCAGACACCCAATATCAATGAAACCAGAAACAGTACGAGCGATCTCGCACAAAGTAGCAGATCATAGTGGCCTAGATATCGCAACCGACAATTGCTTCTGTAATGTCATGTTGCCTAATAAATTATTCACCAAAAAGTTTAAAATGATGAGTGGCGATAACTTGTTTGTATATATTTAGAGGCAACCATAAAGTTGTGTTATGAAGTTAAACTTTCTCTCTGCCCTTTTCTCTCTGCTGCCATAAAAACAGTAGCTTTAGGCATTACAGTATAAAAACTACCGAAGGTTTCATATTAAAAATAAACAAAAACAAGATCAAAAGGAATTTTAGGCTCCAGGCCACCATGAAGCAGTAAGCAAAAGTAACGAAAAAACGAGAGAGGAAGCGAAGTGTTGCCTTGAGGCGCTCCAAATATTTGAAGCACACGCTTCTGGCGAAACAGTAAGCCAGACTCGTTCTTAGCTCCATGCTCAATCAGAGGAAGCGCTTGCGTCGCGGCTTATGGCGGACATCTAGGCTGCGTCACAAATCAGCCATTAGCTGTAAATTTCCGCGCCTAGATGACGGCGGATGCATCTAATACTTATATAAAACTCCAACAATGACAACAGCGACAGACTGTAAATAGCCACCGAAGAATGGTGCCGATGGAGAACCCTGCCACCCTCACGCAGCCCTTCGCGAATAACGAGAAGCGGAGCGTCAATCCTGATGGACTTTGTAACGCGTCCCCCCCCCCTTTTTTTTTTCTAACGGCGGCTACGAAGTCGAGTTATCGAGGGACATCTGCTACAGCTGTTCTCACTCACTAATACGACGCGGTGCTACTGTGTGCGCGGCGCCAAAGTGGCAAAATTATACTGCCTCGAAAACATGGAAATGAGCTGCATTCGCGGCTTTGGGGGCGCCGCTTTTTTTGGTCCCGCACTTCTTTCTCGCGGTGCCCTGTTTCCCTATGCAGTGCTCTTAACGGTGTGATGGAAAAACAGCGGGATGCTTACGATAGAGACCTCGTCTCAAAAGCCGTTTTTTCTTCCGCTCTCGTTCCACACTCCGACATAAAGCAACACGCAGTTGGTAGGGGAAAGGTAGAGGAGGTATAGGGAGTAATACAACAATGCTCCCGTCTTTCACTGTTTAAATTCATTTAATGACACGAAATGCATATATGTGGCTATAAGCGACAGGAAAAGAGAAGTAAGAGTAGGAAGAGTGCGCTGACAGGAAGTTGCATTGGGACGTTTGGAAGCGTCCCTCATACAATTGCATGAGGGGCGTTTGGTTGCTGTTGTTTTCAGCCTTCCTAGTTCGTTCATTCACATTCGTAGAAGTGAAAAGAGAGAAAAGGAAACAAAGAAAAGCAACAAACAAGCAGTAAAACATGTCAAGCAAGGAAGCAAAGGAAGTGGTGGACGAGAAGCGCAACATTTTTATGATGATGCTGAAAATCGCTATATGGTGAAGTTGGAGGTTATGCTCCACAGGGCGCCAATGATTGCCGCGCCGACACGTCGAAGCGGTGGTTTCTGTGGCTTGTGCATGACGCTGCGTCTTCCAAGGTGACGTTTCACGGCTCTTCCAAGCCTTTTTTGTTCCCAAAACGTTTTCACTGTGGTCGTTTCCCTTTAGCGGCTTCCATACAACGGGTAATTAGGATGAGGAAATGAGGGAAACTGGCTGCGGGTATGAAATTTGGCCTGCCGTGCCAGCGCAATAGATTTTTTTATCTCTCAAGACATCATAAAAGAAGAATAGAACGACCGCTTCGAAAGCATATTTAATTACCGCAGTTCCTTCGCTCGGGGGTTATACTACATGAGAGAAGGAAGCTAATGGGGAAGAGGGTTACACTCCTGTACATTTGACTACAGGCACATATTCGCCCCAAAATAAGAGCAAGAGCCTCAAAACATTTTTGGCACAAGATGAATAAATTGCGCAACGGGGACATTTGCAATGCTATTTCACGTCTCTTTTTTTTCATTTTTCTTTTTTTGCATTTTTCTGGCTGAATTACACCAAACCGCACTACTTCTTCAGCACTGTTGTACCTTGCGTAACTCGTGCAACAGTTCTGGGTTTCTGTTGTGGTTGGTGCAGTTACGTTAGGAGCCTTAACAATAATTCCGAATTGTTTAAAGGAGGAAAAGAAATACGTCTACAATGCGGTCTCTCCAACTACGCGAAGCTTCGTCATCTGCAACGTGTAGGAAAGACAACCATAGCGAAAATTAGTATGGGAAGGTAACATTGTTTGGCGAAGGTGACCCGCTATTTATGGCATGAATAATGTAAACATGCCGTCGCCTACGTCGTCAAACTCTTGCCGCCAAATCCGTGAGGCATATACCCGTATTCTACGGGTGGTTATGTGCCACGGCTAAGCGGGTATGTGCCACTGGGTGTTCGTATCAACCAAGATACGGCGAAAACGCACAATTATCTCTTTAATACGGGAGCGTAAAACCGACATCGGCCACATTGATCCGACGAGTGCTAGAATAAATTAATGGGCCCTGTAGGAATCGAACCCATGCCTTCTGCGTGGTCGTCAAGTAATCTACTATAAAGAGCAACGCCAAGTCTCTGAACTGCTTTTCAAATAGACCCTGTTGTTCGTGAAACGTGAATTGTGGGTACAGTGCTGGGTGCCCAATTTTTATAAACGTTACATATTTATTCTTATGACATAAATTCACGTCGAGTTAACGTCAATTTTCGTTAAGCGCTATCCTCTGAAGTTGCTTTATGCTGCAGTGTGCAGCGTCACCAATTCTCGCCGAGACAAACGCTACATATTAGCCTACTGCTTCTGCTGTTGCTAATAAACATGTTCCTGTTGGCATCCTCACGAGGCTGTAAACAACTGCTTTTGTAAAAGATATGCGATTGTTCAGCACATGTCTGTGCGTACAACATTTGTAAGTATATTTAGCGCCATTTCGTTACGTTTTGCTCAATAATTATATACTCGATGTTATGCAAACCATGCGGGAGAATGCTTCACATAACATTCACTCTTAAAGTAGGTCAGATCTGCCAATTTTTAACTATTATTTTGATGTCTCTGAGTAAGTTACGGTTTATGTCATAAAAATAAACATCGAAAGAGAGAACGTAAAGTTAATTATTTGATTAAACTTTTTTGCGTCTCAAGGAATGCCCTCTAATAAGAGACGTTTATGAAATCGCTGAAATTCAAAAACACGTGGCTGTCAAGTTTCAGAATGTGCTAGTCGCAATAAAACTTACCTTATAAATATTTCAAATGAGCTTGATCTCACGTATGAAGGTGAAAAACTAAGGACGTATAAACAGTACTTTGAAATATATCACTGTTTGATTATCAATACTTTCATGAAATCTGCATAAACAATGTAACGACCTCTTGAAAGCTATAAATTTGTACTTTATTTAGTTCGATGTCATTTTGTGCATGTGACAGTTCTAGTTTACAGGAATGTCATACATCTTTTGTGGCTGAGGTGAGAATTTGTCAACGTCGAGCGGCAGGTTTATTTAAGGTTACTATAATCCTCAACTGCTTTCAGGAAGAGCCGAAAAGCAGTTGTCTGTCTCTGTATTCATGGAAATTCATGTGTCACTGCCCCATGCTACAACGACGCTTATTCAGAGTGGTTACGTGGTTGTTAGACTGGAACGATTCTTCGTTTTAGGTGTATACCGATAGAAGGTACCGCATTGTAGCCCGGATCAACGCTTCCCCACATGTACACTTTGCATAGCTGTTTCTTCTTTCTTTACTATGTGTTGTTATCGCATGCCCGAGAAAAGAAGTTCGTTGGCGTCTGCAAGGCATGGCTACTTTGCAATGTCCATTTGATTGGAAGAATAGCGACAACAAGGAGAATGAGGAAGAGTATGAAAGGAAGGACAGAAAAGTTAGGCAGGACAATAAAAAAAATTATTACCTCTGCGTATTACTTACCTTTTAGTGTAATCATACCGTGTACCCGTTTTTTTTTTACGGAAAGACTTATTTCTCAATAAACTTGGCATTATCTCTCACGTTACACATCGAACAAAAGTTTGCACATAATTTCCCTCGAAGCCTCGCCGCGGTTGCCTAGTGGCTAAAGTACTCGGCCGCTGACGCGCAAGCCGCGGTATTAAATCCCAGCTGCGGCGGCTGCATTTTCGATGGAGGCGAAAATGCTGTAGGCCTGTGGGCTCAGATTTGGATGCACGTTAAAAAAAACCCAGGTGGTCGAAACTTCCAGAGCTCTCCACTACGGCGTCTCTCATAATCATATTGCGGTTCTGGGACGTTAAATCCCACATATAAACCTCAAATCTTCACAGGAAGTGTAGCAGTGCAGAATTTCTAATATATTTCGACGCGTGTTTGTAAACTTTATTTTAGTGCATGAGGGTTTCAAGTACAAAAAGTCTCAGCATCGCTCGGGATAGATCATGCCGTAATGATTGAGAAGCTTCACGATTATTTGGCGTCACTATTTTAGAATTGAACGCGGGACGCGAATAATCAAGACGACTCGGATAGCTTACGCGAGCACTAGCGATACTGCTGGGAGTTTCTATGACTGCTTCATATAAGATGGCGTGCTCCACCGATGGTCAGATTGCTTCATGGGTGACAACAGCTCTAATTTCAGTAAAAGCCGAAATAATGTGAAAGTCTTCCATTTCTGTAAATGTCTGGAAGCTTCTAGCATTACAAATCACCGCAAAGAAAACTGTAACCTCATTAGAAGACGTACAGTATTCACGAATCGATGCGCGAAATTTTGGGACTAAATGAGGAATGTATTTCCGTTTCTGGCGTGTAAAGACTGTGCCATATGGACGTCAGTTTCATGCCACGTAAAATAGAGCAACCACTACCATTGACGAGATAGTTCGTGGCATGACGCGGTTATAGGGAGCAGTTGCTCAGACAGTCATTATACCGTACACGAAAAAATTAGAGAAACTCGCGTTTGAAGTAGCAAGTATTGTAAGTCATATACTGATAAAGAGGTAGGTCTTGGGTCTATGGCAAAGTACAGTACCCGCCTATCAGAAAATAGTGTATTCTGACGGAATGTTCTTACGAATACTTGAGAAAATATTCGTTCTGCACAGGAATATGAGAATTTAAAGTATAAGAAAGGTTTCATGAGCTTTGAGTTTTGTCTTCAAGAGTAGAACATTGTATATTGCGTAATCAGGTCCCATGTGCACCTAATTCAACTAAGCCGCAAGGAAAAGAACGTTTGTGCACATAACATTGGACGTTTGAAAGTATTGTCGAATGATGGTCGGTATACCATGATTCTAGTTGGCAGGACCAGCTGGTACTGGTTCACGAAGCAGCATCGCAACAATGAAGGATTGCAAAAGTGATGAAGGAACGTAACGCTGCTTTTCTACCAGAGCCAAGGATGTTGAAGCTCACATTGCAATTTCGACGAGAAAAGATTTTTACCGCTTTCGCCTTAATTGAAGTAGTGAATGTCCAGAAATATCTCTACATCATGTCGAGTGCTTTGTGCCTGCGTGTTATCATGCGCGAGCACAAGCGCACAAAAATGAATAGTGCAGAGGTTTATTTCGGGGGAAAAACAACTCACCGAAGTAGCGGTGATGCCGAGGAGATCGCTGATAAGATTATCACGCGCGTGATCTGTTTAAATAAAATGCAGACTAGTGGAACTTTTTCGATGGCGAGAGAGATACCTCCATCATCCAAGATATGTTAATTAGTAAGCTGAGATAGGGAGGCTGATAAGACAGAGAAGCCCTCACTACAAGGCTTAGCTGAATAGAGTGGAACACCAACATCTATGAAAGGTGGCCTTATGGGGGCCCGTGCGGCCGCTTTGCTTGTAAATACCCGTAATCACAACTCTATATTTCTTTAGATCGCAAGAAACGCTGATAGGAGCATCAGAATGACGAAGACAGCTGAAGGAACTTTAGTGTACTCCTGAATAAAAAAATGCTTTGTGAACATTGAATTTGTCCTTGTTGACTTGAAAGCACAGGCTACATTGAACTGGTGCACAGCAATGACGAACGGAAGATTTTTTTTCTTGACGTAATGCTATTTGTCTGCTGTATAATACCAATAATATTTACTCAGCGTACTTCCTATCACAAATGTGCGAAGGGTTCCAGCTCGGGGGATGGGAGCGAAGTTTGATGATTATTCATTGCAGTGACGCTTCCCTATTAAGTCAAAGTATGTTGCAGAGTATGCGCCGCGCATCTTACGTGGCTAAAATAGCGCGCAAAAAGAGAGCTAGAGAGCTGGTGAAAGAGCGAGCTAGAAATACTGGGCTTGAGTCTGCTCGGCACTTCTAACAAACATGCGAACCCTCGTGTTCGAGCTGAAAACGAGAAAGGTCCAAAGATCGCAGGGCCACAAAAGACTTGAATGTCTAAAGGCAGCAATAAAATTAATGAGCAACGGCAAACGAACATAGTCATGACGTGAAACATGCGAGGAGCGCTGGAGCTGCAAGATTATTTCCACTCCCCAAGGCATTTCTCGAAAATGTGCCAGCGCATCATCTATACGCCGCATTCTGCACTCATCTGACGTGCTTAGTTCGTACACCACTACTTCCGTTTCAAGAGTGCGATTGATAAAAGAAGAAAGAAAAGTTGATTCGGTGATTACAAAGAGGGAAAAGGAGAATTCAAGACTAAACCATAGGGCATTTACCCTTTTGATGTTTGTCTCTGAATTGCGCCTCAATTGCTGAGGCGTCCTAAGCCGGAGAAAAATCGAGCGTGCACCCATGGTCGCTGCGTAGTTTTTCTCTAGTGAATAACTGTGCAGCAGGGTTGAAATGAATGCTGCGCGGTTCCGGAAGGGGAATCGGGGATAACGAATCAACGGCGGGCACCACATACAGCTTCAGCGAGCATGGTGGAGAAGGGCAATACGGCATCGCTTGCGCCAGGTGCTCGGTCATTAATTGAAAATTTGGCGGTTTGGTGGGTACGATTCGTATTATGACCAAGTGGTTCGCCGTGTTTTTGCGCTGCTCTTCACACCGGTATCATCGCTCTTCCGAAAAGCTCCGATGCAGATGAACGTGGGAAAGAGGCGAGCTGCGCATCCGGGAAATTCGCTGCTTACCA
Organism: Rhipicephalus annulatus; assembly: GCA_013436015.1. Taxonomy (NCBI): domain Eukaryota; kingdom Metazoa; phylum Arthropoda; class Arachnida; order Ixodida; family Ixodidae; genus Rhipicephalus; species Rhipicephalus annulatus. The sequence goes on along the minus strand of WOVY01000879.1, from coordinate 266,628 downwards.
GCTATAGTTCCGTGGACGGGGTCGCAACGATTCGGCGTGAAAACACGCGCTTCTAACTCTCAGAGTGCGAAGCAAGTGAATGCTAAAAAGCGATACAATCGTGGAATGTGATGATCGCGTTGCATGCGTCCTAGCTTGCTATGCGTATGGCTTCGCGATTCGCTTAATTAGCTCCCTTGGTTGAAATGGAGTTCAGTGTTATTAGTACGTTTTTATTGCTCAATATACCGAGCACAGCACTTTATTAATAGTGTTAGAGATAATGAAGTGGTTTCCTGCTTGGGAAAATTCCTGTTGCGCACAGCTTTTCTGGACCGTCCCCGTTTGGACCTGTTGTTGGGCAATTATTTTAACTTCGCCAAATATAGACCATTACAATTGTCTACGTAAGTGCACTGTAAATAATATAACTTAGATGAGAAGCAATAAGCATCATTATGTGCACCATACGAGTTCAGTTAAGAATACATACATGCAGAACGTGTGAGGGCGAGTCGATTGGTACTTATCAAACGTTTAAACAGTAAACACAGAGAGCATGGACAGGCAGAGCTAGTCGTAATCACGTCCTATTTTAGTTCATTTCGCACTGTTTGTAAGTATGGATACTTAGAAATTTCAATCTTGTGTCATCTATTTGTATTGTACATGTAACAACGACCACTAGAGCAGCGAGAGTGTACCGCTTTGTAGGTCTCATGAGCGTTAAGTTTGCCATTACAGCTCAACCTTTACGGGCACGGTTTGAAAACTTGGAAGAAACAATACCATATATTTTTGGGTCCACGGGCAACGCGCACTAAGCGCAATGTCGGGGAAAATTTAAGGTATAACCTAAATAACTGATCTGAGCATCGGCACACCAAGACTGCCGTTGACCATAAATGAAGGGAAAGACCTCGGCGAGATCGAGTTTACGGAGCCTCCTCCTTGCCTGGACGAGCTTCCCGATGACATAGTCTTCTCGTATGAACGGCGATTCATTCATTCTGAAGCGAACTGCCTCATGCGAGCAAGTGTGAAAAAAGACCGCTGCGAAGCGAACGGGTACTGTTGCCTGCAATAAAGGGCGGCAAGCTACCTCTTTCTTATCTTTTTATGCCCCTTCTCTTATCCGCTAGTGTTGGGCAATCAACCGCAAGTCTTTCTGTAGACCTATCGGGCCTCTCCCTCTCTTTTCGCATCCTCCTTTTCCATTGAAAAAAAGAAATTAACGTGTGCTTTGGGCTTCTTTGCCTACTCATATCGGGTACCAAAAGAAAAAAAAACATTACTGAAGCGCCACTGCGTATGCTCACAAAGACAATCCGCTCAAGGAACTGCGGCAAGCTTGCCTGCGAATATTTGATGAAACTGCCCTTTTCATCTGCGCGATGAATAATGACCTTTCTTTTACTTTAATGTGTACTTGCGTCTGTATGCGCAGATACCCTCACTTTCAAAAGACAATTCTGATTCAAGCTTATGCAGAATTTTTTCCGCACTCTGTCTCTCCCTCAACTCCAAAAGTTATGATTACATCAGGTGTTCACTCATTCACTTTTTGTTTGTATCTTTCACAACGATAATTTGTTTTGTCTGTGGCTATAGGAAACGTTATGCTGTGAAGCCATTTACTTCTTGGTGTTTGTTTTTTTCTCTTCATTTTAAATTCACGAATGATAACTGAATTATTGCTGAGCTGATGATTAGGCTATAGTAAATATATCTGCGTAATATCGTATTGCAGACCATGAAAGTACCAGCCAAAACTCGTATCAGCGCCATTCAAAATTCCACGCGTTGAAACTTAGTACTGTCAAAAACAGGGAGTCGTATTCGACAAACCGTCTCGCCCCCCCCCGTACCAATTTTGGTGTACTCCAAGTTAGGGAGGTGATCCTGAGAGCACCCAGACGTAAGCGGACGAACGGATGGACAGACAGACAGACACACAGAAAGACAGACAGACAGACAGACAGACAGACAGACAGACAGACAGACAGACAGACAGACAGACAGACAGACAGACAGACAGATAGACAGATAGATAGATAGATAGATAGATAGATAGATAGATAGATAGATAGATAGATAGATAGATAGATAGATAGATAGATAGATAGATAGATAGATAGATAGATAGATAGATAGATAGATAGATAGATAGATAGATAGATAGATAGATAGATAGATAGATAGATAGATAGATAGATAGATAGATAGATAGATAGATAGATAGATAGATAGATAGATAGATAGATAGATAGATAGATAGATAGATAGATAGATAGATAGATAGATGCCACAAGTGCTTGCAGCACGCAAAGAAATGCTTCACATTTAAAATGCTTCTCAATTTATATCTGAAGTTTTATGTTCCGAAACCATGATATGATTGTGAGAGACGCCGTGGTGGAGGGCTTTGGAAATTTCGACAATCTGATGATATTTAACGTGCACATTGCACCGTACGCGGGTCTCTACCATTTTACCTGCGTCAACACGCGACCAGCACTGCCGGAATCGAAATCGCGTCCGTTTGGTCAGCAGACGAGAAATGTAGCAACTGTTCCGCTGAGGCGGGTAAACACGTATGTTAAGGTATTTTATGTGTAGGTCCATAAACAAAAACATTGCCATCTGAGAGCCCTCTTTGCCCCTCCCCCCCGCCCCCAAAATATTGAAACAATCTATAAATTTATATTCACACCAAGGAACTCAAGGCGCAAATCATCCCAAGACAAGGGTTTTATTCCGCCATCAAAAGTACGGATCGTCACCGTCAGCTTCGGGCAATCCAAGGGGCCCACGATGCCGCAGGCAGGTACTCCCTGCCTGTTCCAACGTGGGAGCGGCCCGCAGGGGCGTCGGGGTAAAACCCGACTCTCCTCCCTCGGTGTACAATAAAGTTATCTATCTATCTATATTCACACAGTCTATAGATTATCTAAAGTCATTTCTGTAAGAAAAATGAGCCCTTTGACGCACTTCTGTCATGGAAAAGGCGAAACAGAAATGTTGAGGTTTTTTTACTGGGTATAAAAACTTATAGTCCTTAATCTTTTCAACAGTACGGAATAAAACTTTTCTCCTTAGAAAGCATGACTTTGTTTCTTTAGAGAATCAGCACGAACGAGTACTGAGAGAAGTTACGAAGGTCATCTAACGTGAACACGAGAATTCATATAAGATGAGGAAATGAATTCTTACAGTAGGTGTACATGCTCTTGACATTTTAGTGTGCTCACTAGTGGTAGTCCTACTTCCATGAAACCTCGAGTACGGGTGTTTTCTTTCTTTCACAAACTTAATTTGACTACCTGCGGGTAGTAAGAAGGACATTGCAGTTGCTTTGCAGAAGATGGCCATATCGCTAAAAACAGAAAGGCATGTTTCAGCCTGTAATTTAGTGTGTCTTTTGAAAGTGCTAGCAATGAAGTAAATGTAGAACTCGATCCCTGGATTTTGTGCCGACCGGTTGTGTCCCCGCGATCTCCGACGACAGCACAGCTCAGGCCGACTGGCTCGCCCTACGCGATCTCCTGCCGCTGACAAGAGCTCTTACTGAGAGGTGCCCTGTCCTCGAAATCCTGCGACTGTGTCCATCTTTCCTATCTCCTCCTTACTTCTGTAGTTTTCTGTCGTTCGCTGTCCCTGCGCCTCACTCTCTGCTTCCTCTCTCTATCTATATACCTTTTAATCCTATCCTTTTAATCTCTGCTCACCCCCATCCCTCGTGAGCTACTGTTGAGGTGTCGCACTCTGATGCAGACAGTCACGGGGCTCACTTTTCTCTTTCTCTTTAAGAACCACATAAGAAGTAAAGGTATATGCGTGAAAATAAAGTGACGAATGAAACGACAGTTGCCATTCTAGTTCTCTCTTCCTAATAGGACTTTCCTACGTTGCACACAGTTAGTAAAAAGGGAAGTAACGTAACTATACGCTTCCTCGAAAAGTACACAGTATATTTTTAAATACTTTATTTTTTATAGTTGCAATGGCGAAAGGTGAAAAGTGTTTTGAAGTGTTTTTGGGGGGCGTAGTACGTTTATTCCTTTTCTGTGAATCAGTGGAGAGTATGGACTGACAATCGTTATTATGTCTCCAACAGCAAAAAAAAGGTAGCATATCCACGGAGTGAATGATGGAGAGTGGGGCGAAGCATTCGTCCGTCCATTCGTTCTTGCTTCCGTCCGTCCAAGCGTCCGTGTGTGTTATCGTCTATGCGTCCCATCCACCCGTCCGTGCGTGCGTCTGTTCGTGCGTCCGTCCCTGCGTTCGTCTATGCAGCCGTCCCTGCGTTCGTCCATGCAGCCGCCCCTGCGTTCATTCATGCGTCCATCCATGCATCTGTCTATGTGTCCGTTCGTCCATCTATTCAACACTCCAAGTACTACCATCTCGCATATTTTCGCCATATATTCCCCATAATGAAGCCCCGTCATTCAGCGGACATTCCTATGACTAAACGAGAGGTGGCACTAGCACACTTTCTTACGGCTTGCGCTTCGGGTCTACTTTCCACCTTTAACCACCTCAAGTTCATGGTATATACTAGTTCACTGTGTTCATGGCACTGCGACCTAACGCTCGCTAAACCTTTCTAAACCCAAGGAGGTTATGCCCAGCGAGCATAACGTAGCAACCTTTTCCTGTCAGATAGTGCTCAATGTACATGCCAAGGCTGCTAACGGGGATCGCAGCGTGCGCGTTAACTAAAAGCCGATTGCTCCTGTCTCTCATTCCCCATTAGCAGCCATTGACATATACATTGAGCACTATTTTTTATTGTTTAACAACGCAAAGAAGAAATCTCTCACCAGTACCACCTTGAAGGTCAAAATGTAAGAATCGTTACACATTACGACTACGACGGACGAACGGGTGCCGCTATAAAAAGCTTCGCCCCTAAAAATTATGATCCATTTTTTTCGAAGGGAACCATGACGGGATGCGAAGCAGCAGCAGTGCGCACCCCATTGACCAGGCTCAAGCGGGTGTCGACGGTTGTGCTGGAAGAACGGTTTGAAGCGAAACCTGGTGTGGCCTTTACTAGAGTAAACGTTTCTTTGAAAAGCAGAGACACGGGAGGCGAGTTCGGTTTCGTGTAAATTATGATCGCAAAAGAGCATCCAATTCAAACATATATAACCACTGACAATTTGAGAGCCCACATAAGACACCTCTGCCGAGTTTCTGGTCACCATGTTGCAGTGTTCCCACTTCAAAGATCACAAGCGATGTATTCAAAGATTATTTCTGCTCATAGAGAATGCCTTCCTTTTTGGCTTCACTCCAGCAACAAGACCAGCGTCACCTCCGTGGTGCCTACAGCAACCACAGGTGTGCCGCGCTATTCCGGGAATAACCAACAAGAGCCGCCATTCAACAGTGGTCCTACGACAGGTGACATTGTCGCTACTCAACAAAAAATACGGCCATAGGACCCACATTTACACCGATGGATTAATCTCGGCTGACAGCTCCACAGGTGCTGTTGTCATCCCGACGTACCAGGTCACTATAAAGTTTAAACTATCGCATAGAACAGCATCCACAGCAGCGGAGCTTGCCGCCTTACGTGCTCCGATACTTTATATCGCGGAAGCCCGACCTAAAAAATGGGCTATGTTCTGCAATTCCAAGGCATCTCTTCAGAGCTTTGTTATGCCTGTGAGTCCACAGCGAACGTCCGTGCCTCTGAAAAAGGCAATCTGTGTCAAGGCCAGCCCGCCTGACACGAACAACTCAACGGCGTCATCACGCCACGGCGCCTTTCTAGCGTGCACGTGCAGTGAGTCACCTCAGCAAGCGAGCCCGTCCTGTAAACAACCGGCGTCTTCCTGTCTGGCGGCTGACGCAATGCCTAGCGATGTCACTCGTCCTTGGGTGCAGCCACCTGCAGCGCAGCCTCTCCAGATTCGATGAGAAAGAATGACGCGGCCCAACGGCGACTCCATTGGAGGATTCTGACCTCCCGACCAGCGGCGCTTCTGGTTGGACATTTGGGTTGGACCCGGTGCATATAAAATAAGCCCTGTGGCGTCGAGAGCGGACCCCTTTGACAGCAGACCCATTTGAGAGTAGAGCTATGTGTTAGAGAGAAGAGCTCGGCTCTTCGCGTCTCTGTCGGCCCCAGTGCCGAATTTGTAACGCCTCTGTATATATGCTGTACATAAACCTTGTTTAACTCACCGTCGTCTAGTCCGCTCGTCTATCAGCTCTGCGCAGAAGCACTCGCGAGCTGAAAAACCTACGCTACCAAACGGCTGGTGACCTTTCCGGCGGAGTTCGAAGCAGTGGCGCCTTCGGGACCGTGTTGGCGTCGCCGTCTTTCGAAACAGTGGTTGCAGCGGTGAAATTTCGAGGCGCCCTTCGTAACGTCGGCGGAGGTGCGCTTCGCAACAGTGGTGGCAGCGGTGGGATTTCAAGGCGCCCTTCGTAACGTCGTCGGAGGCGCGCTTTGCAACAGTGGTTGGCAGCTGCGGGATCGGCCGGCGTTAGCGACATCGATGCGGTGAGTTCCTGATGTTTTCCCCTCAGTTCACCAAACTACTCTAGCTCAGGTTGTAGTAGAGAAGGGCTGTGTGAAGCATTGAAGTGAGCTTTGATTGTTTCAAGCCGAGTCGAAGCGCTTTGAAACCAAAGTTAATGCGGAGGGTGTAAACACGGGAGTGTTAAAATTTGCTTGCGCGTCTTGCTAGTAGGCTTATAGTGGGTACGGCAAGTAGATTCTTAACAGGGGCAAACAGCAAGAGGCTAGTGTGAACGATGGAGAACCTTAAAGTGAAGGAACTTATCGAAATTTGTGAGGAACTCGGCATTACATTTGGCCGTGCGAAACGAAAGCAAGCGATCCTTGAGATCATGAAGGATGAGGAAGTGTCGGCTGGGGAAGTCGATGAGGCCTGGTTGGATATCAAAGCACACCGCGAGGAAGCTGAAAGGCGAGAAGCTTGCGAACGTGAAGAAACTGAAAGGCGAGAAGTTCGTGAAGAAGCTGAAAGGTGAGAAGCTCGCGAACGTGAAGAAGCTGAAAGGCGAGAAGTTCGTGAAGAAGCTGAAAGGCGAGAACGCCGCGAGGAGGCCGAGAGACAGGAGCGCCTCGAGTTGAAACGAATAGAATTGGCAATACTACAGTGTTCGCAGGCGGCTAGCGTAGCTTCTCCAACAATTCAGGTCAGCGGTTATAGAATTCGGGACCAATTTCTACCGTTCGTAGTAGGCGAGGACATGGCGAAGTATCTCGTCAAGTTTGAACACGGGTGTGAGCGAAATGCTTTGGAGCGGTCTCTTTGGGCGCAGAACCTGTTAGCTCTTCTTCCCGGCGAAGTGTCCGACGCGATAACATGCTTGTCGAGGGAAGCGTTTGAGAGCTATGACGAGGTTAAGGAAGTGCTCTTGAGACGTTATAAGTTGTCACCCGAGGCTTTCAGGCAAAGGTTCCGGTATGCTAAAAAGGGGAATGAGTCACACGTTGACTTCGCGTTTCGTCTTAAAGCCGATTTAATTGAATGGCTCAAGGGCGAAGGTGTTTATGACGACCGCAATAAAGTGGTGGAGTGCGTTGCATTGGAGCAATTCTACCGCTGCATCGAGGAGGATGTCATACTTTGGCTGCAGGACAAACTTGGTGAAGTACAGCTAAACAAGGCAGCAGAGTTAGCTCAGGAGTATTATACTCGCCGAAAGTTGCATAGCAGGGCAGTGCGCGTTAAAAAGGGTGAAAGGAAAAAGGGCTTTTCAATTAAACTTCATCAATGGAAGCCGTGAATCTGCCACAACTGCAGAAAGGAAGGGCACATCGCGATAAACTGTAAGCAGAAGTTTGCGACTATCCGAGAATCGGAAAACAAACGGAAGCCGCTAATCTGCTACAACTGCAAAAAGGAAGGGCACATCGCGATAAACTGTAAGCAAAAGTTTGCTTTTGCAACAATCCGAGAATCGGAAAAGAACATGCGGTTGTTGGAGAAGTATATCCAAGAAATTTGTGTGAATGGGCAAACGTGTCGAGCACTTCGTGACTCAGCGGCAACCATGGACGTTGTCCATCCTTCATTGGTGTCTCCGGATGACTTCACAGGAGAACGCGCGTGGATCAGGCAAGTCGCGGAGGAGCAGAGTGCTTGCTTACCAATAGCTACGGTTGTCATTGAAGGCCCGTTCGGTAAGCTTCGCACCGAAGCGGCTGTGTCTGCCGCGCTTTCCGATCGTTTTCCTTATCTTTTCTCCAACAACTGAGAGCAGCTTCTCAAAGAGCAGGGTAAATCGTTCTTCCCCAACTTGGCGTACATGACCTTCACGCGATCGCAAGCGTGGATGCTTTCGCAGGGGCTTGATCTCGTTCAATGCGGTGAACTCTCAAGTGACCTTGTCGGCGGGTCGACGGAACCTCAGAGAGGAAATTTTCCGCGTGAGTCATGTGAGTAGTCACGCGAGCGGCCCGTCGCCGAAGCGACCGGCGTGGTTTCCGTAGCAAGGGGAGACGACATGGCGCCATTGTATCAGAGCGAGAGGGATGCAACGCTCTCGTCTGTAGCGCAAAGTTGGAGTGAGCTGTCGAGGGTTGATCGAGAAACGCTCATTCGAGAGCAGCGTGAGGACCTCTCAATTAATGCGCTAGTGGAAAGCCACACGAAAGCTTCACAAATGTTGTCGAAGGAGTACTATGACAAATCGGCGAAGAAGCGCGCTTTTGAAGTAGGAAATCAGATAGTGCTGCTGCGGCCGTTCAAAAGGAACAAGCTTGAGATTCATTGGGAAGGGCCCGCCAAAGTATTATCGAAGCTTTCCGACACCAATTATGAAGTGAAGTCAGGAAGGCGGCCGAACAAAATTTACAACTTGATGAAACTATACGTTCAACGTCAAGCGGTCGTAAATCAGCTGTTGAATGCTTCAGAGGAAGAGGGAGCAGAAATTTTGAGTTCCAGTGATGTAATCGAAAGGGGATCGCAGGTAACCTTGGAGGAGTTGAACCTAGAGCCTAGGTTAAGTGAAGTCCAGAAGGAGGACCTGAAAAGGATTGTTTTCTTGTTTGAAGACGTGTTTTCGGACTGTCACGGAAACACGACGGTGATCGAACACGATACCGAGCTAACTTGTGAAGAGCCAATGCCTAGCAAGCCGTATCGTTGTTCCCCTGTGGAACGTCGCAAGTATGAGCAGCTGTTTGTACCGCATAGGTGTCGTCGCCTAAAAGTGGCCGGTTACTGAGATGGAGCATGATGCTCCACCAGCACAACTTTGACGTTTGCTACAAAAAAAGGGGGGGAAGCTATACGCTAATGCAGGCGCATTGAGCAGTGCGTTCTAGCTAGTACCTTCTCCACCTTTCGGTTTCTCGCTGGCGATTCGGGGCAAAATTTTGACATCACGACCTGAGCTGAGCACTCTCGTCCAGAGTGAGCTCAAGGAGCCAACTTTATGTTCTATTCTAATTCGTTAAGTTATTGTACGTGTAAAAATTTGAGTTCTCATTTAAGAGTCTTGTGTCCCACATGTGCCTCTTGATGTAGAGGGAACGAAATTCCGATAGACACGTAGCTAGGTATATAATGTACTATACTTTGTCTGGTGTTCTGTCGGGTGACCGAGGGGACTTGCTTGTGTTGTGTGTTGACTGTTGTCGATCCGTTCTTGACAAGTTGCAGATTCATCGACAAGTGCTGAAACCAAGGATCGTCAGAGACGAGCGAAGCTGGCCGGCAAGTTGTGGAGACAAGCCAGTGGAGTGGGGGTCCGTCCTGATGAATGGGATGTGTTCCCAGAACAGAGTCTGGAGCTGCATTCTCCCCATGGCCCAGGAGGCGAACCTGGAGGGACCTGGCGAACGAGCGCGCCTGACATCCGAGCCACGTAGAAGCAGCTCGTCTTTCCGGCGCATTGTCTGGCGGCGGGGGTGCTGTTATGCCTGCGAGTCCACAGCGAACGTCCGTGCCTCTGAAAAAGGCAATCTGTGTCAAGGCCAGCCCGCCTGACACGAACAACTCAACGGCGTCATCACGCCACGGCGCCTTTCTGGCGTGCACGTGCAGTGAGTCACCTCAGCAAGCGAGCCCATCGAGTAAACAACCGACGTCTTCCTGTCTGGCGGCTGACGCAATGCCTAGCGACGTCACTCGTCCTAGGGTGCAGCCACCTGCAGCGCAGCCTCTCCAGATTCGATGAGAAAGAATGACGCGGCCCAACGGCGACTCCATTGGAGGATTCTGACCTCCCGACCAGCGGCGCTTCTGGTTGGACATTTGGGTTGGACCCGGTGCATATAAAAGAAGCCCTGTGGCGTCGAGAGCGGACCCCTTTGACAGCAGACCTATTTGAGAGTAGAGCTATGTGTTAGAGAGAAGAGCTCGGCTCTTCGCGTCTCTGTCGGCCCCAGTGCCGAATTTGTAACGCTTCTGTATATATGCTGTACATAAACCTTGTTTAACTCACCATCATCTAGTCCGCTCGTCTATCAGCTCTGCGCAGAAGCAGTCGCGAGCTGAAAAACCTACGCTACCAAACGGCTGGTGACCTTCCCGGCGGAGTTCGAAGCAGTGGCGCCTTCGGGACCGTGTTGGCGACGCCGTCTTTCGAAACAGTGGTTGCAGCAGTGAAATTTTGAGGCGCCCTTCATAACGCCGTCGGAGGCGCGCTTCGCAACAGCTTGCAATCAGCTTTACGACAAAGGGAGCATCAACAACTAGTGAATAATTAAGAGAAGTGATTCACAAATTTTTATCGAAAGGACATGAAGTGGCGTTCTAGTGGTTACCGGGACATTGTGGTATTGTCGGTAACGACCTTGTGGATAATGCTGCCCGATCCGCCCACGGGGACGCCCAGACAACACCAATTCCATTGTCCAGCTCCGACGCTGCAAGGGGCCTTCACTCGTTCGCTAACACTATGTCGGAAACTTGGCTGAGTGACTCCAGTGTCGGGAACCGCTGCCTACACAAATTGTACCCATCAAGAAAGCTTCAAGTTCTATCGGACCTCTCCCGCCAGGATGCAACTTTACTGTGCCACCTGTGGTTAGGAGTAGCTTTTACGAAGGCGTACTCCTTTCGCATAGGAATGACGGATAGCTCCCGATGTGAATCGTGCGACACGGACGAGACAATAGAACATATACTGTGTTCATGTGAACGTTTTGCGAGCGAACGCAACATGCTACGCAAAACGTTAGAGACACTAGGCAGTACACCTTTTTCCGAAGAGAAGACCCTTGGTTCATGGCTCTACGCGTCACAGGCCAGCAAAGCGACGCGGGCATTGCTGAGCTTTCTAAAGACGACCGGACTACGCGGCCACTTATAAGCGTGCAATGGACAAGGTCACATCTACACACACGTTGCCCTTCACCTCTCTCTCACTTCTCCTTTATTCCCCTCTACCCCCCAGTGCAAGGTAGCAAACCGGACGTGCGTCTGGTGGACCTCCTTGCGTTTCATTTCTTCCCGTCCTCCTCCTGCTCCTCCTGCTCCTCCTCCTCCTCCTGCTTCATCGCAGATAAACGAAACCAAATTGTGTTTCGAATTGACGGGCGGTCAAGCGTTGCGGGTGGTGGAGAGGGTGAAGCGACAGAGAAGTGTGTTGTGAGCGGGTGGAGGAGCAACGCCACCTAAGTGTATTGCGAGGAGCCGGCAGCTGCTGCGTTTGAGGGAGAGAATGACGTCAACACGCAGCTGTGATTTCCCCTACTTAACATCGTTCCAACAACTGCGGCGGGGAGAACGCGGTATGGCGCGTTGGCATGGAGACACGGACGGATAGCGTTACACAGGCTAGTCAAAGAGCTGCTTCACATCTAAAATTGACAAGATGTATGCTCACACGAGTACTCAAATAGCAGTGTTACAGTGACCCGCCACGTCGCCCAGTGGCCACGGCACTCAACTGCATGCTGAGCAACAGATCGCGGGATCGAATCCTAGCTGCGGTGGCCACATTTTTTATGGGAGCGAAAAATGCTTGAGACCCATGTACTTAAATTTAGGTGCACGTTAAAGAGCCCATGTGGTCAAAATTTCCGGACATTTTTACTACAATGTCTCTCATAATGATTTGGTGGTTTTGGAAAGTTAAACACCAACAATTAATATTATTATTATTATTATTATTATTATTATTATTATTATTATTATTATTATTATTATTATTATTATTATTCCTTTTTACGGTGTTCAAGAAGTGGCTTCGTTTGGACGCAGATATTAGAGACCAACAATGTCCATATTCGGCTAGCATCATATACGTGCAACTGAACAGTAATGCTACGCGTTTCAATAGCAACTCTCTTCTCCTCTCGGTTTGTCTATGATATTTCGCTCCTCTCTTTCAAGTGATGGCGATGCGTAATGGAAAACACGGGACGACGACGCGTATCTTAAATCGGAGTCAGAAGAGAACGATCAACATAAACTGGAAACAAATCATTGCAGGAAGAGTGATGGCCATTTAAAAGGCACACAAGCATTGCCGGAAAGTTTGTGAATGGGGAACTTTTCTTTGGAGAACTAACCAACGTGGCGCAGACGTGATTGAGCAATCTATTTTTAGGAAGCAGACGTCCGCAGAGGTAATTCAGTGCGCCTTTGAAATATATTGAAAGCAGTCCAAAATGACTGAGTTTGAATTGGAAGGCCTGTATTGCAAAAGGGAAATATTTGCGCAATCAATGGAGTGAGGCCCATGGTTTGGGGCTTCACTGGCTTCGAGAACCGATCGTGCTTGGTAAAGGAATGTCACTTGATCCTCCCTTTTCTCGCTAGTGAGCCAGGTCTCCCAAATTTTCTTCAGAAGTTTCACACAGGAATGTGTTGCGTATCAACCTGGGATTGCGTGAGTGAACATTTCTACATATAATGTGGACGACAGTTGGATGACAGCAACACCGCGGGAAAGCTGTGCTTGCTTTTGTGGTGGTGTTTATAGAGCTATTTATTTAAACAAACAAGCATGTACTTTCCTGCCGACAGCGACACTCATACGCTTCCGTTAGACCTAAAGCTGAAGGATGCTGGGGAGTAGCGCTGTTTTTGTCTAAGCTGGATTTTAAGATGTATATATATAGCGTGTGTTTTTAGGCCATTCGCTTAGGTCCCCCTGAAACACTGATTTTCCAGTATAAGACACCGTTCAGGAAAGACGATTGCTAGTTACCACGCCGAAATTTTGAGGACGTAGTGAAGCCGGGCCCTGTGTGCGCCCCTGTCAATCTCACCGCAAGGAAATAAACGTTTGCGCACGTAACATAGGCCATTTTAAAATACCTTAGAATGCTTACTGTTGTAGAGTTCCCACTACGCCATAATTTATTTTGCAAGTTGATCAAAGATCGACTACAGTAGAGAGAACACAACGGAAAAAGAGACGCGGACAAGGCAGGGCTATGAACACACAGTGCTGTCTGTGCGTTGCTCTGCTTTGTCTGCGTCTTTCGCGCTATGTTTCCTTTAACCTTTAAAGCAACTTGCCAGATCATCGCCGCTTAAAACTTGGCACTGCTATATTATCAGCCCATAACTGATGAAATACTGAGAAGTGTTCTTAAATTTTATAATTAATTTAAGCCCACGACAAGTAGCCTCGAAGATGGAGGTCTGAGAGCTAGCCTGAATACTGTTTGCTTTTCAGCGCCAAACTGGCGTATGAAGATTAGCGTCGGTAATATGCATGATTACCAGTGTAGCCACAACTAATTACAAACCAAGTTTTTTGGTAAAAAAAAGCAACCTTGCCGCAGTACCTACGTCTATAGGAAGAAGCTTGTTTGCTGCATTTAATAGTGAAAGTGATCAATATGCATTATTACGCGCCTAACTCATGATTAGAAATTAGCTTTCTACAAAATATCACTATAATTAGATACTTTACCTTCTCATTAGGACCCCGAAATCACAATATTGACATATTTAAATAACGTAATTAGCAACAATCAAAAGCACTTGGAAAAATTTTTGTATTTAAGATGGACCCGCAGGCGGTGCAACGCTGAGCCTTTATTTGTCATCTACATTTTACCCTTCTGTGTTGCTACATGTCTTAAATATAAAGGTAGAAGGTAATTGCAATAAACCACGATATGCGTTGTTATCACCCTGTGGGTCATTGGCACAGAAAATTGGATGGGCAATGTGAAAAAAGAAAGCAGAAACTTGAAACTGCCTCTTGTTCTGTAGTGCCATTAAACCAGTTTATCAAGCTTAGGGAAAGGTTTGTTATAAATATGAGCACCATATATATCTAAAATTTCCCTCCTGGCTTCACATACGGCCATAGAATTCGATGAGTGAATCACTTTGGAACGTGATATGACGAACGCTTCACAGCCACAAAGACTTCGGGTCAGAAAGAATTGCAGGAGTGGTTAGTGGTTGAGTGTGGGCTCGGAAAGGATAAAATCTAAGGCCGAAGAGACGGCCGCACCGGCAAAGAAATCGAACTCTCTGTTCTGGTCCCCATCCGCCCATCGCTAACAGAAGCCAAGAGGCGTGAATCCAATGAATCGGCTGGCATTGACCAAGGAAACGGGGATGGTGACACCTCGTGGGCAGAGAATAATGCACAAAAACGAACCACGCCTACCACGGCAGGAGTAAGAGAAAAAAAAGAATGAGGGCACGATGATGTATGTGACCGCACAATAGATGTCCTACCAGGTTGCCCCTCTAATAGTTGATGCTTTTCTAATAGTCGATTCAAGTAGCTGATTCTTTCTTTTTTTACAGTTACTGAAGTTGCATGATATATAACGCCATACAACTTCATATAACTCTATACAACATCAATCAGAAACCGTATAAAACATCAATCTATCGGTGTAGTCGGCGAGCTCTTTTCAGTGAGTGAAGCGTTGGATAAAAATAGGACAAAGGGAGCATGTTTCAGAATGATGACGATAGTTTTTGCAAGAGTTCGCCTTCAGTTCGCCGAAAATAAGCCCTTAAGCTGTTCTAACTCAGACAGGAACAGATGGCTGTTGCTCATGCAGTTTGCTCGTAGCCGTGATTTACCAACAGTATTTCGAATCAGAAAAGCTTTCTTGAGAAATGTTCATTTTTACCAGTTGGCTTTCATGGAAGTTATATCTAACCCTACTGCTTGCGTTTCATCACCGCGTTTTACATTGGCGCGAATACTGAAGCGCGTACCAGGCACGAAAGTAGTATCAAGACTCGAGCTTTACCAACAACCAGACAAAAGAGCTTCGCGCTTGACTTTTCGGCACACAGCATATTGTCTCTCGAAGCGCCTTCTCTGTCACACCCGTTGAGCGCCCTGGAACTCATGATGGTACCCACTAGGGCATCACGTCACAAGGAATCGAAACAAAAAGATGTTACAAAGGTCACGGTAACAACTGCATCGATGCGAGGACATCAGCCAGAATTAAAGCAGAAAAAAAAACTGTGCACGACCACGGTTGAGGGCGACCTTCATACTAAGAGTTTGTTCGCCGTTGTGGTCCAATAAAGTACCTCATCTAGGCTGTGTCAATAAGAGAAGCAGGCAGATCATGTTTTCTTATTACAGACTGTGTTTTCGAAGGCTGTGGAAGATTTCTGTGCCACTTCGGAACATGCTATTTCGGCACTCTCTCTTCTTTTTTTTTTTGCGCGATTGGCTGTTGTTGACAGAAAGGATGAATAAAAGTTATTTTATCGCGATGGTGTTAAAGAGCTAAAATCGCAGCAATTCTGGCGTCGGAGTAGTTGGTTGTGCGTGATGCATCATGTTTGCGTGACAGAAAAATAAAGAAAAACATGCAAATAAAATAAGTATTAAAAATGCTGGGTGTGAGTAGGGATCGAAACCGGGTCATTTGCGCGTCAAGCGGGGGTTTTACCGCACAGCCACGTCTCTGCTTATGAATACAGAGAAAATAACTTCCTCTGCTTGGAAATGCAGGAAGAGTAACTTTCATGCTTTAAGTACACATGCATCCTGCATACATGCTTCACAATACGAGATGAAATATTGCCATAATAATGCATGGTACAAGTGTACATTGCCATCGAGTGTCAGAACACGGGATTATTATAAAAACTTCACAGTTTGAAGGAGGTCACCCACCACAAAAGACGTGCTACTCCACTCTTGAGGTTACGTAGTGGGTGCGCTCGTGTCCTTCGTATCTTTCTGCTCTCTGTGTCGCCATTCTGTTCTCGCGCTATAACTATCATCATGTCATACCAACTAGCCCAAGCTGCCACAGTGCATAGCAAGTTTGAAAAGATTTCATACACTAATTGTCTGAAGCACGGAACGCAATGTCGCTATCGCGTTTAACTATTAGAGGCAAACCTTAAGGGTCCTCCGATTTCTTTTTATTTGCACAGCTGAGGCATATATTTCTGTGCTGACAATAATGGAAGTATTGTCTGTTCCGCCATGCCCGTACTGCTATGACTGTTGCTGAACGCTTGCCTGAGCGTCGTCCGAGTATTTGAACAACTAAGAACACCTACAGCCATGGTGACGTCTGTGTAGAGCGCGTACAGCCAGTATGTGTCCTGAGGGGTGACCCCTTGAGGCAGTTTCAGGCTCTGACGTGGTGTGTGAGGAGCATTCGCAGCTTAGTAGGCAGCCTAACATGTCGGAGCTCGAAACTACCTCAAGGTGTTGCCCCAAAAAGCAAAAACCAGCTGCTCGCGTGCTCTCAGTCGTAGCCGCTGGCATAAATTACTGCCCTTTGTAGTTTACGAATGACCGCAATGGCATTCAGGTAGCATTACTGTTTTTCAAGCTTCTAACAAGCGCTTACTGCTTTCAAGATGTCTAGCTCTCGAGTGAACAGCCAATGTCCTCGTCTGACAGGACTAATGCAATGGGAAAAATTCGCTCAATTGGAGGTGAACACAAGTACATAGTGATATTTATACTGTATTTGTTTCTGTCGCTATTTTATCATCTAGTTATTTTCTCTTTTTATTGCTGAAAGCCCCCAAAAGTAACTCTGACTGCTGGTGCAAGAAGAAGAAAATACTGCTAATTATGGAGAAAATTTAATGACATCCTGCATGAAAAAGTAAAAGACACAAATAGTAGAGCAATACAGCAACATAGATAAAGAGAACGAAAGAAAACTGTCATGCAACAATGTAAAGGACGGAAAAAACCACGAGTGTATTTTGCCGACAGTTAAGCCTTGACCGTGACAGCCAGCAATCATAAAATGTCTTAGCTATAAGATTATACTACTGAAATAGAAAAAAAGTAAACTGTATGACTGGGCAGTTAAGGGCAGGCCTGAGTGGCATGAATACCCTTTAGGCGAAGTAAGTGAAAGAAAACTACGTTGTTGTAACAATGGAAGCAAACGCAAATCATAGGCGTGTTCACGTTCAATATTCTACAAGCAACGCAGAATTTCTTAGAGGTGAAGATGAGAGAATTACGAAGGTTTCTCAACATTTCTTTGTTATTAAGCAAACGTTGTTTTCAGGCGGATGTTCTTGCACGTTGGTTCAAGGTACACAAACAAGCACCTCTCTTCTAGTTGCTCATCGCTTCGACACAATCGTATCACGGCATAACTTGCAGTAACTTGCTTAAGGCCCTAACAAGACCCACAAAACTTCGCGCACCCAAGTTTGTTGTGACGCGCAGCTTCGACGTGCCTTCCGCGCAAACAAGTTTCCTTAACAAGGCAGGCACTCGCTTCTTAAGGTCGTGGGTGAGCCAGGGTTCCTAGTACAACAAGTAACGATGAATTATCCCGGGCGTCTATGAGCTAACAGGTCGTTGACTGGCGTGCCTACCAACACGTCAAATCAGTTTTGTGCCCAGTAATTAAATTGGCGCTGAACTTATGAAGGAGAGGAACAAGCCGTCTTCAGGGTCGACGTTGAGAGCAAATGCGTGCCAATATATTCATCGATCATTGGGCTGCGTAGTTTACTAAGAGTATTTTACTTAGAAAAGTAATCCTACTATTCTACTTCGAGATATTGAAGTGAACCTTTAATAGGTCTTGAAATGACGGACGTCACACTGCAACCAAGTTCATTGAAACAAATCACGGTGAACTCAGCCCGAAAATACTGTTGGCCCATGTACAGTCGCACTCAATATGAGATACAGCACGCTGGCTGTGGTTTAGGTGACTCCAAGCCCGTGCAAAAACGCCGAAAAAAAGTGAGACTGGTTCGGAAAGTACCGTCATTCAGAGAGATTAAGTCGATAAATTTCTTTCGTGTAGGGGCTGCTTTGCATCATTTACTCCGTTTTGAGGACAGGCAGCGGGTGGCAACTCAATGATTGATTGTTATGTGGAGTCTAACGTCCCAAAACCACCATAATATTAGTGGCAGCTCAATATAATGAGCGTGACTGTACATTCAAGGACATCCAATTTGCTTGCCTTTTCGTAAGTAATCAATTATTCGCATTCTGTTTAACACATTTCTTTTTCGAAAGTGAAGCTGCTCTAAGACGAAGCTTTCATGTCCGGGATTCGCAGTACCGCATGCGGCCATCATAAACGGGCGTGTGCCAGAGGCATTGAGTAAATCTCACTTTCACCACTATTCCACTAAATATTAAGGCAACCATTAGCCACACAAACTGGTATTAACTACAACACTACATGCAGCCTTTAAGAAAGATTTCATCATGATAAATGGGTATGCGCCCCCGAAGTTGGGAAAATTTAACTACACGAGAGAAAATCAACTTTATTAAAGCTGCTGAAGGGGTCTGCAGGCACCGCTTACAGGGGCTGATCCGGTGGATCCGCCAATGTGCAGACTGGAACTCGGAGCTCACCAGCCATTCTTTGAGCCCCACGACTTTCGCTAGCAAGGAACAACGCAACGGCTAGCCCGAAAGGAATCGAAACAGTGGAGTTGGTAATCATCGTTTCAGAAACACTGTCCGCAAGTCATGCGGCCATGCCCTCTTTAAACAGCAGCTTTGTTGAGCACGCTTCCCATCTGATAGACGCTGGCTTCCTCTATCATGTGCTGTTTTTGGTGGCGGAAAAGTTGCTTAGGACCATTTAACAGGGACGTGAAGCACCAGTAAACTACGTGGTCAGCAATTCATAGCGCGTGGTTTTGATTTCTTATATACGCAAGATTTCTCACTATTTGAAAAAGATAGGTGATAAGGTATGTTAAGGTTGTTTTCTCTGCCACAGAAAAGCTTTAAGTGCTCTGTAAATGTGTGAATGCGCAGTCCGCACGAATGAGCACAATTTCTGTCGTTTACTTGATCCCGTTGTCAAGCGGCAAGATGTATGTGCGACAAACGGGCAGGTACCTTAATGAGCGTTTAAAGGAGCACCATTACCACGGATACCCATTTTTTTAAGGCCATTTAGGTATTCATTGTAGAGATAGTGCTTGCAGACCGGAATTTGACAAGTGCACCGTTGTCGCAAAGCACCATCGGCAGCTAACACGAGAGATTAGTGAGTCCAATCAAATGCGAATGCTTGGTGATCTATGTACCAGCATGCCTTCGGTTGTACCCACTTAAAAGGAAATCGAGTATTTTGCTTTGTCGAAACAGATTGTGAGTTTACGCTGAGATGTGGTGTTGTACCCACTTAATGAGATATTGTCTGGCTGTGACGCAATAGGTTTGCTCAGTAATTTGGGGGGGGGGGGATACATGCAAGTAACCAATCGCTATTGCACGTACCCTCTTGATAATCTAGAAAGGAGTGTAAAGCTAGGATATAGTGCGCATGTTCTGCATGACAAATACAAATATTATGGAAGTCATAAACAGTCAAAGAATCTTTCGGCATATCGTGAACAGCTTTTATAAAGAGAGAGAGAGAGAAAATTTAATGCGGAAAGGCAGGGAGGTTAACCAGAAAACATATCCGGTTTGCTACCCTGCACTGGGGAAGGGGTAAGGGGAGACAGAAAAGTAAGAAAAAGAAATGGGAAAGGGAGGAAGAGAAGCACAAACACACACACACACACGCGCACACAGTAGTGTCACAATCGTTCAACGAGGCGGGTCGCTCGCAGAAACTTCATCAGCGTCTTCGTTGCTTTCTGGCGTGAAGCTCGATCTTTCCGACATTCCAAGATTGACTGCTCAGAAAGTGGCTGGTCGTCGAGGCGAGCAAACACTGCTGAGAGGGACTGTCGCTGAGAGCTGTACTGGGGGCACTGACATAAAATATGTTCAATTGTTTCGTCATTGTCGCAATGGTCGCATGTAGCGCTGTCTCTCATTCCGATGCGGCAGGCAAAGGCGTTCGTGAAAGACACCCCAAGCCACATGCGGCAGAGAAGGGTCGTCTCGGATCGGGGTAGGCCAGATGGAATAGTAAGTCGTAGGCATGGGTCCAGGCGGTGAAGACGGGTGTGGAGAAAACCGGGCGTATTCCGCATAGACCTTGCGACATCCTGCGCAAGCGTATTAATCTTTGCTGCTGCGTCGCTTCTTGATAGTGGAATAGGTTCCATCACTCCATTTTCGTGAGCATTCTTAGCTGCATCGTCGGCATGCTCGTTACCGATGATGCCGCAATGGCCTGGTAACCACTGAAAAGATATGTCATGTCCTTCGTCTATTAGGTGATGGTACAGTTGTCGTATTTCGAGCGCCAATTGGTCTTGAGGCCCACGACGTAGAGCATTGTGTAGACATTGGAGAGCTGGTTTCGAATCAGTAAAAATGCTCCATTTTTGTGGTGTCTCTCGATCAATCCTGCGGAGTGCGCTGCGGAGTGCCGCGAGCTCCACGGCTGTCGATGTCGTCTTGTGTGACGTTCTGAACTGGATGGTTTCGGCTCTTGCTGGGAAGATCACAGCTCCTGCAGATCCTCCAACAGTTGTCGAGCCATCCGTGTAAAGTTTGACATGATCTTTGTATTCTTCGTGTAGCATGAGTAGAATCATCTGCTTTAAAGCTGGCGCCGAGAGCTCCGCCTTCTTGCGAATCCCCGGCACTGTCAAGCGCAGTTTTGGTCGGTCCAAGCACCAAGGAGGTGTTAGTATCCGTTCCGGAGGCGTGTAGACTGTTGGAAGGCACTCACGGAAAGTCAATACTCTCTTACAGAAGGAGGCACTCGGTCGATCTTCTGGAAGCGAAGCTAGGTGGTGGGCAGGGGCGCGAGCAAGGTGTCTAATATGAGCTCTAAGCACCTCCAAAGTAATGTGCACTGTGGCCGGATGATCTTTGGCGATTGCGATGGTTTCCGCTGTTGATGTACAGCGTGGTAATCCAAGACAAACTCTGAGTGCCTGGCCCTGGGCGTTTTCTATTGTGCGTATACTGCTTTTGCAAGCGTTCGTCAGAACCGGCAAGCTATACCGCAGGTACCCCAGAAACAGCGTTTTGTACAAATGCAACATCGCGTGCACTGATGTGCCCCACGTTTTGCCTCCGAGGAACTTGAAAAGTTGTGCGATGGCCGTTAGGCGCTTCTTTAGAGTGGCCACATGGGGACTCCAGCAGAGATTTCGATCGATCGTGACCCCCAAAAAACCTGTGGGTCCTGGCGTAGCAGACACTGTGTCCATCGATGGCGATGGGATATGACGTCATTGCCTTCCGCGTGAACGCGACCAGCGCCAATTTCTCAGGAGAAATCTCGAGGCCTTGTTCTCTAAGGTACGCCGATATTGAATTCGCTGCTTTCTGGAGTCTCGCACGTACCTGAGGACGTGTTACACCTGACGTCCAGGCACAAATATCATCTGCATAGAGAGATATCTGCACGGAATCTGGTATGCGTTCCACGAGACCGATCAGAACCAGGTTGAACAGTGTGGGGCTCAATACACCACCTTGAGGAACACCACGGTGTGTATAATGTTCAGAAGTCGGCCCATCATCAGTTTGCATAAACAATGATCTCATATGTAGGTAGCATTGGATCCAGCGGTACACTCGCCCACCCAAACCAACTGACTCGAGGGCGTCAAGTATGGCTTCGTGAGAAACATTGTCATATGCTCCTTTGACATCTAAAAATAGTGCGACAGATAACCGTCTGCTCATTTTTTGGTGTTGTACGTAGGTCACCAGGTCAATGACATTGTCAATGGAGCTCCGAAGACGACGAAAACCGGCCATGGCGTCTGGATATATTCTATGGCGTTCTAGGAACCACTCGAGTCTGGCAAGGATCATTCGCTCCATCAGCTTCCCTACGCAACTAGCCAGCGCTATTGGGCGGTATGATGTCAGTTCTAGAGGCGATTTTCCAGGTTTGAGAAGTGCAACCAACCGGCTTGTTTTCCACTCTCTGGGGACCGTTCCATCTCTCCAAGACTCATTGAATACTTCCAGCAAAGCACTTCGTGCTCGATCACCGAGATTGCATAATAGGTGGTATGATATGCCATCCGGCCCAGGCGATGACGATCGATTGCATGAAGCAAGAGCCACATTCAGTTCTTCCATTGAAAAAGGCAGGTCCAGGTGCGGGTCAAGTGAATGTGGCGTGTAATCAGCAGTAAGGGCTTCTGTGCAATTTAACGGGCCCGCAATCTTTCTACAAAAATCTTCCGCTACCTCGATATCCCTTCTATTTTGGAAAAGGGCCAAGGCTTTAAACGGAAAACGTTGTTGGGGAAATATGCGTAGGCCTCGCACGGTTCGCCATATTTGAGAAAGCGGTTTGCGAGGGTCTAGACTCGCGCAAAACTTCGCCCACCGTTGAAACTCCAGTTTGTCTATACGACGCTGGATCTTCTTTTGCATGCGCCTGGCCATCCGTAGATCTTGAATGGATTTTGTGCGTCGATATCTACGCTCCGCACGCCGACGAGTCGCACGGAGGCGCTCTAATTCCACGTCCGTTTCTGAGGGCCTTGAAGAATATGCCAGCGTGCGCATCGCACTCTGCGCTGCTTGTTTGATCGCTTGCTCAATGCCAGAGGTTAAGCCTTTTTCACAAGCGTGTTCAATGTTGGTTGTGAATGCTGAAAAATCGATCCTCCGTACGGTTTTCGGCGGGTGGTCGCTAGCAAAGCCTTCGATGGTGAGATAACTGGGGATGTGATCGCTACCATGTGTCTCGATGTCTAAAAACCACTTAACGCTTGTGGCGAAGCGACGTGACACAAACGTCAAGTCCAAACAGCTGCTGTACGTTGATCCTCGCAGAAATGTAGGGCTCCCATCATTAAGTAGAGACAGTTCATGAGTCGATACAAATGAAGCCAGCCTCCGGCCCGTGGCATTGACTTTTGAACTTCCCCAGATTGGGTGGTGGGCGTTGAAGTCCCCTATAATTATCCACGGATCCTGGACGCTCGAAAGAATGTCATCCAGTCTTTGGCAATCAAAACGGGCTGAGGGAGATAAGTAGACACCTATTAATGTGAAGGTGAGGTTTTTCTGCTTCACAGTCAGGCAAACATATTGGTTCTCATCATGAGGCGACACAGGTTGAATGATGTAGGTAAGCTCCCGACGAATATACACAATGACCTTGCTGCTATCGTTTCGGGTTTTGGACGGGATTGATTCGTAGCCGGATAGCCTGATCGGGTTTGATAATTTCGGTTCACATATTACGATGATTGGGAAACGGTTAGAAAACACGTACTGACGAAAATCGGAAATCCGTGATCTAAGTCCTCTTGCGTTCCACTGGATGACTGATGCTTCTCTGACGTCTTTGCGGAACGATTGTTGATCTCCTGCCATGACTCTACGCGAGGGAGGCGAGGACTGGGCTCAGCGCGTCCAACACCTGTAACCCGCTTCGAGCGGTTGGAGTTCCCAGGCTTCTTAGTATGTCTGCCATGACAGCGACGAGGGATCGTAACATCGGGATGATCTGTCGATCGACCCTTGACACATCCTCAACGGAAGTAGACTCGGTGGAAGGTGTAGGGCGGCGAGGCCTCGCAGGAGGCTCCTTTGCAGGCTGCGTACGCGGAAGCGTAGGCCACTCATCCGCAGCTGTGAGCTTCTCCACTTCATTTCGCTTCGTGCTTACTACTTCACTCGTGCTCGGAGGAAATGGGTTATGCGCAACACTCTGTCCTACACGCCTCCGTCGGCGACTACGTCGCCGCCGTACCCTTTCAGCAGCCTCTCTGTGGGTTGAATTGTCCCTAACCATTTGTTTGATAATGGCGATTTCCTTCTTAATCCGAGGGCATTCCTTGGATGCAGCATCATGCGGACCATCACAGTTTCTGCACTTCAGACTTGTTGCCCGACATGCGTCTGCAGTGTGCGGCTCAGCGCATCGGGGGCATACTGTGGTGTTTGTACATACACTCTTGATGTGCCCAATTTTCATGCAGTTATGGCACTGGAGTGGTTTAGGGACAAATGGTCGAACAGGATGTCGGAAGTGTCCCACTTTGACATGCGACGGAATGGAATCTCCTTTGAACATTATCTTTACACAACGGGTGTTTCCGAGGCGAAGTACATTCGCGATGAGAACTCCTTCGTTCGATGGTTTTATGAGAGTTGGGAGGTCCGAGTTTGCTATGGCCAAATCAATGTCGTAGATTACTCCCGCCACGCAGGCACCGTCCATTGGAATAACCGGTCGAACTTTGATGCCTCCCAAATCTGATACTCTGTGAAGCTTGTCTATGGCGCTGGCAGTCATTGTGTCCACAGCTAGAATATTCTTCCGCGTGTTCACCCGGATATCCTTAATGTCGTTTGGTGCTACCCCCTCAAAGTACATAGAGAGAGCTTGCCTGTTTACTGCTCGAAGGCTGATGGTGGAGTCCTCGGGCATGAATAGGATGGTGTGCGGCCAGCGTTCTCCTTTTGACTGAGACGTTAATGTCCCTGCTGGTGAAGACGGCTTGATACTTCTTCTTTTGGCCTTCCTGCTTCTCACGGTCTCGAAGTCGTCATCCGACGAGTCGTCGCCAGTGGCCGAGTACAGTTCCGTGTCCTCGCTGGTGCTCGAACAGGTGCTTCGTTTCCGCGACGAGCTTGCCAAAGGTGGTCTATGGCCGGACAGAGCCGCAGAAGGCTCCGCGTCCACAGCCATGAGGCAGTGACTATCACCGTTGGCCTCACTGGTTCTGGGCCAGGCGCGCTGATTTGCCGAGGAGCTCGTCATAGCAGACCTCTGGCTGGGCGGACCAGTGGATGACTCCGCGTCCGTCGCCTTGGGGCAGGGAGCAGCGTCTCCCGTAAAAAGCGAAAAACTTGATAACAATGCTCGGAGCCGAAAGCTTTTATAAACTTATACTACTAAACAATACTGAACAGTGCTACACTCTGCTCTGACTACTTCTCATTGATTAAAGCATATTTTAGGTATTATTTATTTGCTATTTCGTTCATACTACCGTTCGAAGAGCAGTTGCTTTCAGACCAAGCTACATTGACCTTTTGTGATTACAAAAGAAGCAAGTATTTACTTAATTACCCCCCCCCCCATCTAACCCCTTTTTCCCAACACCATTGATGTACTTAGAACAACAACAGCAACAAAAACGATAGTAACAAACATTAAGCCCGACATTGTATGACGTTTATTTAAAATGCTTTCTTAAAGTTTTCTGCTTTAGCTTCGCACAATTTCCCTGTATTCCTGCCGTGGGGCCGCTTCCAATACACTGTTCTCATGAGGGTATGTTAATCAGCTGCGAATGTTGCTTACTTAGTAACTAGATTCTTATTTGTTGCACTAGAAGCATTTTACATTCTTTACATGTTTTCTTTCTATTTATTCCCATCCCTTTCTGTTTTACTAGCACAGATCTTTTCAGACCAAGTTTCAATAAATCAAAAATGGTGGTTTTATTTGTAATTTTTTTATATTTCGTCCCTATTTATTGTATTATCACATCAAAAAGACACGTCACTTATCGAGTAATTACATACTGCGGGGCTTTTATAGCTGCGCTTTTTTTTTTCGCGAGTGTACAAAACATTCAGCCTGATAAGTACTCCTAGCTATTCTTCCCAGCCTCCAGGAACACACTCCTTATGTGTTCACGTCATGAAGATGAAAAAGAAACTTGCTCAATAGACCAGAAAGATGACTCGAAGGACAAAGTCGCAAATGGTGTGGAAGCGCTTCGGAAGTCCACACGTCACTTGCATTCACCGTTACCAAGAAAGTATACGTTACACTTTTGCGCCATTGTGCACAACTCACAGCTAACTCAGAAGCGTTCTTGTGGTGACAGTGTCAATCAATTACGAAAGTGAGGCTTCTTTTTAACTGGCGTTCAAGACACAGGCAAGAAATGATGTGAGATGAAACTAAGATGCTGAGATAAAACTAAGATGAAACTACACTTCACAGGCGCTTGATAAGCAATGTGGCGCATGGGTAACACTAACTACATGAAAAGTTTTCGCGCCGTGGTTTTCCAATGTTCGTGACATAGTACTCCACTGTGATACCATTTTAGTGCAATTACATTATGAAAAAAAACGGAATAAATAAGTCATTATTGAATAAATGGCACTGCCCTTCGGAATTTGACCACCACAAGTCTTGCTGATTACATTTGAAAGCTTAAAGTGTCGAACTCATGCAAGTTGCAAAACCTCGCTTACGAAGTTTGCAACAAGCCTGCTTTCAGGAACCTGTGCAACTGGCATATTTGTTCCAGAATCCACGTGGGTTGACAATTGATGAGTTCTTAAAGCAAGTGCTTGGAAAAGAAAACTATACGTAACTAGAATACATAGTGTATGAGGCGCGTAACAGAAGTGAGTATAAAATTAACACAATGCATGGCTCCAACTTTTCGGCTGTAGGAGCAAATATTCACATGAAATGTTGTTGAACGCACGCCATAAGACCGCTATGAAGGACAAGTGCCAGTTACACATCCTATGGAAAATAGTGTACTATAAGCGACTGCCAAGTGAAAACAGAGCCCAAACAAAGTGCGCTTAATTTTAGCTCCGGGTTTTCATTCCTTTTTTTCATTATTGTGGTTTACTTACTGTCTTGTCACTTCGTCTCCTTTTTTTAACTAGCTTTGTCTTTGAATAAATTACCCTTTCAAAATCCTAGAAGCATATGCTACACTCATATGCGCCTGTGAGTCGTTAGAAAGCGCTCTTTCACCGATTCTTTATCGCAGCATTGTGAGATTATGTGTAGCGTGTAGCCAAAATAAAATAAGAGTGTTTTGAAATCAGGAAACAGCGCGGCAAAAAAAGGCCAACCAAAGAACGAGATGGACACGGCACGAAAATACCATCACCTTTTTTTGTTATTTCTCTTTACTTTTTCACGCTTTGAATAAATGTTGTTTGTAATAGACGTTCCTTCGTAAGTATTTATATACATTTTTGATCAGAATAAACTTCAACCGTATGGCAAGTATTCATTTTGGGGGATTGGCCGAAAATTCGTAGATGAAAGTTTTGAATTTTTCAAAGATTGTTATGTCAATAAAAATAATAAAAATTAAATGGCAGTAGTATGCGTAGTACATAAATGAAGACTACAAGTAATATGCTAATAAATTCGTATACCATACTGCCGTATAAACCTGATCAGAATGCTTTTGAGGATATTATTTAGGTTTTACCCCATTTTATAATCGCATGTTTTTGAAGACAAGAATAAAATGGTACTCGTTTAATTGTCAGAAGGAAATTGCAGATGGCATCAAAGGTACCCCTGCAACAGTTTTTAAACCTAACGCACTGAAGCTTAATGAATTGGCCGTTCCTTGCTTTGTCTTCGCTTTTTAACACACTGCACGTTTCCTAGTTGAAAAATCTTCAGCCAACATCCGTAAGTCCACCTTATCAGAGTACTTTGCCGGCGTAAGTTTTCAGTTTTCTGGACGAACAATAAAGCAGCTCATAATTCAGATTCTACAGTGAAACACAGCTTCTAAGTTGCTGCCATCGTGGGCTACAAAACCGTAAACTACAATGTACCGTTATGAAACATTGATGTTAGTTCAGAAACCAAGAACCCTATCGTAGAGCCATGCAGAAAAAGTGCAGTGCGGCTCCATAGAAAGAGAGAGAGAACGAATAAAAAAAATATAGGAAGATTAACTAGAAAACTAAGTCCAGCTTGCTACCCTAGGAAAAAATGATATATTATTAGCCTCAGGTTGCAACCTACCCCAAATGTTATTCAGTTTTTGTCATCGCTTTCCGCTTTCAAGCACACGACTCCTATATTTTATGAATATCGTTTTGATTATATTGGGCATATGCTTGCACAAGGTTCCGATTTAGGGGTGAATGTTTGTGTGAAGATTCGTCGCAGCACCCCTCCCTCCTAATATTTCAATATATGTGGTCGACCTCACCCCCCTCCTCAAAGTCACTTTTCCCTCCTACCAATTAGACCAATGTATGAATGTTCATCTCGCCTCATACATTGACATAAGAGGCCGCTCCTTTCATGCGACTAGGACGGAAATCCACCCTACCCTTCCCCTGTGTGCACACGCCCGTGACATTGGAGGTGTTTAGACAGTAAAGAAAATGCATTTTCAAATGAAGAGCAGACATACGTTTGATTTTTTTTACAAAAACAGCCCACCAGAAATTAATTTTTTTTATTCTACAATGAAGTCTGTTGAAATCCGTTGCTACGTGCGGTTGGCCTAAGTAACCCGCACAACCGTGACACGCTGTCTTTGATTACTGGGCGTTTCGCAAATTTGTCTAGCTGGCACGTAACGCAACGCACGGCTCGCGTATTTGCAGAGTGAAGAATCTCGTAACCA
Source organism: Rhipicephalus annulatus (assembly GCA_013436015.1). Taxonomy (NCBI): domain Eukaryota; kingdom Metazoa; phylum Arthropoda; class Arachnida; order Ixodida; family Ixodidae; genus Rhipicephalus; species Rhipicephalus annulatus. Next base: position 238,024 of record WOVY01000879.1, on the reverse strand, counting down.
AGATCGCCATTCATACTCCCACGCCAATCTCCTGGGCTCTTCATAATTTTTTCGAGCTATTCAATCCGATTCACTCATCCAATCATAATGTTGAAACTTGTTCAATCGCACGTGCTTAGCAATGCTTGTTTTTAATTATGCTATTGCGAAAAATTCTCAATAGAAATTTTGCTGTCGTACAATGATGAATAGCGCTTTAAAGTGGAATTCGGGTGCCCCCTTTTTCAAAAAAGAGCAAACAGTGTTTTAAAGCAAGTGCCGCTGTCCTAACTTGAGCATTAAACTTCAAGGCTGTGCTATATGCGCCTGTAGTGGGTCTGTGGGCGGCCTTACTTCCGCCGACTAATTCACATTAAAGAGCGAACAAGCTTGGTTGCTTACCAGAAATAGTCTCAAATGTTCAATTTCGGGCACGGTGTTATGAGAGGTTAACGGCAGCTGTAAGGCTCCCTCTTACTGAGAGGGAGTTCGGCAGTAATGAGAATAATGTCAAGTTGAGGCACAACGCTCCACTTTTTAAGGGTGTGAGGAGTTTCATACATTATTTGGATTATTGGCATTTCAGTTTCCAAGCGCTGTAGCTGTAGCCAGACAGAAATACGACATAACCACTGTTTCCATTCTCTCTCTCTTTCACGCACGCACGCACGCACACATGCAAGTGTGCGCATGCCCGCGGTTGTTAGGAGGGCCAGACAGTAAAGCGTACCTTAGCTAGAAAACAGATATGTCGGTGAATTTCGCATAAATTTAGTGAGATTACCGTATTATAACAACCATATTATCGTTCATTATGATTCCATATACATTGGTCATGTGTGAACTATAATTGTTTTATTAGAGAAACCCCCAAAAAGTAACCAACACCATACATGAGATTTTCATTTTTGAGTGATCGGCTGAAGTCGCGTAGTGTACAACGCCGCCTAAACAAAAACAAAACAAAAAATAGACCACTTTCACTAAGTTGCGCACGGCCAGGTAAGAACAGAGCTGCTGTTCTACTAGCTATAGTCCCGGTTTGGCTAAGTAGTTGCAGGTTTCACCATGTGTTGCTTTTGGTTTTATCAAGTGATTACGACGAGTGATTACGACGCTTGCCTTCGAATATTTGATACCGTGGTTCAAATTCTGCTAAACTATGGAATTTTTTAAAATCATAACCCTGTTTTTCTTCTCTTTTTTCTTCTTTGTTGTTGCAGACGCTGTGTGAACGCTATCCCAGTAAAACGTTCACTAACAGTCACAATTATTAATACATTGTAGTAGAAGGTACAAAACACGTGACTTTTATTTTGTTGCTGATGTTGTCGTTTTCATGAGTGAAAAAAATTGCCCTTAAAACGTTTTCTGGTGAGGTAGAGGCTGGGACAAACTCGCAAAATATCTCATTCAGCTGGCGTGTTAAGTAGCGCTTATTTCGGTGACGAGAGACAAAGATAATGCCACACACAAGCGCTAAGGTAACCACCATCATTCAGCTTCACAGGAAAAAAGTGACGCAGATCATATACTATCATTTATTCATAGACAAAAAAATGCAGAAGAGAACTTTCTTCATGTTTAACGGAAATGGTCGTTGGCATCTCTAGATATGTTTTCTCTCGTTACGACCTTGAACATTTTATTATTGTCAAAGTAGTCTATTTCCATAAATATGAACTGGAAAACTCCGCTTTAGGGCCACTCCACGACGTGTGATCTCACATTCCCCTACACTATAGGGGTTTCGCTGAGAATTCGGAGAAACAATAATTGCGCTGTCCAGATAATAACTTCGAATTTTCGATAGCGCTGTATAGGTATGCTTTCTTTACTAGCGTATAATATCTTGACATGAGAAGTTGAAAAGTTGATGACGCACTGGAATTATAGGCATTTCTACAGCAACACTTTGAACAAGTTTCTTTGTTTCCTTGACTGCTCACGTTACAATTCAGAAAATCTTAGCTTAACTTCACGGAGAGAAGCATTGTTGCAACGAGAGCCGGTGCCTAATCGCCAACATAGAGGCGGCAAGCTTCAATTCAACAGTCGCTGACCTACATATCCTCGCGAAATACGCATGATGATATTGAGTGTGCTCGGGAGAGGATCGGTACAAAAAGCGAGAGAGACGTTGTACCGAGAGAAAGGCACATATTCTTAGTAGGAAGCATATAGCTCAGCGCCAGTCTTTTCTGACGATCCACACGAGGGAAGAACAACGCAGTATAAGAAGAAAAAAAACACATATCCCTCTCCGTGTATAGCACTGACGTTGAAGGCTTGAAGCGGCGAGCTTCACTCCGTGTGCAATGCGAGCAAACGCTGTAGCCCCGATTGGCGGCCAGGCACCCTGGTGTTAACGACACCCTAGAGCGCAATATTGCTTCGCGAGCCGAAGTTATCCGCTTGTCGCATTCCTTTCAACACGAGAGCTGTATCAACAGTGGCAACGAACAAAGCAAACTCGCGCAAAAATAATCAATAAGCTACCCTAACACACAAACCGGCCTCTCTTCCTGTCTTTCTGTGTTTTCCTGCGAGGGGATTCGTATAGAAATGCTGCAGTGAATCTCACGGTGAAGCGTTTGAGGGTAGTCAGAGGGAGAGCTTCTTTGTGAAGTTGTTGTACGTGGTATGCCTACTTAGTACCAGAACACCCGGAAATGCATTGTGATGTCTATACGACCATCTACTGTTCACTTATACGCTACAAGAATAAGAGTGTCTATGACTCATCGTTACAGGAAGAAGTCATGTATTTCTGCTTCGTCTGAAGGCAATCAGAATGTGTGGACTCTTTGACTGCACGGAACTATGCACACACAAGCAAGCAGTTATAGGCTTCCTCTCTCTTTCGCTTTATTCCTATGTTTCTTGTCCACAACATTAAGTCGCAAACCCGATCGATTGTATATTACGCTAAATAAATTCATTTCTTCGTTACGAATAATATTCAACGTAGTACTTTTTTCCCGGCTTCGCGAAAGAACACCTATACTTCCGTACGTATAATAACCTAGCAGGGCAATTCATTGTGCCTGCGTGCCTATTTAGCAATGCTTTAATGTTTTCTTTGAAAGACAGAAACAGCTGGTTACGTGTGTGGTTATGAATTCATGTGGTGCTGTTGAGCAAAAGACTAGAAAACAAGCCATACCCAATAAAACATGATTATCAACATAGAATGGCACTTTACCATAACACCCAGGATCCTAGTGGGTCAAAGCACAATCTCTGGCCTCATACATTACGAACAGGTTCTTGAAACACTACTGCCTTTTCTTTCTTTTTTTCAACAACAGAAATTGTTACATAGTGAGGCTGTAGTATTTGATGAGGATTCATAATAAAGGCGTCATCTTGGTTTGCGAACATTAGCTGTAATGACTATATTAACCGTTGGTAACTTTGCGTGCGTCTCTATGAATCGTTCGAGAAATAGACGTGTGAATCGATAAACCAAGGAACCCCAATTTTATATCCCTATACTCACTTTAAAAGTTAGGGAAGTGACGACACTCAGGTTCCTTCGTTTTCTTATTGTTATTTATTGCGGTAGCTTTCTCGTGGGTTCTTTCTGTGGAGAAACCTTTCAGATGTTGGTTGAATCTTTCTCATACAGGTGACGTCAGTAGGTCACGATAGAGCGCGAGAACCATGAAAGGCAATTGCACAAAGGTCGAAGCTCACTGACCATTACATCAGGGGAAGGTTTACGTGACCGGAATGGACAAGACGCCTACCCACGCCCACCCGTGAGCTTAGCCTGTGATCACTTTGTTTACTTGTGTGAACAGAACACGAGTTTAGTGTAGTGGAACATAACTATCCGGCAATAAGGTCAGTCTGTTTCGGTCTCCAATACCACCTGTACTCGTATGGGCCTCACTGTAATATTGGATGAACTTTTATGTGCTATTCTTCTTGTTCATATCATCAGGAGAGGTGTTTTTAGTTCACCATTTAGTGGTAATTCTGCAGATGCTTGAAGCATAAATCGTGAGAGTCCTCGACACAAAAGTACAGTGCGCAATCCAAAAGTTGTTTAAAAAATTAAAATGACATCGAAATAGTACAAAATGTTGAAATATATTGACAGCCCACAACTGACCTGCCTTATTCATTCTTTATCCCTTAACTTACCAAACGTACGCCTCAGCATGTAGCAAAATCGATCGCTATAGCTTCACCTGTGTGAATTTTATTGCGATCGCACGTGCGCAGACACTCGAGGAAACCATATGGCCGTCACCATTGTTGCCGATGCTGGTGACGTAGTCAAGTAGTGGGATAGGGGAAAAGGGAGATGCAACTTTTTTCACTCTAATTTCAGTAGTACTGCATGTGTATAAACGCATGCATGCGTGAACGTACTTGAGCTATGGTTTTTGGTTTCGTATGTCAAGACGATATACCTGGCGCATATAGGTAAGGAAGGTAGAGAAAAGGGAGGTTGACTGCCCTCATGCCTAAATGACTTCCGTACGTTGGGGGAAGTGTTAAAGACTACAAAGTTGAGAGAAAGCTAAAAGCATCAGCATTTTCAATGAATGCAAATATTGAAATTTCACCTGCTGAAGAATGGAACAGCGCTTTTGACGGGATGAGATGCAGACACACACATGAAACTACTGTTCGGATATTGGCTACTATTTTCCATATTATGAAAGGTGTTGAAATACCGAGCGAAAAAAGAGCTGCTAGGCAAGTCACTAACAATTGAGTAGAAAATGAGTTCATAAGCTTTCATTTCCACAACGTCATTCTGAAGGGTTAACACTAATTATGAAATATTGAAAAAAAAGACTTTTTTGCAAGTATTTGGTATGTCAGCTTCAGAAGTAATATGCATTTTAATCACACACACAAAAAAAGACGAGTCTTTCCACAGGTCAAATTACGCTGTTCCTGCGCGATAACACGGCATCACCATTGTCTGGATAAGTACACAAAGTAACTGTTTTAAGCAGCCGAACAGAGAAAAGGCACTGAAGTTCGGTCGAGCACGTGCTCTTTTATGATTTTGCCACCAACTCACCCGAGACTCTCTTGGGCATCCTAACGTTCTCAGTGGGTCACCCTCGTGGGCATTTGCATAAACCAGACAATAATTATTACGTCTTATTGTATTTGTTCTTACTGCTTGCGATCTCCATGCTCATCTTTAATACCTCGCCCTACATCGCATTTCATTACCAGGAGCTGTTGGGTCACAAGACAATTGTCTCTTAACGGCTATTTGCATGCGCTGTCCGAATATACCGGGACGCACCGATTCACGTGAGGATGAAAATGATCGGAAGACGTACAATTACTTCGTATTACACGCAAGCTTCTCCGAGAGGGCACCTCAACATAAACAAAAAATTAACCCAAAAAACTGCGCAGACTATTCAAGGTCAACAAACGCAAGTTTACTTGCTCTTAAAAATATAATATCGAGTGTTTTTCGTTTGTCCAGTTGTCATTAAAATACATTCAGATGCCATTTGCGAGATTTAGGCTTATTTGCTCACGTCTTCCTTTTTCAATGGTTGGTGCACGTAGTTTTCCCTTAGCACTGTGTTTTATGCGAGGTAATCCGCCACGGTAGAGTGGTAGTGATGGTGCTCGGTCGGTTACACGAAGATCAAGGGCTCAATTTCGGTGTTCGATTCAGGGAATTAGTGCAAGGTATGTTCATAAACGCAACAGTGCAACTCCTCATGATTAAAAGAAATTACGTTTTTTCATAAAATATACTCTCACATGATCCATTGCTTTATTTTGTTAGGTGTTGATGTAAAGGAAAAACTTGATTGATATGAAGTATTTATAAAAGTATCGTTTACCGTACTCAATCAGTAAAGAGAGGCGTTGTGCATAAGTAATACTTCCAGGCTCTATGTCCCACTTTGGTAAAAGTGCAAGCTTTAGAATGAGTGCTTCTGCCCTCCAATACAACTCGTGTTCACGCCAATTAATGTTCAGAATAACATATCGGCCAAATGGATGCAAAATAACAACAAAAACAGAAAAGGCTAAAAGACTTGATTGCGCTCAAGATAAATAGTACCTCGGGCAATTCGTAAAGAAACAATTAACATCAAAATATAGGAATAGCTGAAGAAAAGCGCAGAGTTTCTTAATTAAGAACGTTTTCCATTTGTCTTTTCTTTGAAGTCCCCATGGTGCTTTAGATAATTTTCACTTCCACATCACAATGTTCTTTTTTTAGCCCAACATTTTTAAAAATACGAAAAAAAACAATGGTGACGCAGTTAAAACATTTCCTATCTCAAAACAGAACTTCAATGGGAAACATCGCAATCTTTAAAAGAATCGCCTCTATCTGTCTGTCTGTGTCCTTTTTTTGTTTATTCTTTATGTTCACACATAAATAAGTTAATCAAGAAAGAGACAAAAAATTTACGGTTTCATCACTTTATATATGTTGTACTTTTTTCATTCCCTAGACGTCGTGTTCTGGTATTTCACTGTACAAAGAATAATCATTTTATGGCTGCTATTCTGAATACATTAAAGAACGGAAACACCAGAAAAAGCTCAACTGAATGGAGATGGGAATCTCGCTTTTTTTATAGTTTGTGCCAGTTTTAAATGCGAAGCTGTCATTGCGAAACAAAGCACATGGACTGTTTTGATTTGCCTATCTAGCTGCCTGCGCCTGCGTGATTTCCTAGTTGTCATTTTCATTTGGTTATACCAGTATCGGCTGAAGAGAACATGACTGTACAATCAACATGAGAAACGTCAATGTTTGTATAATATAATGTGCCTACGTAAGCGTAACATCTCCAGCTTACCTCAGCGTAAGTTACCATCTCGGATATTCAGGCCATAATTGGAAACCGGCACACTTTTTGTGGCGCCTGTTTTCGCCCAAGAAACTTCACAGTAACATTCAGAGACTCAACAACTGAACCTTGGGGCAGGTAAAAAAAAACTGATGACTGGACACATCTGTAATTCATACTGTGTGAATTTTAAGTATCGAGAAAATCGTCGAGGATTCTTGTATATTACTGTCAATGGAGAACATAAAATGGGAGAAAGAATGAGATAAAGAAATAGAACAAGAAAAAAGTGCTTTCAATTGCTAAAAAAATGCCAGTGATGGAGGTCCGCATTGCCTCTGGCGACACTCTCGTAAAAACGTAAAACGCGAAGACCATAAGCGGAATCAATATTCTGGTAGATAAAAGTATCTCATGAGGCCTTTGAGTTCTCTGACGTTTACGTGTAGTTCTCTAACTTTATTATATATTTAATGCATGTCTGATGAATTTGCCGTTCGATATCACTTATACCAAACCATGCTCAGCCTAAACGGTTTTTCATTGAAGGTATTTAGAGCATTAAGAGCCGAGTTTACGCCTTACCTCCACGCGCGACGCCATACAAAATATCGCACCAGGGCACCTGAGGTGTCTTCCCATTATATAAATGTGTTTTGAAAAAGTGGTTAACGATTTAGAGTACTTTGTACTCTACTATGGGAGAGCTGAAAGCCGTACCGTGGGGCATGTGACACATGATATATTGCGAAGAATAAAATCATCTGCCACTGAAACCTACCCGAATGTAGTAAGAGGCGGAACGAAGTTGTATCTTGCAACTAGACTGCGGAACTTGCACACGTCAAGCGTTTCTTATACTTGATATTCTGGAGTTTTCCTTTGTAAGAAATCTACTATTTGATGCATACTGCTACGTGCATTTTTTGGCTACATTTATCTGTTACACGTATAACTACTTCATTACGCGAAGCGCGTTTGAACGTCTACGAATCTATCATATTATTATAGCATCTCCTGGTTTTCTTGAGCCCCCAACTCTAGCAAAGGAGTTCATTCTGGAGCTTACGTGGTCACCGCTGATGAGGCTCGAATGTTTGACGCCACGAGTATAAATATCGGCACGTTTCGCACTAGCTAAGGCTATGCGATCACCGAAGTTAGTGTAATGCAGTTCTCTGTTTACAACGTGTATTGCCTGTGTTATCTTTTCATTTCCCGAGCACAAATTTGTGAAAATTATTAGCTTTTTTCTCACGTGCAAGTCTAGATTACGGGACGGGAGGAAACAGCCGTCAATCAGCACGGGTTTCTGCCCGACTAACCTTCGTCGCCTCCTAAAATAGCGGAAAAGATTTTTATTGGTTTTCAAAGAAAGGTTTGTTGTCCTCTTGTTGAAATGTCTGAATGTTGTCTTCGTCAACGTTTCGAACACGTGCACGCCAATATAAACATAAAAGGGAATTGCGAAGGAGAAGACGAATAATGCGAACAAAGGGCACGACAGATCTATTCGTGAAGGAGAGCGCTGACACAGGCGGTGAACTCACTAGAACCGTACTGTGACAAATTATGACACCTATTTGAAGATAACTGCCTAATGTCTCTGTTTTGCAACCTAATGGTGCACCATGGTATCCAAATGTATTTGGGTTACTTCCCTTTGAACAAATTTCCTTTGTGAATATTTTATTATAGATGTAGGTAGGTGTTTATTTTATAAAGGATGTAAAGAATAGGAAAACTATAAGCGTCATTTACAGAAGCATGGACCATTGGGCGAGTTTACAACTCGTTTTAACATGGTCGAGCCTGAAAATAGCACAAAAATAAATAGAAAACAAGACACAAATTATCAAGTGAAAATGCATTGCAACAACAAGCCTGTGTCGTGAGACCCTCGGTCACATTACTTGTCCTTGGGTTAGTTTTTTCTTGAAGCACATTTATAAGACTATTTTTGTCAGCCTATCTTACCATTTCAGCACATTTTAGCGCAGACAAGCGGACGGACGCACTGACGAATGGATGGACGCTTTGTGCTCCACTCATCATGATTCACTCTGTGGATATGCTGCGATTTTTTTTCTGTCATCCTCACTCTTATCTTGACCACAACCGTTTCCATTGCTCCATATGCCTCTGGACGTTCGGGCATACTGCACCATGTGATTCGTCAATGAAGAGTCGTTCGTCTGAATGGCAGCTATCTGCAGGAGTAATTGCGACGAGCTGACAATACCGTAGCATATAAAGCTACGACGCGGAAGCAAATGAGACTGCGAAACAGACGGTTGGACATTTATGTGGATATTTTGCCCGATACAGTACAATTCGATTTCATACCCTTCTCATCATTTCAGTGGTTGCACAGAGATTAAACTAGATATAAAGATCAATGAGTCAATACTATTAGTAATGTGGTAATTAGTCTTAACGTTTGTACACCTAAAGCTATCAATGAAATATTTATATAAAAAGAGAGTCGTTTAATTTCAAGCTCATTATTTGGATGTGGCAATTTCGTTTTTATTCGATGAATGGAATATATATTACTATAGAGTACTTCTTGCTGATGCACATTGCTGAACGCAAGTTTACTTACATGCAGCCCCATTCTGTCGTCAGAGCATCGCTATCAGGCGGTGAAAAAAGTGCGAACACACAATTAGATAGACGCACACTGTGAGGTGATGACTCAGTTACTTTGAAAGAGTGAAGCCTGCATCGTCCAAGCGCAAAGCGCGATGCGTGGAGGAAGTATGCTTGCGCGATGGCGCGTAAACGCTTTTACATTGCTCACGAGGCCCGCTTCAACATCGCACAATAATTGCTGAAGGGCGTTGCATACAACTTCACTTGTCTTAGAGCAGCACATTAAACGGACATCAAAGAATACCAGAACGAATATAAACAGGCGCATGCAATGGGCTTCTTGGAAGAAGCTGGACGGGCAAGTCAGTTTGGCATGAAAGGAACGCTACTTTTGCAGTAAGTGGAGTGAGCAAAAAATAGCAATCGGAGAATGCTTTTAAACGCGGCTATTAAAAATGTGCAGAGAAAAAGCTCACGGACTATTCGGAAAGCAATCTCTGAGTTGTAGACGTCAGGTAGATGCAGGCGTGCTTTCTCGGGGTAACCTAGAAAACTCGATTCAAGATAGTATGACAGAACAAAAGCAGCACAGGCTGAAATAAAATGGCAGCACTGTTCTCTACAGGTGATGAAGCTCACGAGGAATTAAGAGGTGGTTTCGATGTTTGCTATGTCAGAGTTGTAAATTTACATGACGATCAAATATACCCTGCAGCAAAAGAAAATCGTATGATATGCAGAACAAAATACCTACAAAAATAAAAAAAACACATGAAGAGTAAAACTCCGCTGAAAGTAATCAAGGCACGTTTACAGCACCCAGGGGAAGTTGTGTCGCAGCAAACACCGTAGACAACCGTGAACGTTTCGCCACAGCAGCGATGTCGGCGTCGTTGCCCCCATTTCAAACAACTAATGCTCTTTCGTATGCGCGTGGTACAAAAGGTTGGCCATGTCACGATAACTGTTGCAGAAAGTGCTATCAGCATGCTTATCGGGCTTTGCCCTTTTTACGCCATCCTCGCTGTGTCGAAGCTCGTTCTGTCGTGAAAGCACTGTCAGCATCTCACGAAGGCCAGTAGGCACACTAAGTTTTGTGGTGTATAATCTACCTTACGATACGGGTTGAGTAATGATGCTGAACTTTCATCGATGCCCATAAAGAAAATATGAAAACGTGGTTGTCAGGTTTTGCGCCGTTTCTTTTATTTAACGCTGAGTCGAATAACAGAAGGGCGATTCAGTAGCTGGCGTGACTGGGTATTAGAGTTCACTATTGCGAAGAAATGCAAAGTATGCATTTGCTTCTTACTTGGTACATAGTGAACTTTAGCTTAGTTCGTGAAATATCAGCTTCTACTTTTCTCAAAAGAAATATTTGGCATGCGCGTAAAACACGATTAGTGTGGACATTGTTATTGTTGAGAAGTTTTCAATTTCAATATGTGCCTCCACGAATTATGAGTTCACGGAGCGATACATACTTTAGAGCGTCATTACAGGGAGTGCCCAAGCGAAGGTTCATCGGTTCGACACTTAGCCGAGTTTGAAAGCACATTTATTGCTTAATATATTTTATTTACATAACGTAGCAGTGCCATGGTCTACGTATAGACGCCAATAGGTATAAAGATGCATTCTAAAAGGTTGATTGATTTGTGGGGTTTAACGTCGCAAAACCACGATATGAATATGGGAGGCGCCGTAGTGGAGGGATCAGGAAACTTCGACCACTTGGGGTTCTTTAGCTTGCACCCGGGCTTTAAAAGAAGTGCACTGTTGTTTTATTCTTTGAAACTTCTATCCTGTAATGCTAATACACACATGCAGTTTCATAAACATACTTTATCTGAAATACAATATGAGCTCCGGAGGCTGCAAGTAGATTATAATTATCAGTATGGAGACGCGATGAAAAGCTGTATACTGTCACAAAACACTTTCGCAGTTGTGTTTCTACACTGTGTACGACAAATTCAGCATACAAGAAATTGATGACTTCCTTATGGTCACAAGTTCTTTATTTTTTATTATATAGTTATTATTATTAGTTGTTTAGTTATTTTTCAAATTAATTACTTAGCTTATTTAGTACGTCACAGCTAGGTTCAAATTGGAACATTATGTCAGGGGTTGGACATGAATATTAAGACGGCCTGTAGCTGGTGAAAGTGAATTTACAGAGAAGTAAGTAAGTAGGGTACTGCAATGTCACTAAATATTTTAAAACACACCGAACATTTTTAATTGGTGTTGATTAGGTAGCGAGCAACAGCGGAAATGCGCAATAGAATTGCTGCTACTGGGGGAAAAACCGCACTCAATTAAGCCATACAAATTGAAGTAACAATAGTGAGCACAAATCGAAAAAAAAATATTATACAGTGGTTGCAAGTTCGCATTTATACCTAAGTAAGAAGCACAAAGAGCAAATATAAAAGGTAGGAAAATAACATTTCAGGTTGTCGTTTAAATGCCCCACGGTCGCCTATGTCAACCACTTTACCTGAAAGACCAATCCGTTATGCTATGGCACCGACTAAAGCCGATGACTCGAAAGCCTTTGTTTGTTCGAACACGCGCTGCAGGCTTGGATGATTCTCAATACGACGTCATACCATGCACATGGGTAAGTGGTAGCGTAGATGGGTTATGGCTGCGGACTAGTTTAGTAAGGAGGCTGAAAAGTGTGATGTTCCTACTTGGCTACAGTGATATCAGTAATAGCTTCAACTTCGTGACACCCTTGATTCTAGTCTGTGGTAAGAAACAACAAAACAAGCATTGGGATTTCGTATAGATTCAAAGGCTTGTGTGTCTTGAGTTTAACGTAACAAAATCACGATATCATTATGAGAGATGCCGTGGCAGATGGCTCCGAAGGTTTCCACCACCTGGAGTTCTTCAACGTGCACCTTAATCTAAGCGCACGGGCCTCAATGATTCTCACCTCTACCGAAAATGCAGCCACTATGAACGAGATTCTATCCCGCAAACTTTGGGTGAGCAGTCGGGCGCCATAGCCACTAGGCTATCACTGCGCGGCTGGACTCAAGGTATTCAACCTGGTATGATTGGTGAGGTGACCCATGTGATCGATACAGTATGCGCCTAGTGGGAATCAGCAGGGAAATTATTTAATACCTAACAGCTGCCAGTGAACGCGATGAATAAATAGCTTTATTAGTTACATGTACTAAGAGGCGAAGTATATATGTTTCAACAAATGGAAGGTATCACGTGTCGTCATTTGTATTTCGCTAATTTTCAAATTTCTTTGCTATATGTTCGAGGAATCGAAGGCTGGGTATTCATGCCTAGAAATTGCTTGGCCTTTTAACAAGCTGCTGTTAGATAGCGGCGAGGCAGACACCACACCCGACTAATTATGGCTGCAAATGCACTTGAGAGCAGCTGCTGAGAACAGCTTGCCCACAGTTGAAGAATAATTTGTCCGGCTTTGGGAAGCGGTGCGCATTGATTGAGAATCTCGTGTTGTGGAAGAATGCTCCTCGTTTTTACATCATCCCGCTTCTGTCATCATCCGGCTTTCATACTTAAATACCTTCGCACTTCACCATCGATATTAATATCAATACCCTTAATATCATTTCACTAATCGCTCATTATATCGCATTGCCATATCACGGTTTGAAACCACGAACGTCAACCTCGTCGAACGAGTGATATAGTATGCATGCGCATAAATTTTGTGCGCTGGAGTATGAGCACGATGCTGCCGCTGCTCTGGACAACTCATTAGCCCACTGAGTTATCCTGGCATTGTCAAGATGAACCCAGAAACAATTAGCGCAGTTCCCTCCCCTCTTTTCTGACCACCGAAAATGCAGTTCATACTGAAGTCATTATCAACGACTGCAACATTTTATTCGGGGCCCTATAATCAACGAACATTTGCCGCTTGAGTTATATTTGCCAAGTAATACCCGCATACGTGCCTTTTTGCAAGATCTATTTAGCAGAATCTAATAATAAAAATAACGAAACTGTATAATGTAACAAGGCACGGTTTTATGCATTTCTTTTTTGAATCGGCAGGGTTTCTTGAAGAGATCACCACATGGCAGGGACGCTTCATTAGAATACTCCACGACTTTTTTGAAAGGAGCATACTTGGTTCGGCGTTATATCAATTAAGTACTGTTGTTGATCACTGTTGTCATGTAAGAAATGTGGAATATGTTGCTGGGTAAGCTGATGCATGATGATATGAAAATGAAAGGGGAGTGGGAATAAAGACGTCACGAGGGACAAGAACACGGGCCATGTTCAGATGAAAAGTGAATGCGAAAATGCTCATAACATTTCATAAACTCAAGTTCTTCCCACTGATATGTCCTCGGTGTTATTAGTCCCTGAAATGTTATACTTTCGGAGTTGGGTCTGTAAAAGACCCATGAAAAAAACCTTGTTCTTTATACAGCAAAAAATAATGCAGACGTAGCGTGCTGGCTCTAATTGGCTAATGTAAATGTGGGGCCGTTTGATTTTTTTCTAAATTTCAGTGCTCTTGCAGATAGTCACGCTACAAAATTGGGCCTTACAAGGGCAGTTCTTGTCTAAAATGGCTAAGTTCTATACTGCTCACTGTGTTTTATGTTTTGCTGCTGTGTCTATTTATTTATACCTGTTCATGTTTTGCCGAAAACGTGAACGTAAAATGCTGGCTTATTATTTCATTCCTGCCTCAGTTTCTTTCAATAATGCTGTGTGGCAAAAAAACGTGATACGAAAACTGTCATGCATGCATTGTTACTTTAATTGTAGACCCTGTGAAACGGTGCACAATTGAAAGCGTACTGTAAGCTCCAGTGCTTGTAAGAAAACGTCGTTCCTTTTTAATGTGGAACGTTGGTATATCTATTTTGTAACATGTATGCCCTTCCGGGGGGGGGGGGGGGGGCGAGCGCTCTGACGTTGCAAGCGTGACGATCTTGTGCAGATGCATTGCGTGGCGAAATCGGGATATATATACGTTTTCTTTTAGGAAAAAAACTATCTCAAGTGGAAAGAAGGTACCGGCCCACACTCGGTACGCAGTTTAGATGCTGTTTCCTGTGAGAAGTAATACATTCAATGAGTTTATATTCGTACGTAAGATAGCAAGAAAAGCGCGTGGTTCTAAGATGGATTAGTTGGTAAATATTTAGCTCTGCAATTTAATCAGAACAAATCATATATTGCAAAGTCCCCTTGGTCATTTTTTGTTTCCTTTAGTTCATTTTTAGACGACTTAAAACATGTTTAGTGTTGTCAATTCGCCTGCAATTAGCAAATACGTAGCCTTTTAATGTCAGGTTGAAGTGTTCGCTTTTCTAAAATGATCATATGTATTATTCTAAGTGTATACACTGTGTGTGCTGTGTCACCATACTTACGCACATGTATATTTTTTCTGTATTATTCCCTCCATCTTGGTGGACGCAGGGAAACACGTTCGGAAGAAATCCGCATCTTTTTTATAGTCCTGTTCTTGTTCTCTACAAACACGCATACACGAGCGCAGACTTCCACTCCAGTGCAAATCAAGGGGTGGCGCAAGCTATTGGTGAAGTGATCCAATTTCGGCGAAATGCCACAACTACACGAGATCAATCGAGGGGGCCGCCAGTGTAGTGACTGTGCTCGATCGCTCTTCTCGCCAAGAGTTTTTTCTGTCTCCGAGTTCAATCCTCGGTTACCTTGCTCAGCTCGCAAAGCAGGACTCCCCCATTTTTCGCCGCGGTCATTTATTTTCTCGTTTATCGAGACCACTACTTTAGAGATTGCTACAAACTACTAGTGCAACATATACACACGAAAAGTAATAAGTTACCACGTACATTGATTATCAAGCTCGACAGATCCTAAGAAAAATTGAATGGAGTAGGCCGTTTTGTTTCTCTCTATTTTTCTATTTCTTCATCTCTGTCTTTCCTTTTGTTTTTATCCGCTGTTCTTTCTTTGTACTTTTCTCTCTGATATTTCAGTTTCTTTTCTTTCTCGATGTAAACATTTTTTACTCCTCTTTTTTTGCCTATTTGTCTCACTATTGCACGCCCCCCCCCCTCCCCCCGTCTTTTATGTATTTTTCTCTATTGCCACTTCTTTGTGTGTTTGACTTTTGTTTGCGCGTTTTGTGACTTTTGTGCCTTTATTTTGAGTATGTTTTCTTTGTGTTCTTTGTATCTGTTTTTCTATGCTATGCTTTACTATCCCTTCGTCATCCTAACCCTTGCAGCTCTTCTGTTCATTGTTATTTTTCTTTCCCACACTCTTTTCATATTACAATATAAAAGGCTGTATTTTGCTCACCTAGCATGCCTGGACAGCCGAGAAGTGCACGTCGATTCATCGACTAGACATTTTCATGGAAACTGTTGCGCAAATTATGGACATTTTCAGAGCTCAGTCTGGATCATTGGACTGCGTCACCATACTTGACTTGCTAAATTATACAAAAAAAAGCATGGCATATCCATGGAGCGAATGATGATCTGTGAGCGAAGCGCTTAGAGGACGTGGTCAGGAAAGAAACAGGACACACACAGTCCTCATATTAACTTGTACAGGTCACACACAGTGCAATGTTCAAATTGTTTTCAAGTTTAAAGTAGCCCTGTGTGTACTGTCTCTTCAATGTTCGTCTCCTCAAGGCACGTCCACATCATCGACATCCAGAAACCACAATCTCATGTATGTTCGTTGCTTCTGTTGCTGGGTGCTATGTTTGCTACGTATTTATTGCTTTTGCTTCGCTGGCTGCTGCTGAAGCTCGGCGCTTTGCACTGTTATGTATTCGCGTATATCTCATCTCTGCACTATTGCAGCCTTACTCAATAAAGTCTGCTGTCGGCTTAGTTAGAGCTCAGTTATCGACGACGAGAGATCTCCATGCCGGCATAAAACAGAGAAATAGAGAGAGAAAGATGAGAGAGAGAGAGAGAGAGATAAAGATACAAGGAAAGGCAGGGAGGTTAACCAGACGCACATCCGGTTTGCTACCCTGCACTGGGGAAGGGATAAAGGGGAGAAAAGAGGCTTCAGAAAGATGAGAAGGTACACACAATAACGAGCACACTCGGGGAGCACACACAGTTTACAGGCGGTCGCTCAGGTTTGTTGACTTAAGGTAAAGTAGCAGTGCTTTAGTTGCTTTCTGCGCAACTGAGGCAGATGCCCAAGGTCCTAGTATCTTCTGCACACAAAATGGTCCGGGGTCAAGTCGATTCAAAACCATCCGTAGCTGGCACCGCTGTGTGTCGTAGCAAGCGCAGCTGCACAGGACGTGTTCGATGGTCTCTTCAATCTCCGCAGTAGTCGCATGTAGGAGTGTCTGCCATACCAATGCGAAAGGAGTACACCTTTGTGAATGCAACACCCAACCAAAGGCGGCATAACAGTGTCGCATCAGAGCGGGAAAGTTGTGATGGTAGCGTTAGCTTGAGCGAAGGATCCAGTTCATAAAATTGACACCTTTGGAAGCTGGTAGACGACCAGAACGTGCGTGTGAGATCTCGAGCCAGCAGGTAAAGTTGTCTTGCTGCATCATTCCTTGATAGAGGAATCGGGACTACACGGGTTTCTTCATGGGCTGAGTGGGCTGCATCATCGGCTAATTGATTTCCGGTAATACCGATATGTCCAGGCAGCCATTGATATATAATATCATGCCCTCGTGCTAGAGCTTCATGATGGCAATGTCTTATTTCTTGTACCAGTTGGTCATGGCTCCTCCTACGCATAACAGACTGCAAACTCTGAAGCGCTGCCTTCGAATCACAGAATATGACCCATTTACCTGGACGTTCTTGAACGAGATATTGTAAAGCAGCCCTTATAGCAGCAAGCTCTGATGCCGTAGATGTAGTAATATGCGACAACTTAAACTTGATTGTCATTTCTGCAGCAGGAATTACAGCGGCACCTGATGAGCTGCTGGATGAGACGGACCCATCAGTGTATATCTGCGTTCGGTCTAAGTACAACTCATGTAATAATAGCAGTGTTGCTTGCTTCAATGCTACTCTGGAGTGACTGCTTTTCTTTTTGATTCCCGGAATTTCTAGACGTACTTGCGGCTGGTCGAGGCACCACAAAGAACAAGCCGTTCTCGCAGCTGGCGTATATCCCGATGGAATGCTGTTTAGGTGCTTGGCTATGACGTCTGAAAACGTAGCACGTGGTCTTCCGGAAGGTAGAAGGGCCAAGTGGTGGTCGGAGACACGGCTAGCATGTCGAATGTGCGCTCTGAGGCAATCCACAACTATATATGCCCTGACCGGATGGTCTTTGGCAAGCATGATTGTGGCATAAGTAGAAGCGCATCGGGGCAGTCCTAGGCAGATACGCAGTGCCTGACCCTGCAAATCCGAAAAACAGAGAAATAGAGTTCCTTCATTTTTACCACCTTGCTTTTGACATTTAAACTTACCATTCAGACGATTTTGAACTACGTTATTCTTCCAGCGCTCACACGAACCTCTATGATTTTCTGTAAATCAACTTGTCTTTCTCTTCCAAACAGTTAATTAGACCAATATAATTATGAAGAACTTGCAGCCTGAATATTAGCCCAATTGTTTGAGTTTAGAGCAATTTGCTTAAACTTTTGCTTCTGACGAGCCGCAAAGAGGTTTCTAGTTCCCCAGTGTTTGTGTGTACTGACAGGAATAGTAATCCTTAATGGAAGCATAACTGTGCGGCTTTCTAGAACAAAAAATGTTCGCTCTGAAAGCGTGTAATTAGAAGTGACACCGATATTAGTTTTGTCACTCAGGTTCATTTGCGACGCTAGTTCGTACTTTCAAAGTTGTTTCGTTGTTCAGCTTTGCGTTCTTTTTTTTTTGTGTGTGTCATCGGCAAAAAGTGCGGGGCCGCAAGGCAGTGAGGGAGCCAGGTGGCACACGCGTATATCTGGTATGTTTGGAATTACATGAAAAAAAAAATCCAGAATTGTATGTTTGCTTGCACGAAGAACAAAGTGTCGCGTTGAGCAGAACCAGTGAGCAGGTGGTAGGAGGGCGTAGAAAAGTCAGGAGACGGCAGCCTGAATGTAAATGGTAGAGCAAGGAGTTGAGGATAAATAAATAAATGAAGAACTGGTAATTTCTAGATTCGTGAATGAAAAACAAGATTTGAACGTCCAAAAGCAAGTTGCAGTAGTATACAGCGACAGATGCTTTGAAGTTTCAAGCTGTTTCACTTGAGCAAAGCCGGGTTATAAATATGAGCCCACCCAAGCAGCAATCTATATTTCATTGACGCATTGTCATTGGCTCAGGTGTGGCGTGATGCTGCCTTTTTGCGACATGCCACTTTTGCGTCGCTGTCTCCTGCGAGGATTCTTTGATGCGTCGTAGTATGCGTGTAGATGCACTGGCTAGATTTTCATTTTTATTCTGGTATCAGCGAGTTACTGCTTTCAGAAAATTGCAGCTATGAAAGTTGAAGTTAAACATGATAATATTCACAATAACTTGGAAATTCTCAGCAGTATAACAGTTACACATTGTAAGACAAAAAGCACTAAAGGTCACTTTGCTTCATTAGAGTATTTATAGAGGCTCCTGTCTACACATGCCTGGTCAAATCTTCTCATGCCGACGTCCTTATTTATTTCTAATTTTATCAATACAGCCTTTCCATCAGTGCAATATTCATGCATCTCAATGAGTTCCGCAGAACCCACACAAAGGGTGTAGATTTTATTAGCAGTAGCACCAGAACAATCCACAATTAATGTGAACAGCTGCATAGATTTGCGTATTGCCCTATGAACAGTTGTGGACTCTTCGCTGATTCGCAAAAGGAATAATTACCTCATAGCGGGCACTTAACGAATATACTTGCGATAGGCATTCAATGATACTTCGTAATGGTCAGTGTTATACGCGAAGTCGTCCGTTGCCTAACGGCAGGATTGAGGCATGCACTGAGAACCAAAGACGCCTTGCATTTCAGGAGGTGGCGCACACGAGGCTAGAATACGCTATCGCGTTCAACTCTTGAAGGCGAAGCTCAGGTGGCCTTCAATTTTTTATCCCTTGTCGTCGCGTGTCTGTTAGCTTCCGGTAATATGTCACATTTCTTACGTCGTCCTCCTTTTGTTTGCCATTTGACCACACGCCACTGCGACGACTTAGCCGCATGGAGGACATGATATTACTAAGGTCTTTGGGTGGTTACATTGAGAGAACATGAGTTTTACCTACGGGGCGCTACAGTCGACTGGTTAATCTTTCGTGCTAACAAACGTTGAAAAGTCGTAACTTTTTTCTATACTTGCGCACACATATTGAAAGTGTTTCCGCATTTATACCGGTCGCCACGCGGCCGTAATAGCCCTGTACGACCAGGATAATTGAAGCACGTTGATGACGAAGCTGCATGTGAAGGGCTCTAGGTTTAAGACGGCAGAGCTAGCCTAGCTGGCTTTCAAGCATGATCCTGCATACGTTTTCCTAGACCAGGCTGCGCATATATATCGCTGCGTGATCTTGTTTACATAGTAACGTGGCAGTCAAGAGGAAATTTGGAGGAGTGTGCGCAAATGGCCCCAGTTTTACAGCCTGGTCATTCGGGAGCAGCCGTCGCACCTTGAGCTCTCAGCATGCGTTCGTTAACGGGAGAGAGTGCTCGTACACATTAAATGGTCCGGATACATTTCAGCTTCAGCTCAAGTTTTCAAGTTTAAGCTCGGTGCGCGTCTATAGAAGCTGGTTTCTGGCTATAGGAACGAGCTCGGCTTTTCTAAAGAAAACGTTTTTTGAGGTTCTCGCTTAAGCAGATCAGGAAGGGGCTGACCAGCGAAACCTTTTTACCGCGACCTAGGCAATCGAGGCGCACAAGTTGCACAGATTGGTCGAAGATTCTACACGATATGGATTACAGAACACTTGTTAACGCTAGCTTCAGAGAATCGACGGGAACCATTTTCTGCATCCTATGAGCCTGGCTTGTAAAGTCAGGGAGAGCTGTTCAATACATGCACTTAGAAAAAATTGGGAATAATAATGAGGAATGAGAGTAAGTTAGTGAGTGAGTACCAAGAAACGTCGAGGAACGGATGAGTGTATTAAGATTTCTTAGAAATGTGTCCCTAACTAAGTCGAGGAATGAAGACAATGAACCAATGTTACCTTTGTATAACACCGTAAGTGATACGGTGTTGGAAGTTGGAGGCATACGGTAGTTAGACAGGACACTGGCAAGCTGTCCCAGGAGACAATGAATCTCATTAGGAAGCGTGAAAGCATGAAAGTCTCAAGTAAAACAGACAAAATAGAGTTGGTAGAGCTTTTGAAGTTGATTAATAAGCGTAAGGTATCCAATGCAAGAATGTATAATATGGAGAGAATTGAACACGCTCTGAAGAACGGGGGAAGCGTCGAAGCAGTGAAGAGAAAACTTAGGATAGCCAAATATTGGATGTATGCATTATGGAACAAGGAAGGCAAAATAACTACCAATATGGATAAGATAGTTAAAATAGCGGAGGAGTTTTGCAGAGATCTGTACAGTAGCCAGGACAGCCACGACCTTAATGTAAGAACTACCAGTGAGGCCGATGAGAACCCACCAGTAATAATAGAAATCAGAAGAGCCTTGGAGAGCACGCAAAGAGGCAAAGCTGCTGGTGAGGATAAGGTAACATCAGATCTGCGGAAAGATGGAGGACAGATTGTGTGAGAAAAGCTAGCCACCCTGTTTAGATGTCTCCTGACGGGAAGAGTGCCAGAATCTTGGAAGCATGATAGCATCGTCCTAATACACAACAAATGAAATAACAAGGACTAGAATAATGACAGGCCGATCAGCTTTCTCTCCGTAGTATACAAACTATCTTCAAAAGTAATTGCTAACAGAATTAAGAGAATATTAGAATTCAATCAACCAAAGGAACAAACAGAATTTCGAACAGGCTACTCAACAATCGACTAAATTCATACTATCAATCAGGTAATATAAAAGTGCTCAGAATATAGCCAACCACTATACATAGACTTCATAGATTACTAGAAGGCGTTTGATTCAGTAGAAATATCAGCCGTCATGCAGACACTGCGGAATCAGGGCGTCGGTGAAGTATATATAAACATCCTGGAAGAAATCTACAGGGGATCCACTGCTACCATAGTGCTTCAAAAATAAAGCATCAGAATACCAATTAAGAAGGATGTAAGGCAGGGGGATACAGTCTTCCCAATGCTATTTACAGCGTGCTTACAGGAGGTTTTCAGAGGCCTACAATGTGAACAGTTAGGATGAAGAGTGAATGGAGAGCACCTTAGTAACCTACGCTTCGCCGATGACATTTCATTGATGAGTAACTCAGGCGACGAATTGCAACTCATGATTACGGAGTTAAACAAGGAGAGCAGAAAGGTGGGTCTTAAAATTAATCTGCAGAAAACGAAAGTAATGTACGACAACTTCGGAAGAGAGCAGCGCTTCGAGATAGGTAATAGTGCACTTGAAGTTGTAAAAGGTGATGTCTACTTAAGATAGGTAATAACCGTGAGGCCCAACCACGAGATTGAAGTAACTCGAAAAATAAGAATAGGGTGGAGCACATTTGACAAGCACTCTCAAATCATGACAGGTAGACTTGCCACTATCCCTCAAGATAAAGGTATATAACAGCTCCATCTTGCCGGTGCTTAGTTACGGAGCAGAAACCTGGATACTTACAAAGAGGGTTCAGCCTAAATTGAGTATGACGCAGCGAACAATGTAAAGGAAAATGGTAGGTGTAACCTTAAAATACAAGGAGATAGCAGAGGTAATTTGGTAACAAACCAGAGTTAAGCATGTCATAGTTAAAATAAAGAAAAGGAAATGGACATGGGCCGGGCATGTAGCGCGTAGACAGGAAAACTGCTGGTCATTAAGGGTAACTAACTGGATTCCAAGAGAAGGCAAGGGGGTTAGGAGTAGACAGAAGGTTAAGTGGGCAGATGAGATCAAGAAGTCTGCGGGTATAAATTTGCAACAGCAAGCACCGGACCGAGTTGATTGGCAGAACGTGGGAGATGCCCTTGTCTTGGAGTGGGCGTAGTCAAGCTGATGACGATGATGAAGCAAGCGATAATGCAGCAGCAGAGTTCTTCCCTTCAAAACGCAAGTTTGTTAAGAAACAGTGACATTTCAACATTGTACAAGCTACCAGGTAGTGGAATTTGCTTATTCTGACACAAACAGATGAATTTGTGCAACTCCTGATTCCATCAGTCTTCATCATAACAATTATCATCAACATTGACCAAGTTACATATTGCGTTGTGACCTCTGGTGCAAGTTTTTTTTCACGTGCGGAATCTGTTGGTTTTCGCGCTGCCATAAAAACACGTTTGTTTTTGTCTGTTGTTCTTAGTGCATGTTTATTTGCTTTTGTTTTATAATTCTCCTAATGTCAAATTGTTTTTGTGGTTTATGCATTCTTGTTTTTATGTGCGCGTAAGGTGTGACCTTTTCTACTTTTCTTTTCCTAGTGTGACCTATGCACCGTTCTTTTTGCAATCATAAGCAATAATCGTTCATTTTCTTTCTGTGTTGCTTTATCATTTCATTCCGTTTGTTACATCATCTTGCAATCACGTTACTATTTTAGAATCTTTTCGCGCTCATGTACAATTTTTTCTTGTGTTCTACTATGTTAATCTTATTCAGTGGCCCCTGTGAGGCCTAAAAGGTAATTCTAAACTAAAAAATAATTATTTAATAACTAATAAACAACAAAACTTGACATTTTACCGAATGATATTTTGCGGCGAGTATGTTTAATTTTCCTGACAAGCATCTCTTGTCCTAGCCTCAGCAACGGAATGATTTTTGCATATATTTTAAAGACAGCATTGAACGTCGAACAAAAGAACTTGCAAAATGTGTCATCATCTTTAAAAATACTGTAATTTAGTTTTAGGCAAAAAATAACACAAATAAAATCTCATGCACCTCTACAAAGTCATTGATGACGAGTGAGTGGAACTAAGTGCCAAGGTTCGTAATAGCTACGTTGCGACTAATATAAAAAATGGACAGATGGCGGGTGGACGTACAGACGGATGGAGGGACGGACAAGTGAACAGACACACGGATGCACAGATGGACGGACACATGATCGGGCGGATGGAAGAACAAACGAACGATTGGGCGGACGCATTTATGAACGGACGAATGCATGAACGGACGGGCAGCGCTGGTGATCATGTAGTGTGCTGTAGTAATATTGATTCTTCTAGAAATAAAGTACGTTTTTCCCAAATATATCTTCGTATTGCGTTGTGCGGGTGATCAGTTTTGGTTTTATGGAGCGTGACAGACGTCAACAAAGCTCGGTCATAAGAAGCTTCACTCCTAGTACTACAAGTGACTCCTTACAATTGCTTTTATTAGTCGCAACACAAATGTTAAAAACACTGTTATTTTTCATTAGTGGTAAAGAAACAAGCTGATTAAAAATTATGCTGTGTACCTCCGGGCAAACTTTGAAACTATGAGTGCAATGTATCAGATTTTGTGTGACCACCTATTTATTTCTGTTAATCTTAATAACTGAATGCTCTCTAAAAATAAGCAGGCTGTTTTGAATGATACTCAGCGTCGTATATATAGTTGATTCTGGTTAGGGTACAACTTCTTTAGCTCTGCAGGGATTTACGCTGTGTAACTTCGTTACGACGGCTGATTCCAGCTTGCAGGCACACAACGATTGTTCTCAGAACTCATACGCTCTACCCACAAGGTGGCCTAAATTCAACCCTTAAAGAACCAGTGAGGCTGAGTTACATAGCGTAAACGCCGAGCGAGTGAGAAAAAGATTGTAATGGCTGCCAGCGGGTCGCACGTTAGTGCCTGCGCCTCTTGTTCTTTGAAGGGGTAATTAGGACGCCGCGAGGATGGCTTCTTCCTCACGTGATCTCGTGTCTGTGGCATGTCGGAAAAGCACAAACGCTTCAAGAAAAATTATTGGGGATGCAAACTCCGTGTTGGCCCACAATAATAAAAAAGAAATGGAACAAAACAATGAAAAAAACGCAAAAAGAAAAAGCAACCAGGGCATGGCTGAAAAGCCAAGGGACGTGAACTTTGATATGAAGAGGGAAGGATTGAGAAAAGATTGATTGAGTGTACTCGTGTTCATCTGCGATATTTAGTTTTTTTTTTTTTGCTTAGCAGATTTGATTTTATGTGACAGCCCTTAGGCGATGTTTGGGCAACCTTTTGAGCAGGTGAAAATTTTTCCTCGCATTTGCAGGCTAAAAATGTTTTTGTGTCCAAACAGCATTGCAGGTTGAAAGAAAAAGCATAGCAACTGGTGAGTGATAACAGTGAAAGGTGGACACCTGCAGTAAGTGAACACATATAGTAAATTTTTAGAAGGTGTTTTTTGATCGAGAAAATTTAGGTACAGATATGTCGTAAAACACTGCGTGGAGTCAATATCCTCGTTACAGCTTACTGCTTCCTTTCCATCCGTCAGTTATGACACTTACGAGTAAGTAATTTTTTCCCACCTGTTCACTCTTATTCATCTCTCCAAAGTTATTTTCTTGTCACTCGCCCTCAATTTTTCATTCCCGCCAGAAGAAAAACTCGAGAAGTAGTCATGAACTTTCTGAATTTTGCGAAACGAAATTTCAAAGTTCATGGTCTTTGTGGCTCCATGGCCCAATGCGCAGCCAACTGATGTCACCTACGTCATCACATGACGTATTACGTCATATTCTAGATGAAGATAGAGTGAAAACTTCGAATCTACATGAATCAGCTTTATTCGAGTGGAAAGTGGGGCAGTATTCAATATCATATTCCTGCAATATAGGCAACGCTGTCTTTCATCAGGAACGAAAACGCATATGCAAACGTGTGTCAAGGCCAGAGGACCGTATCTAGCTGTTCTGAGCGTGATTACTGGACACAAATAACGAAATGAGCAGATAATTATAAAGTTACCAAAGACCCATTATCAATACATCATCAATTAGTGTTTTCAAGTACATAAAACTATTTTGTAGTGCCAGCAATTTTCAAATTTGAATTTAAAAGCTGGTGCAACAAGCAACACTTGCTTTTTAGTATATTGTTTCAACCCGAGTACGATATGAATGTACCCACTTTCGATGCAACGATTACCAATACATATGTGCGCACATGGACGGGCACTGAATGCTAATGCTCATCATTGTGGCAGCACTAAATGCAAGGACCCTGATGTATACAGTACTTGCCATCCCAATGAATGGAAACGGTTCACGTGTACAAGGTTGTCAGGTGTTTTTAGGACAGTTTGCTTAAATGACCTAAGAAAACAGACGGAGATGTACGTGGACATAAATCTGTATTTATAAAGCATTGATTTTCTTTATTGATTTTCGTTAGTCATGTCTGCTTGCCGTTTACGTTTTCAGGCATACTCATGCACTTTACTAGTACGTGTTGTCGAGCTAGTTGATACATGCTGAAGGAATATTAAGGACGTGACCCACGTAGACGAAAAATCCACGCATATCTACAAAGCTAACGATGACGAGTAAGCGAGCTGGGTCTTAAAGTTTATAATGTCTATGTTGAAGTAACCGTCTAGTACAAACGGTAGTTGAATGAATCGACGGACATGTAGACAGACGCAGACACGCACGGACACACGGATGGATAGATGCACAGAGAGACGGACACAAGGACGTACAGACATGGGTGAATGAATGGCACAAGTGATTATATATTCTGCTGTCCTATACTTGAATGTTGTAAACATAAAGTCGGTTTTTTCACAGCTTGGTGTTTTCGTTTTGCATTGGCCATGTGTTTAGTTTCAATTTCGATTTTCTGAATCGTGACGGACAACAAGGCTCGGCCATAAGAACGTCCACTCTTTAAAAAAACAAGACAAGATAGAGCACCATCCTGTCCACTCTTTCCTGTCCTTTACCATGGACACTGGCGTCTTTTTGATCTAGCGGCCATGCATCTACCTATTTTGCCTACATCAATGGCGTCCGTAACCTTTCTTCAATAGTACCGCATTTAAATATGTACATTGTGATGTTGTTATAGATGTTGAACGATCTGAATAACGAAAGTGCGTAGAGTGACCACACACAATCCACCATAAAACATATGATCAAAAGGCCCAATACGAAAAAGCATACAATATTTTTTTTTGCACAGCGTGGTTGCTTTGTTGTCATTGCAGCCGAGTAAGTAGAAGTTCTTAAATACCAATACATGCAGTCACACTACTCCCTGAAAAGCATAGGCGGCATGAATACGTCTCTTCTTATTTTTGTTGAGCAGTTTTTCTTGGCATCAACAAAGAGCGGCACTAACAACTCAGGCAAGATCGCTGCCACCAACAGCCTGATATCTCAGCCTAATTATCACATCCATCTTTTTGTCTGTTTTTGGCTGCCACCCCAGCAAAAAAAAATAAGTATTTTGATGACACTGGTTTTGCTATAACAAGCTGGTTTGTTTTGCTTCATTGTAGAGCTTTCTGGTGTTGTGTTTCCTGCGAAGGTCATTAATATTGTGAGCGGCAGCTTCTGGCCGCGCCCAACCGCAAAACGACGCTTCGGGGATCCAACGATATGCTCGAAAATGTCCCGTGTCGGCTTTATTTCACACATCTCTTCCGTGGTTTTTTGTATAAGAGGCAATTTTCTGGGCTCTCGTTTTAAGCACACAATTTTTGTCTTATTTTATTTTTTACTGTAGCTTGCTCTTAGCATTGAAAGGAAGGATTCGCGGTAGTGTGATTGATAGTGCTCTTTTGTTTTGTCCGTAAGTGTCCTCGGTGGAAGTTTGAGTAAAGTGACACTTTATGCTCAGTGCTACTTTCCACGCGAATCCTGCTTCCATCTATTCATTGTGAAAAGACGTCTCGCGGCTTGTCCGTAAGACGAAACTGACAGATTCCTGACACACGCGGCAAAGTTGCATGACGTACCATTAGAGCTTCATTAATTGACTCAGTCATTGCTAAATCAATAATAATTAGCCAATAAAAACGTCGTGCTAAGAAAATATAGGTTCTGATGAAAAAACAATGATGAGGAGACCACCTGAACATGTCGTTCGTTCCCCTGGAAATGCTTAGCTCACGCACGTGCCAAAGTTATTTTCGTTGTCGGCGCATCTTTGACGCGCCCGAGTTGTACTCAACAACACAAGAATTCCCTTGGAAGAGAAGTAACGGTGCTATGTATAGGCGCTAAGTCTATTGCATAAATGTTGGTTGCCTTGCCAAAGAGGCTTCAATTTTTGTTGTAATGCCGAAGAGTTCAATTCACGTCCAGTGTGTGGTTCGAATTGCGAAATTCGGAGCAAGTTTACAAGCTGTGCGAAAAGCGGACTTATAAATATGTTATTAGTTGTGATGGAAATGCTAAAAGCGTAATTCAGTGCTAGATAGATATGTGGGGTTTAACGTCCGAAAACCACCATTAGATTATGAGAGACGTCGTAGTGGATGGCTCCGGAAATTTCGACAACCTGGGGTTCTTTAACGTGCACCCAAATCTGAGCACACGGGCCTACAACATTTCCGCCTCCATCGGAAATGCAGCCGCCGCAGCCGGGATTTGATCCCGCGAACTGCGGGTCAGCAGCCGAGTACCTTAGCCACTAGACCACCGCGGCGGGCATGGTGGACACATTCAAATGTGACTACAGATTTCATGAAGTGCCTGCATTTGGATTCCCGCATCCTCCCATTTCGTGGCTTCATTTCGTTCTGCTCTCTTTCATTTGTGTTCCAACCGAAATACATTGATATTGTATGAGCCAGGTTATAGTTTAGACCAATGAAGAGGAATAGGAAGCTAGTTGGTTGGGCGTATATGTACGCCATTAATGGGTATCATCGTCCGACCATATCGGTAAATAAATATAGACAAACTGAATTAAACTATAACTGTTACTTGTCACAGTTAATTGTAACAGTTAAGTGCAACAGTTACCCGTAACAGTTAATTGCAACAAATAAACTGGAATATCACCAAAAGGATTGGATGATAGCAAAACGATGAGCTGTTGTCAAACTTAGTCTTCCCAAAACAAAACCAAAAGCCTCCGTTTTTAGCTTGCGTGACCTAATACCCCTACCTTCCTGAAATCATTTTTTTGGTCACAGTTCAGCGTTCGTATCATGGTTACGACAAAAAGCAAAGTCGCTAAAATTTGCCAACAGTTCTTGGTTATATAGGGGCGCTAAATATTGAGCGAATTCAATACTCAAAATGCCAATTCTAATAAACAGGTAAATCAACAGCTACACAATAAGAAATTGCGATGTATGAGCGCGGCGTTCACCGTCAGAATCTATTTGAGGCAACGGACCGAAAGGCAGTACCGGCTACGCAATCAGTGTTTATATATAGCGCCAATTTTTGATGTCATAGATCAATAAACACAACGTAACTGCGACTGATCTGTCTGTGACGAACAAAAAGTAGCAACGATGGAAATATGTGCGCATGTTATATCACCAATTTAAGTTATTTTGGTGCAACGAAAACACGCATACATACAGAAGAAGAGTGATGCTGTTCCGTCAGTTTGACCTCTCGTGGCATACAGGTGGGACATACAAAAAACATTTCTTGTGCTAAACTTCCAGGCTTGGTAAAAAAAAAGCTAATCAATATGTATAGGAGCACCAACACACACACGACCACGAAGTGGCCGGAACAAGCACCCATCTTCGGGAATACATAAATGTGGAAAATACATTTAACGCAAAAGAACCGACCAGCCACTTTCATTCATTGCGGCATTCTTAAATCTCTGTCATGGTACCTTTGCATGTTCGTTGCGTTGGATGGCAGGTTCTACAGACACGCGGATCAGCGTGCGTGAGGGTGAGAGTAGGGGCGGTCGCCAGTGAAACCTGAAGCGTATGGGAGCTTCGATAGAGTGTACCAGTACACTGCATTTCAAAATCAAAGGCAAGACCTAATTGGTTTTGAAACTGCGGGGGAAGCGGAGAACAGAAAAAAAGTGACGCACGCACTCTTGGCTACACACAAATCGAATGATAAGCGAATTGAATAGCTGAGGGAACGTGAGTGCCGCCTTGGCGATGTAAATTAGATTTCGAGGGCAGTTGGAGAACTCCTGCGGCTTGAGTGAGAGTGCTCAGCGGAGGTTCCCAACTATGCAGTTTCACTGCCAGCTGCGTGCACTACACCGTAGGAATCGGAAGGGCTGTCCTAGTTTATGGAGGCAGGTGGTGACATGAACAGTCAGCGCATGATATGAAGTTATGAGAATTGGTAAATCGACAGCGCATTGATGATTCCACTTACAGCAACCCAATACTTTGCGTGTTCTGATGCACAAATTGTTTATTTTGCACTTTTTTCCAGTGTCAGCTTTGTGCTCTACACGTCAGAGAACGCAAAGTTAGGGGCGATGAAAATTTTTATGCTTTCCAAAATTAAATTGTAACAATACCGCACGATTTCACAAACATAGGCAACATTAGGCGATGATCTGGAAGAAAATTTTAGCGTGGCTTGCCTTAAACGCCTTTGGCCAAATTGACAAGACCTTTATTTCGTAAGTGCATCTTCCCTTTCGTCAACTGGTGCCACTAGGGATACGTTCCCTATCGTGATTGACTGAACTAATCACTTTAATATATTTCAGCTTGAGACACTTTTTTGAGTTAGGGCCCTTATTCGCAACAGAAAACTCTGCAGATCCGCTACGCGGTTGCGGGTCACCTTGTCAGTTAGCCTGATTTATGTAGGGGCGAAAATAAATACTTCTTTTTTTTTGTACTACATCTTTTACGGATGAAATTCAATGAATGTTACATATAAAACATTAATTAAAAATCCTTTGTTTCGTGCATTCACACATGATGCATCTATCTCTTCCAGCATACGAGCTGATATAGATATATATTCTTCACAACCTAAAACACTAAGATTGCAGAGTAAGGCACTAACGTTTGCGAACCATCAGAGATTGAATACTGCAGTCTCTAAAAACAGTGGCGAAAAAAGAGTCGAAAGCCAAATTTTATTAGCAAGGCAGACGAGAGAAGCATGCATCTTTTGAATAATTGATATGAAATGCATCTTGTTACGTGGTCGCACTAAGATATACCCAGCCCTAAGAAAACTGCATTTTCATGGAGCGTGTGCACGTGCTGCTGTGTGCATACCGTGAGTGGTACTAGTATAACTACATTGTCTTATTTTTCTACTACGCGACTAGGCCAAAGTGGAGCAATTTATCTAGCGATACTAATATAACTACATTGTCTTATTTTTCTACTCCGCGACTAAGCCAAAGCGGAGCAATTTATCTATGAAGTGCCGCGCACTGCTGCTTATCTTCTTTGCTGGCAACGTTCTGTACCGAAAAAAAAGACATTGAGTGATGGAGAGCCGCTAGTTTAGAAAGACTTTTACCAGAAACATGAGGTGGTTTAAAAAAAAGAGCATAGATGGCAATATTGAAATTATAGGTTTTTTCTTTACGGTCGAGCTCCCAGGGTTTTGAATAATTACCTTAATCTGAATTTTAATGAAGCATTGAACGAGTCACATCAGTTTCACTGACGCTTATATAGAGACCGATTATGCCGGATATGTGAACTGACACGTGCGCAAGAAAAAGGAGGAAGACGAAGTGTTGACTGCCACGTTGAGTTTTGTTTTAAATTCTATTTCTCTCGCTCTATATATCTATGCGTATTTTTGCTTGATTCTCTCTATTTCTCTCTTTCTCATTCGTTGTATAGTAATTACTACTTTCCTCTCTACCTTTCCCTCTTTATTAACCTTACATATGCCCTCTCCCTTACTTCTCTACCCTAACACTTTGCTATACAGCTCAATAACGTGGTTATGCTTTGCTCTGCAAGTCGCCCGTCCTGCGAAACACTTGAGCATATCGTAGTGCACTGTCCCACATTTGCTACACAGTGGTCTTTGCTTATTAAGGAATATAAATTCCTAGGACTCAAGTACGCGACACTAGACGACTACCTCTTTCCGAGTGGTAATGCTTCCCGACGTGACCAGGCACATCCAGCTCTCCTTATATTTATGAACGAAACGGACCTGGTCACCCGTTTATAGAGGTCTTTTTATTTTTTATTACTTTTTATTTATTTATTTTACTAATACTTGTCGAAGTCTTTGTTATTTTTTTTCTGTCTTCCTTCTCTTCTTTCCTCTTTCTCCCCTCCAATCTTTGCTTCCACTGCTTCTTCCCTCCTCCCAAAAGAGTGAGCCGACGTTGTGCCCCTCCGGGTGGCAGTTGCAGCTTGTTCTCTCCCTCTTTCCTCTCTGTCCTTGTGTATCCGTGTATGCAAATCAAATCAAATCAATCAAATCATCTGACAGTGCGAGCGCAGGTTCGAACCTCGCCTCGTGAAGGCATTTTTTTTCCACAATGTTTGTCTCTTTTTCTATGTCTATTTCTATATTGTGCGTACTCGGGGTTCGAGGCTCTTCACCGTCTCACCAGAGACGTTTCCTGAGCTAACAGTTGCCCTCGTCATATTCAGTGAAGTAGCGGCGGGAAGTGAGATTTTGCTGGTAATCTCGGCACACACCCGTTCGTGCGTGATATCGGTTTTCTGGTGACCCAGGACTCTTCATGGCTGGCTACAGCAACTTCCCCATTTAATATAATGCATATGCAATAGCACTGGAGCTCAGCCTACACATATATCTGGTGAATTTTGTCACGGGAAAAATTTTCACATTTGAAGTGTAAGACGCGGCGGCGATAACGGACTGAAGGAGAGTACGCACACACGCGCGTGTCTGTGTACACTCCTTCTGCCTATGTTCTTCCTATGTTCTTCCTCGGGCTTTACCATTCAAGTATGCAAAACCAACACGCCCAGTCAGCCATTGTTACAAATTTTCACAATTTCGAGACGGGTCTTTTATCAGCGAAGCTGTATAAGCCGGCCGTAAACACTTTGATGTGTAAAAACATACTCTAATAATCTTGAACGGGTATGTTTTATCGAAAATTATTGACCCCACTCGTCGTAGATCGTAAAGAAAAAAAAAGAAGGAGGTAACAGAAACGAGGCAAACACGATTTAAACGTTTTTAACAAATGTAGCCAGTAATTGAGAAATGCTTTATAAACCACCAGAATCACCCCTATTATAAACACTGTGGCGACACGTATCAGCTTCATTGAAGCATGTGTACATAACGTTCCATTGGTAATTACAACAACAGATTAATGCCGAACGGGAAAAAATGGCGGCTGCGAAAAGATTAGGGAGGTTTTTTAACCTCCTTGGAGAAGACGCCAAAGTGATTGAAGCCTTGTTGAACGACGATATGGCCACAGTTGTATGGGAGGTGAAGACGCTTGGTTTCAGAGCGAGTCTTCAGAATGTGAACAGCTGTGTTGTGTTTGCGACTGTCTGTGATTTGACTCAAACCTCTCTGCTCTGCGGGAGCAACCTAAGAACAGTGTAGCAGCACCCACATAGATTCTAGCAACAACTTCGAAGCAACTATCAAATGTTACGAAGTTTCGCACAAACTTCATCAATTTCAGCCTTTGTCTCCCGCAGTTCGTTTCAATAAATACCTACTCCGGTTTATTCGTTGCAATGACGTAACCAGTTTGAACGAAAATCGCATTTAGGGGCATGGTTTTTGAGGCATTGTGTTGCATAACGCACATTCATGAATAAACGAACTTTATTTGGCCCTTCAGAAGGCGAGTTAGCCCATTACAGGCCGCACCCACGTAGGAACAGAAAGCCCGTGTCTCTCTGCTGCGTCGCGTTCCCGTTAGACGGCCCATAGCTGTTGTTCGAGTTCGTTAGAAAATTTGTTTCTCTCAACAGCTGGTCGCCATGAAGGTACAAGTGAATTATAATGACCTGCATCGCGGATAGCGACTGTACACTCGTGGAAAAGCACGGCGACTGAAACGAGGCAAAGGTAATATTTAGTCGAGCTGATTACATTGGGATAACGTCAATTGGTGAAATGACCAAAGCGCGAATCTGCGTTTCGAACGACGAAGAGCGAAACCCGTGCTATGGGGCGCAGCTGCAAGCGATGATTTCATTCTCGACTGCCGAGCACTCTTCCTATCCCACAACTGCTATAGCACCTAACTGCTTCCCTCGAAACATAAAAGACGGCCGCGCGGCGCATTAAAAGGAAGCGCTGTTTTATCGTCGCCATTCACCTGGTGGCTCTTTGTCTATGGCACCTATAGCTTTCTATGGGGCTCATATCACAATGTCTTGACTGAAAGGAGCAGCGCCTGGTCGCAGGCAGTTTCTCTTTGGTCGTTTGCTTTCTCTTGCGCTGTTTCCTCATTTTTATAAGAGAATTGTGGCTCTGGAAGTGCATAGGCAGGAAAAGTTCCTCCTTCGCCTTTCATCGCGTTATGAGCAGCAAAATATGGCGTGTTGGAGGAAATGTGGACCAGCGGGAAGAAGTGAAGGTGAAACTTATCTTCGTGTTTTCTTTTGCGGGTGCTTTGTCGCGGGCAGGCTTATGGATATGAGTAGCGGCGGTCGGTGGAAGAACAACGGGGGGGGGGGGGGGGGTAATAAACAGTGTTTTAGGGTAGACTTGCTGTTGCATTTCCAAATAAATAAAGAACGCGAGATGTGTTTAACACTAACCTACTCATTTGGTGACATTCAGCAGGAGAAGTACAATAGGATTGCAGTTATATTGATCAAGATGTGTTGAGCGTGCTCTTGACATCCGCGCCTAGCTGCGTAGCATGCCTACCTGCATACAACTGTAGCCCTACATGCAACCGAGTTTTACATCACGCCATTCGTATTATTGAATTTTTCATGTCTGAAGGTCCTAGTATCTGGCATCTGCCTCAGTTGCGCAGAAAGCAACTAAAGCACTGCTACTTCACCTTAAGTCCACAAACCTGAGCGACCGCCTGTAGACTGTGTGTGCTCCCCGAGTGTGCTCATGATTGTGTATACCTTCTCATCTTTCTGCAACCTCTTTTCTCCCCTTTATCCCTTCCCCAGTGCAGGGTAGCAAACCGGATGTGCGTCTGGTTAACCTCCCTGCCTTTCCTTGCATCTTTATCTCTCTCTCTCTCTCTCTTCATGTCTGAATGCTCACTCCCTAATAAATTTTGACCCTGCATGCATGCTACTAGAGCTGAAAACGCTCGTGACTGAAAATCGGCACGTGCGGTGAACGGCACCATTGGCTTCACGGTATGAGAAAAAAACATATTCTTTTAACACTAAGTTCTCACGTGCGAAACGCCGTTATAGACGCTACGCAACATATTCGCATTTCCTTACGATTCCCTTCGGGGAGGAGGGGGGGGGGGGAACATGCTTATTCATAAGCGCTGTCTGCAGTCATGTTCACTAGGCCGCCAGATAAAGTGCACCTAATAGATTATATGTTGACTGTGCATTACTGCGTTTCTGATGATTTAGTTTGCCAGAACACAACATTAAAACATAGCCAATGACACACCACTTGTCCAACGTCTCTGAGCTCGTTTGAATTCTCGTCGACAACATATAAGTTGTATTACTGATGCGTCTCCGATATTATATACTCTTCTTGAGGACGTTTGGTCAAGTGATTTCTGGTCCCATTACTTTTTGGCAGCGCGGCAAACAGTGCGCCTAAGCGTGCAAGGCTATACGAAACAGTTTCCCCCGGAAACAATTTAGTCGCTAAAACAACGACTGTCTATGAATCCGTAATAGCCTTCATATATCTTCTCATCTGGAACATAAGCAACAACATGGTCAGCAATTGGAATAGCAACGTCAATTATTCTTTATTGTTCAATAATACGTATTCACAGCAAAATTTATGCGCACGTTGTGGCGTTTTCTACGGCACAATAACATCGTGCCGTCAGTTAAAGACGTGACTACCGTATTTACGGAATCGTAGTTTGCCCCACTTAATCGGAATCGGAAAATTGAATTAGGGGGGTTGACTTACAATCGAAACTAAAATTTGTACCACAAGTTACGTTGTAATGAACGAGGAATCAGAAATGTTGGCGCTTGGTCGCGACATTACCTTTGCGTTTGGACTCTACCTCTAAGTATACCGTATTTTAACGCGCAAGCTTGGATATTCAGCAACAGTGCGTGGTAAATATTTGAAAGATAATTCAAGTGTATTGCCAAAAAGCTAGCTTTCTTTTCTGAGCTGTGAAGCATTGCGACAAGGCAACCTGCACACCACCGGAGAGAGGGAGAAATAAACAACGCAGCTACAAGGATTTTACGAATAGCGCATGGACCGGACGAACTGTTAGGTGACGTCATTTGTAACGTAGTCACGTCTACACACAATGAATGGCTTGGCGAACAGTGACTCAAGTAGTGTTCTTGATGTTTTTGTTGCATACCAACGCAAATAGAGATAAAATTGCGAGTGGTTCTGACTGCTGTCGGGTACGATAACAGCTGGCGCGGGTGGTCGTATACTCAAAATGTATTCGTATCGCAGTTACTTAGACGTGAAATTCGAACATAAGCTTTTTGAGAATTTGGCCTGCATTGCGTGAACGTAATGTCGAGTTAATGAAATAATGGTTGCTTGATGATTCAGTGCTCAGAAAAAGAATCACTAGGTGCTGCGCTTTAGTGAGGACAATACCAAATATGAAGCCCTTTAAAGTTGTGGAAACACTTTCCGCCCATATACCAAATGGCTTTAAAATTATCTTTATGAATATTATTCTTCAAGGCCACTTGCATAAGACGGTACAAACTTGAATACTTCACCGAAGCAATGCAGTTTGGGTTAGACTCCCAGGCACTGCGCAGATCTCTGCACAGCTCCTGCGCTATTTTAACTATTCAATTCATATTGGTAGCTACTTTGCCTTCCTTGTCACTTAGCGCATTCACCTGGTTTTTGCCTATCCCAAGTTGCGTCTTCACTTCAAAGCTTACTCCGTTCTTTAGACCCTTCTGTTTTATGTTATACCTTCTTACATCGTATACCTTACGCTTCTCAATCCACTTTGAAAGCTCTTCCAGTTCTATAATGTTTGTTGTGTATGAGGCTTTCATGATTTGACATTTTTTATGAGGTTCTTTGTCTCTTGGGACAGCTTGATATAGTGTCTTGCCTGATTACCATACTTCCGATTTCTACTTCATACTCCGGAATATTTCTCAACTATGATTTGTGTGTGGGGTTGAACATCCCAAAATCACCATATGGTTATGAGAGACGCCGTAGTGGAGGGCTTCGGAAATTTTGACCATTTGAGGCTCTTTAACGTGCACCCAAATTTGAGCGCATGGGCCTACAGCACTTGCGCCTTCATCCAAAATGCAGCCGCTGCAGCTGGGATTCTATCCAGCAACCTACAGGTCAGGGGCCGAGTACCCTAATCACTAGACCACCACGGCGGGGCAATTGGCTTAACTATGAGAGTATAAAAAGAAAATTCAAGTCAGTATTCAGTGGCTAGGTGAAAAGCTTCACCGTGATTGTGACTGACCGTGAGGCAACTTAGCAACAAGGTACAAAACACAATCTGTCCCGAAGAGCTTACTTCTTTCCCTGAATTCAGGTTTATAATAATAGACAAATTTATAATGTATCCGGTTTAACGTCCCAGAACCACCATATGGTTATGAGATACGCCGTAGTGTAGGCCTAAGGAAATTTCGACCGTCTGGGTTTTTTAACTTGCACTGATAATTGACAGTACACGGGGCTCAACCATTTCGCCGCCATTGAAATGCGACCGCTGCAGCCATGATTGAACCCGTGACCTTTGTTCCAGCAGCCGAGCGCCGTAACTACTACAGCACCACGGCGGATTAGAGTGTACAAAAAGCGGCCCCAAAGCAAAGAATGGCAAATGCCCTCACTCGCGCAGCTTCCTGTGATGAGATTCGATGCAGTAGAATGAGTCAACTTGCAATACAGTAGATACCACGCAGTTCGTTTTCAAATGTTTCAGGCAGCATGTGGAGTTTGAGCAAACACCCCTCCTTCTACCACACAAGTACACGTGTAAAGGCACTCTTCAATGCGCTAACGAACAAATATAATACATGCATCTGCTTCAGTGCCCTCTTTTCATACGATGGTAATAAACAGTTGTGCCGTATCTCCTTTACAGAAATGGTGTTGACGTGCAAACACATAGAAACATCGTGATGATATCAGCATGAAAACATTCATTGCGCTTTTGGTTTTGACTGATATATTTGTTCGAAGTAGCAAAAATATTGAGGCTGTTGACTACATTTTCTTGTCAATTTTTGAACAAAAGTTCTTCTGAACAAATTCGTGTGCTAAGCAATATGTCTGAAATTCATAGTGCCTTTTCTTTTCCGAATGAATACACTCCAAGTTTAGATAAGCTCTTCTTGGTTCAATATATTCTTTCTCACTACCAAATACTTAGCGTTAATGAGTGTTTAATGTTTTGCATATGCCCCCGTTTACCTACTTGTCGGGAACAATTGCTTGCACAAGTATTTTATTTGTTTGCGCAAATAAGTATTCTTTGCGCTCCCTCATACGGTATGATGGCGGCATACCGCGCATAATGGCAAATCCAAGTTCAGTACTCTAGTGTTACACGTCTTACATAAAATAATAAAGGCTTCTAAAACTACACTTATCCTGAACAACACAACTGTTTGGCCGTTGTAATGTTTTGACAATTAACGTTCGCAAAAAATCTTAGGCTAATTAGCGTTTACATTATAGTATTTGTGCTAGCTGTCTGAATCGAGACAGCTTTCAATCAAAATACGTAATGAAGCTGCAATGCCATTTTGAGGAAGCTCCGAACACTGCTTTCAGGAGGGCCATTTTGCCGTGGAAAACCAATGTGTATTGAGGCGACTCGTAACCATGCGCAGAATGTTTCTCATTTGCTGTTTCCACGTCATTTGCAAGGCCCTTCTACTTGCAGCCGTGATTATATCGTTGCTCTATCCCACCTTTTCTTGCCTTTATAGCTCAAACCGTAGTTAAGGGAGTAAAGAATGTGATGACTCTCTTATCTCTTGTTCGTAAGCTTGCTGCTATACGACGCCAGAGAAAGGAAACACCCCAAGTTGAGATACGCTCACTTGTAGAATGAATTGTCGCGCAGGGCCAAAGAGAGTGATAGCAATGTCAGCCGGGTGAAAATGGCTGCAGTAAATTCTGAGCGCCCACTTCTGTAATGCAAGAACGTTGGAAAAGAAAGATAAGTTGTAAAAGAAGTTTTCGAAGAAAGAAGTTGATAGGAAAGCAACGACTAAACATAGAGCTTAGAAAGATCGTCTGTGTCCACCAGTGTTACGTAGTAGTTTTCAGTGTTGTGTTGCTAGAAAGAGACGGAATCATTAAAGTATGCTACTTTAGTTTTTCCCATGCGAGAGATACCGAAAGTACAAGTTGCTTTCCATCTGCGACGACTAGCTCAACTCTGTGAACTAGTGGGTTCATTGGGCGCAGTTTTGGCAGCGAGGCTGCCAGCTTTAGGTTGGTAAAATTTTTTCGTGGTAGCAGCTTCAACAAAGGATAAATAAAGGAGCTCTCGACAGAATAACAAAATTGACTTAATTTTTCTTCCCCAAGCTGACTGAAATGAATAGCCCAACACCAAGAATCACTTAAGCTGATTAAAATGACTTTTTTGACCCCACCATCTCCGGTGAGCTCACATGCACGCACGCACACACGCGCGCACGCACGCACGCACACACACGCACACACTAACGGAGGCGTTCACGCGTGCGCATTTGCACTGACACATCAATAATTTACTTCCGTAGTACTGTTGGAAGTTTTTGTAGTAGTATTGCTCCAGTGTTCGAAAAGCGCCATACCTTCACAAGAGATTTGTAGGTGCACTTAGTAGGTTGCTTAAACCATACTGTTTTTTTCATGTCTAGGCTGCTTTCTGCTATGCTTATAGCATAAATATTTCACGCCTACCAGGCTGTTCATCAAAATTGAGAAGAACATTTGTTTTATATTGATGGAGGATAATTTTTTGCTGATGTAAGCGTTGAGATCATGTGCCACCGTGGGATGATTATATTCTTCATAATATGCTTGCAGAAGTGCACGTGGTCGTATGGAACACACTTATGCACTAAATATTACAAAAATATGAAAAACACAAATCACTTGGCATATTTGATAAAGAGTGCCAAATGTTACAAAATACTGACGCAACGACTTAGATACATGGTACCTAATCTAGAAAACATAGTAATTTGCATCTCTTTCATTTGTTTCATAGAAGTAGGGAAATTCTCACAAGTTTTTTTTCACTAGAAAAATTCAGTCATTTGAATAATATATCACAATATTATTGCTTAGAAAGAAAGCTTTTGTGACTGTTACATAATTAGACTAATAAATTTGAACATGACAAACTAAAACAAAACAAAATTTCTAGAACGAGATTACTTCATAAAAAAGAGGGTATTCCTTTCAGCTGGGTCATACTCCGTAATTCTTCTTCAGTCCAGCGTTAAAGAATTACTTCGAGTTGACTAGTACTCGTTGTTGTCAGAGATAAAATATAAGAGCACAATGTAGACATCACCGATATCATCAGTAATTTCCTTTAGGTCAACCTTTGCGTATCTGTTTCAAGGTGAGAGACGATAGAAATCTTATTTCTTTGTTGATTGATATGTGAGGTTTAACGTCCCGAAACCACGTATGATTATGAGAGACGCTGTAGTGGAGGGCTCCGAAAGTTTCTACCACTTGAGGTTCTTTACCGTGCACGCAAATCTGAACAGACAGGACTACAGCATTTCCGCCTCCATCGAAAATGCAGCCGCCACAGCCGGGATTCCATCCCGCGACCTGCGGGTCAGCAGCCGAGTAGCTTAGCCACTAGACCACCGCGGCGGGGCCTTATTTTTTGTTCACAGGGCCAAAAAAAAAGGTTGAGAAATAGCTACAACATTTCCTTGGGAACTTTAAATCGGGCACTGTTTTTGAACCCTGTGCTGGTGTTTTCAACTGAACAAGTTGAATAAGTCTGTTAGAAAGCAGGCATGTTTTTTGGGGAAGGGGGAAGGAATAGAGAGTAACAGAAGTAGTAAATATGCAAATAAAAAAGTGAAGTCATGTATCGAGTAAAATATCATAAGTTTAAAAGTTTCGCAATATTTAATAGAAGGCTGAGTGCTACGTTTCAAATTTTTAAAAGCGTTTTCTCAGCATCTGGGTTTCGGTTTCCTGCACGTGCATTTTAAACACGTTCTCAAGTCTCTGCTTTTGTAATGGTAAAGAGATGAGCCTTGTTTAAAGTAATCGGCAACAAAGGCAGGATGAAATGAAACTTTGCGTTTTGTTTATGCAGCATGGAGCATAAGTTTTTACAGGCAGTGGAATTTCAGAGCATGTAACATCGTTTTTTTAAGTATGATAACGTATTACAGTAACTATTGCCTTGTTGTCTTCAAAATATATTTCGTATAGGTGAAATACTTTGGCAAGCTTTTATTGCCTTTGCGAGACATTTAGAGAACATCACATTCAGTTTGATAGACTCTAGAACTTAGAAAAGGAGGGTTACTTTTTTCTGAAGTGTGCTCAATGATGAAATAAATAACGCCAGTAAAGAAGCGTTTCGCCGAATAGAGTGTTCCCCCAAACTCGTTCTCTCTTTGTTATTTAGTTTTTCCGCTGTGCTGTACCCCTGACTCCCAAGCTATGAACAGCCAGGATACTTAGCACCCGAGAAAATTATGACGTTCATCGTTCCCCTCTTCTGCACGTCGACTAAAAACTTACGGCAGAAAACAAAGCGAATGTACTAGAGAGTTGCCTGACACGTCACTACAGATAGAGGAGTCAGGTTCGTTTTTTTCTTGTCTTTTTGTTAGTATTGAACCTCGAAATGTATGCTTACCGCGAAAGTCATTAATGCTGCGTGTGAAAGCTACTGGCCACACCTACGTGCAAAACTACGCCACCGGGATCCAGATACGTGACGATAAGCCTCGTATGTTACCTCTATTTTGCCCCACGACAACCCAGTGTTTTTCTTTTTTTTTGGGTGACCTTGTCCTCTTTTGTCTATAGCTGTTCCTATCTTGCCACCAGCTCTCTGCATTTTAGTCTCTTTTTTTTTACATAAGCCTAGCGAAAACTAAAAACAGTTGGCAATATCGCACTCCATTTCTTACTTTAACACGAAAGTGTTTTACACCGGGGATCACCAAGACGTCACTGACGTATTTCTGTCACGGAAATTACGTGTCAAATGTCTACGGGACCAGATGGCAAAAAGGTTCTCTCAACGCGGACGCACGACAACTGGTTGTGCGCCATCTGCAGCCTGGCGCGCTATATCCTCTTCGCCTCGGTCGCGTATTCTGAAGGCCGAGCATACGGGTGTTTTATATCTAGCACTCCCTTCTCACAGTGCTGTTAGTCGGCGGGGTAGTAATGAATTCAGACCACGACCCTCACGATTAGCTTCTTCAAAGCGCTAATGGTATACATCGATACCATTTGACGCGTTTTAAACAGAAAAATTGCATTTTTGTCAACGTTTTAGCGAACCGCCAAGTGGATGACCTTAGCCCAAGCGTCTGCCTCGCTCAGGACATTCATTCATGACAAAACATAGCTATTTTAGGTTGTGCTACAAGCTATGCAATGCGTGCCTACCTTGCCTGGCTCTAGCACCATGGTCGCGGCTTACGCTCGCTGCGAGAAAAATCACAGCCGGCTAACAGGGGTGACACGACGCGCATTGAATTTGCCTCCATTCTAGAAGTGGTGTTCTATAACAGTTCGCGAGTAAGCGACTATAGCCCATGATCCACAGACAATCAGTGACGATCTTCAGACTTTCCTACTGCTTTCTCTTAATCTGTTCTCATCGGTAACCTCTACAGCTACAACAAAGGTCCGTTACATGATAAAGCATGGACGTTTGTCATCGGGAGACAGATGTACCACCAAGTGTCAACGTGGTTGCATCCACGGTAAAGGGTGCTATGGGTGTAAACAGCAAAAGACGTTCTGCAAACTCTCCTAATTATTGTACAGTAAACATGCAACTACTTCGGTAATGGCATGTTTTACGTGTTATGACTGATTCCTATGACGGTAGCATCACCGATCATTTTTACAGAACGAAGTAGCCCATTTAAAGTAGGCTGCAAACGAATGAAGAGACTTTCACCCGGCTTTGTGATCTGTAGTAAGCAATTCAGGCTCAAGGCTTCTCAAAGAAATGGCGAGACCTTCTTTTGTTGTCCACGGACGGACGAAATAACGTACGAAAAGATTCCTCGTACAATTTATTGCTCATTGTACACCTTTTGTTAAGAAATAGAATTCATCTTTAAACGTACAGCTTTTTTGTGCATTGTGGTGACCAGGGGCCCTAATCATTTGCGTAACCAATATCGTCATAGGTATGACATATATCAGGTAGTTAAAAATAAACATAGGCGCTCTTGCGACATGTTTCAAAGATGACTTAATAAAAAAATTGCAAATGCCATGTTTGGCAACTACAAAGTGCAATATAAACGCCAAAGCAGGCTCGCTTTCTACTATTAGATACGCACACTAACCAAATGAAGAAATATTGCAATAATAGCGTCAAAATGACACTGTCATGTCTGTGACTATGTTGTAAAAATTTTTCACTGTCTCCATGTCTATATACACTATAGAAATAGAATAAGACATATAGAAAAGTATTGGTGTCATAAAAACTGTTTTAGTGATAAATTAGGTTTTCAGTGAAAATCATAAAATGAGATTACTTCTGAATTAGATAAGCAATATGGTAATTGTAAAGCAAAAAAAAAGCATCTTCGTTACGTTCAGAACCACTCATTGATCAACATTCGCACGATAATGGGAGACCCCTGAATAATCCTGAACACCCCTTGGTTTTTAAATGCAGGCCTGAGCTTGACTGCCTAAGCGCCCAGTGCGTTTTGATTCTATCGATTCCAGCAACCATGACTGAGAATCGAGACTGTGCAGTCGTACATGTAGAAACAACAATGACGGTAGTTAAATTCTATGGGCATCTCCGAAAAGTATGGGAATGTAATGGCAATATGAGAAAATATATTAGTATACATAGATTATTTATCGTAGATAAAGTGAAGCTTCAACACCCCAATAAGCCGGCACATATCTCATAGATAAACTTCTGAAAAGAAACACAAATCAAAAGAATGATCAAGGAACATCCAGGGGGCTACGAAAGGTAAGAGAGAAAAATTGCACACAACAAGTGGGAGAGTCGTGAGTTGTAGCACATGAAGAGCGAGAGAAAACAAAATGCCACAACAGGCATCCGCGTGGCCACTCTATATGTGAGTGTGGTGCAAGCTCACCTCATTCCTCATGATGCGAGAGCCGGAGATTTTCCGCTCCGCTGAACTCAGCCATGTTCCCGCCCACTCCATGGCCATCATCGATGGCATGAAGAGATCGCCAAGGGGCACTGCGTAAGGGGGGGGGGGGGGGGTCAGTACAGGGCAATGGGTGGTAGTGCAGCTTTGCCGCTCGCGCTCTTCATCTTTCTTGCCGGCTGCATTGCGCAAGAGAGCCGGGATCTGTACTCGATGTCGTAAGGAACGCAATGACAATACATTCAGTGTTCCGTTTTGTTCGGATACTGGGCGAAAGGGCGACGAAGGTGAAATGGTCAGGGTTGCTTAATAAACTGGAGATTGTGCAGACATCAGCGTGTAGCAACAACACGAAAACCGAGAATGAAAAAAAAAAGATAGTTTAGACCGAAA
Organism: Rhipicephalus annulatus; assembly: GCA_013436015.1. Taxonomy (NCBI): domain Eukaryota; kingdom Metazoa; phylum Arthropoda; class Arachnida; order Ixodida; family Ixodidae; genus Rhipicephalus; species Rhipicephalus annulatus. The sequence goes on along the minus strand of WOVY01000879.1, from coordinate 193,900 downwards.
CAAAAATGTAACCGAGACGTTATCTACTGCTTTGTTCTAAAGTGAAACCAACTTTTTATCGCTTTTTCGCTCACGTGAAAGATCGGCAATGTGGAAAAACCAAGGTCATACAGCTTGAGCAATAAATCGTAACTTGTGACAATAGAGACGCGTATCTAAGGCAGAAATTCCACACGAACTATGCGTTGAAATTGTGCGAAAAACGAAAACAGTGGGAGGCCAAGATATTTATACTAACACAACTGTACTTCTGTGTGCCTATCACGCGGAGAGAAAATTCTCGGCACTGCCGTCTGATTTGTCAAAACAACAGTCACGAAATAAGAGGTAAACTCAATGACAGGCTGCTTCTCAGGTTAGGCCTTGCGCAATGTATTGAATATGCTAAAAAACTCTTATTACACTTTTGAGAAACGAAATGACTTATACGTGAAACGCTTTGTAGGAATTCCTGGTGAATTTATTTATACCATGAACTTACTTGTACACGAACGTGCACGCTTTGGTATACGCGTTAGTGTACTTGAAAAGACTCAGTGGGCAAGGCACGTATTGTATTTGAAAGCATCTCAAGGTTTATCGAGGTAGTAAGAGTCAATGAATGTGTTCCTTTATGGTTATAAAGGGTGAAAGCCCTATTGACCATGAAGGAATTTTAAGACAGCATGTGCTATGCCAGTGCTTGACGGCCGTAGCAATCGTGTTATGCTTGTTGTGTGTTGTAACATATTTATCTTATCCTCCCGTGTCTGAAAGTTTCACCAATAATACAGAAAAATACCGGCGTGGCTCAGCGGTAGAATACTGGGCTGGCACGCAGGGAACCCGGCTTCGATTCCCACTATGTCACTACATGTTTTTGGTGTTTCACTTTAGTTTTTTTTTCCTATTTTGCGCGACAGTGGTCATGGACATCTGCAGCCGCGGCGGCGTACGGCACCGCGCGTAACCCGTGTTGCGATCTCACAACAACTTTCGCCGTAAAAGCACATTTCTTGTGTCATTCAGTTAATTTGCTCTAGTGCCTACAGTATCATACCCGACACATGAAAGTGGGTAATACAGCAAAAACTGTTATGAGATGACAACTCGGGTCACGCGCAGTTGTCCACCGCCGCTGCCGGTGTCCGTAACCACACTGCGCGAAATTAGAAAAAAAACTAGCACCAATGACACAGTGGGGCTTGAACCCGGGTCCACTGGGTGCCAGCCCAGTATTCTACCCCTGAGCCACGTAGATTTTTTTATTTATTGCCTTCTTGAGTACAGGTCAAGTTAATCTGACAATCACACATCGCACATGTTCCATGTGTTTTAAAGCATCAAACAAAGATATTACACCTTCAACACAGTCAGCCCCGCCACGGTGTTCTAGTGGCTAAGGTACTCGGCTACTGACCCGCAGGTCGCGGGATCGAATCCAGGCTGCGGCGGCTGCATTTCCGATGTAGGCGGAAATGTTGTAGGCATGTGTGCTCAGATTTGGGTGCACGCTAAGAACCCCAGGTGCTCAAAATTTCCGGAGCCCTCCACTACGGCATCTCTCATAACCATATGGTGGTTTTGGGACGTTAAACCCCACATATCAATCAATCAATCAACACAGTTGGTAGCCTTATACACATCTCACACTGATTGTAAATATGCCATTTTCTTTCGGGACATTTTACAGACGACTTAAAAAAAAAGATTTACCGCTTACTCCACCTGGAATCCGTTTTTTTTTTTTGCCTTGTGATAGTTCTGTGCAACATTTGGACGTTACTTTCTTACTTGGTCTGCATTTGGTTTGGCGTAATATGCTGTCGTACAGACACTGTGATGTAAGAGTTCTGTCTGTTGATCAGTGTTTCGTCGAAGCTGTTATCTGAGCCACGATGGCGCTTGCGGGTTGTTGGCAAGCTTGCCTTCGACAGGCTTGATGTCGGGAAAGCAATCGCGCTGTTACAACTTGTGAAGCGTTTTGAAACAGCGAAAGAACAACCAGCCGTCGCACAATGTGAATGGCATGACGAGTGGGTCGTCCAACGTTCCAACCCGTTAAAAAAGCTGGTCCTTGTTCCCCCATTAACTGTGGCGCATACCCACTTCAGGCACAATTACTCATCATCGTCAGCCATTGCATGAACAATTGGCGCAACATTCCTCGCAAGTGTTTAGCGGATACCATGCTTCTCAGAAGAATGACGAAACATAGCATAAAGAATGCCGGCCTACTACCCCCTAAAATTAATTAATAATGACCTAGTGCGTACCAAGCAAGTGTGCCCACAGTAGTTACCGAATGAGTGCTTTGAAAAGGCTCTGAAAGGCCCCTCTTCTAGCTTTCGCTGTGACTGTGCGGTGCTTTCCGCGCAGGCCTGACGTTTTTTTTCCTATCAGTTACACAGCGCTAATCTATTACACAGCAAAACTAAATAGAAAAACAAAAGAACTAGGGTAATTAGAATTGTCACACAGTTTCCTTAGAGTGAGAACCCGCACAAACCAACACTTCCGGAAACTGCGAGTCTGATGTACACGAGAGGCAGGCACAATAAAGCCTCTTATGAGCACATTGAAAACCTTCTCTATTACTACCTTGTTAATCTGGTCTTAGATACATTTTTACCTATCGACAAGAAACTAGGCGAAAATTAAGGTCGGATTGCCACGCGAGTTCTGATTAGGAGTGGTGTTATTAAATGCATTGAGCTTTACGAGACTCATTTGTCGATGAAGTTGTGAAGATTATAAGCTGAAACACTAATAGCAATTTAAATTTAGCTGTGGTGATACACTTGTTGAACCGCGCATCACAGATATCACGCAGGAGTGCATTGCAACTGCATTAAGGTACCTATGCTTATTCAACTGTTCAATGACACACCAAAGAATTGGGCACTTCGTGGATAAGACGAACATATGATAATAACATCTGACAGCGGTACCTCAACCACAATAAATAGAAGTACGTTACCAAAGAAGTTATATTAGTTCTCCAGTTGTGGTGAACGAGGAATTATAAAATATACAATGATAACCTAAGACGAAAGAAACATTGTTGTAAGAAACAGACAACGCAAGGGATTTGCAAGGTTTTGCGCGAATTTTATGCAGATGCAATTCTAAGCACTTCTCATTCATATTCGATGAGAAAACTCCAGCGTCCTCTCCCAGTCTTTCATGACTGAAGAGGCACCTCTCATTCATGCAAGGATAACTTTTTGTAAACAGGCGCTCTGTCGCTTTTCGGTTTCTACGCGAGCAGCAGTAATGTCGGATACAGAAGCGAATTTTATTGTGACCAATGAAACCCATGCGCTAATAATCAGATTTGGTGCTCAATGCACAGGAACATTTTTCACAAAACGGCCTCAATAGCTCACTTCATCGGCTTACCTCTATGAAAGGGTTCATCCTTCCATAACCTTCTGTCTCCTATAGACACACCGAGTTCGTTCCTTTCGCAGTATATCCTGATGCTTACTCGGCCGGAAGGGTTGTCGGTAGCTGCAGCCCTACATGGAGCCCGCTAAGCACGATTCAGGGATGACAACAGCCCAGTCTTGGTGCTCCAGAAGAAAGCGTGCCCACGCGCAACTGTTTATTCCCCTCCAGACTTTGGGTGGAACGCCGTTGCCTAGATGCTGGCGCTCGCTTTGAAGTTCAATTGCTTTGTCAATAGTGAGGACGTCCTGAACCCCCGAAACCATAGTTTGATACATCAAAATTTAATATCGAAATGCATTGTCCGTATGTTGTGTGCACCAACAAGGATGTTACAGTTCTTTAAGGACCTAAACGTCGAAAGCTGCTGCGTTAGGTGCAAAAGCTCTGTGAAATTACATATTTGACGACGTTACTGGACGGGTGAATACGCTTGACGAGTAGCGAGTAATCCGAAATGCCATTGGGGGAAGCCTGCGTTTCTAAATGCCCCCTAAAATGTGAAAATGCCTACACAATTATACTATCTGTTACCCGCATAAGATGGTATAAAAACATCAAGTTAAGCTGAAGCTCTTGTTAGTATTGAACAGACTTCCATGCACGGATTTCCTAGCGACGCCAGGTTGTTTGTTAGCATGCTTGGTAATCTATCTCCCATCGAACTTTAACGTATGGAACGATGATAACAATGGGCAATAATTGGAGCACACCTTGAGACAGAAGCGCCTAAAGCACACCAACACGCTGCTCTTTGCCACTTTTCTGGAAACTGAAGTCACAGTCGTAAGCCTTTCAGCAGGCCTTTCAGCAGTGTAGATGTTCGCTACAAGTGCATGACATGATGATGGTAAGAGCGTCGGCGTTCTTAGAATGAAGATCACTAGTAGGCGAAGTTATCTTGCGTGAAATTCGTCTGGGTGAACCATTTGAGCTACGTCACCAAAAAAGAAAATACTGTATTGCTTACATATTTTCTAGTGGGCAGCGGCTATTTAAAATGTTGAGCCTCCCAAGGAAATTTTCGCCAACGACGCCACCCAGATACTCTACATACTAGATGAAATTCATTTTATGCTTCCGTGGGTAACAGCATAGCAATTTTGATTACTGGGGGTGTCGCTAAGTTCCGTAGCTTTCAGTTGTCATACTGAAATTCAGATAACCGTACAAATAGTTTGTTACAAAGTGAGTGAACCGTTTGCTAAGATTTATCGGGAGACTAACTAAACTTGGTGTGAGTTCCTCATGAAGTTCCTGTTTATATGCTCTTGTCATTTTACTTATTTTCCAAGAAAGCCGTGCCTTTTAGGCCTGTGACCACACGATTACATGCTACTCAGCGAAAGGGAATGCTAGTTATTCTCACAGAGATTAGATGAAATTATTTAATTTTTTATAACGCTCCGATAAGTATATAGCTGTTATTTTGTTTCTTTCAGTAATGTTTAGGAGAGATTCCCTACATTTGTAATCGAACTTTCTCAGATTTGAGGAAATTTGCAAATTATAATATTAAGCGTAAAACGCTTAGAGAAAAGTATATAATGGGGAGCCGTACAGAACTCTTTGTGAACCTAGACTTGTCAAACTATCTTAAATTAAAACCTACTACCTGTTCATTAGGACTGCGTGTGCTCAGTGTAAAAAGTATATAATTGTTTAAGTTCACCGCAGTATTTATAGCAGGCTAATAGCTCTTCGGAGAATCTGCTTTTTTAGGAAGAAGTTGTCATGTAAGGTAAAAAATACCATTATGAGTGACGTAGACAGAAACTCGTCGCCGCCAATCTTATATCTGAATTATTCTGAATAAGACACTATAACTTACAACCTTTTCGTTTACGGAAGACTGAAAAACACTCACGTTTAACGTCGATATTAGAAATATTACCGTAAGCTAGGAATTTATTCAAGGGCCTCTTGCTTCAGCCTGTCGACGGTGTCATCACGCAGATGCTAAATTCTGGATGGTGGAGGTAGCGATGATGTTACCATAAGCGGGGCTAGCCTGGCAGACTTGGCTAGTAATGGCTCCTCCTGAGTGACTATTTCCATCAAGTTCGACTCACCATACATCCCTTCCTCATGTCTCTCTGGGAAAACATACCTGCTTTCACACCAACCGCACACCTGCCACAAACACAATCTGTTTACAGAATCCGTGGGATAACTTTTCTTTCTTAATAAAGCCATTTATTGTATTTCATAGCAATGACGCTTGCACGACAAAAGATAGTGCTGAATATCCACGACATCGTTGCATTCAGTGCACACACGGGAGGGAGTGCTTCTGACTTTACATAACCATGCTGGAGTATATGCCGATCCTGTTCTTATTCTGTATACCAGAGTTGACTCGGCCCGACTAAGGCCTCTTGTGACACAAGGCCGATGAGAAGAATTTCATAGAGAGCGGAAATGGCATATAATTGTCTGTTTTCGTAGTTGTTGGTTCACAAGAGTTTCGATTGTCAACTGTTTTGAAAATGCTTTGTTGGCATCTGCTCTTTCGTTACTGCTGACACCAACATGTGAAGCTATCCACTGATAAGTTATGCTGACGCCTTTTAGTCTCAGTGATGCTAGCGACTGGCACAACTTGTCTGTGGTATTCTCTCTCGAGAGTTGTTGCACTGCCGACTTAAAGTCTAATAGAATTACATGCAGCTTGTTGGGCGGGTCAATTCGACAGTTGCACTCTGGAGATAAACAATGGTGGGCGTCTCTAGAATAGGTCTGTTAATTGTAGTGTTTGACCACTGACCCGAACGTAATGACATCAAATCTTGGCCATGACGGCCACATTTGAATCGAGGAGATATGGTAGAGGTCCATGTACTTAGATTTAGGTCACGTTAAACTATACGAGCTGGAAGAAAATTTGCGAAGCCATTCACTAGAGCTTCTTCCATAATCCTATCAGAGTTCTGGAACACAAATATTTAACAAATACAGTGTTGCTTGAAGAAAAGCTGCAAATGAGTTAGACAGAGCTGCCTTTTTCAGCGTACAGGAAATGACGAGACGTCGTTAAAAAAACCGTTGACATTGTTATGGAGTACTTCTTGCTATAGTTACTAAATTGAAAATTAATTGAACAATCGTTGTTATGCAGCTTGACGTATTGCCAAATATGTCACATAGATGAAGCATGCTACATATCTGCACAAGTTGGTACAACTTTTGTATTCAAGATCATTGCAGGAGTTGAAAAGTGACACTCTAATTAAACAGTGATTGGTAATTACCCTGCTTGCCAGGTTGAACAAAACATCATGACGCGCCGAATAAGGATAATGATCCGAAAACTATATGTCTGATTGAACGCGCTTAGCATTTATGCTATGTTTAAATTTTAAAATACTTGACAAAATCTGCTATGGCAGTGGACCCATGGCAGCGCAGACCTTTCTGGTCTGCGCTGCCATAGAAAGCTATGGCAGTGCAGACCTTTCTGAAATTCTGGTGTAAAAATTCTCAGCTGTCGAACTAATGTCTAGACATACTTGTTCGAATCCTATAGCAGCCTTCGACCCCTGGTAGATAGGAGGTAGCGAATGGCAATGTCGGCTTGCGTGGGGTCAACAAGCACCGTTCCACACAAAAAGGATTGCAAATGATATATATGTGTATACCGGTAGAATAAGAATGAGCCATTCTGTTCATTGCATTGGTTCACGTGGCAAGCTGAATGTGCATTCATGTGAACCATTTTTATAGAGGAATGCTACACATGGCGCAAGCAAGACGCGCGATGCTTCTGAGCACCCATACACTGTACGGATGCTGTATCCAGACTACTGTGGGCCCAATTCCTGAGGTAGTTATTCATTGACAAACAACCCAAGTAGTATTGTCTTCGCGAGTGACTGTATACTGGTCTCATCTCTATTATTGATTGCACATGCTTTCGAGTAAAAATGAAGAAACGGGAAAAAATCCTTTTAAGTAGCATGACTTCGTGCGCTCTCTGCGTTAATGCTGAAGCTAGGTCGTGGAGGGCACTAATACAATCGGTTGTCGCATGAGGCTCAACAGGTTTTAATGAGATACGACGCTTCAAAATTAGCCACTTTTCGATCAATTTTGATGCGAGGATAAAATCCTACATTTAAGTTAATGAACTGCGACGGTATTTAGATGTATGCCTAATTAACAACCTTCTGTGCGGAAGATCGCAGGGCAAAACCCAGTGGGCTCTGATTCATTTCTCCACCTGCAGAATGTAAGATCGCTCCCTGCATGGAGCGCAAGAAAAAAATTAGTTGGCCAAAATATGCGAGACAGGAATTTCCGTGTTGCCTCTCCGAATGGAATGAACAAGTCATTAGCATTTGTGTATCGCGTCCATGCTGCATCCGAGGCTTCGCTAATCATGCGAATAGAAGCAGGCCTGACGCTATGGTACTGCTTATTTGTCGGTGGAATGATTGTGTGAACACACCGCAAAGAAATACGGCTAGAACAAGAAAAAACTGCGATAATAAATGCTTGAATGAGCACAACGCAAAAATAATAATAAAGGAATGGAGATTTACCAGAAGCTAAGCCTATTTACCCAAACTACGTTATTCCACGGTTGGAGGCCCAAGAACGTGACAAGTACGCTGCAACATCTGCTCAGCCCACGCACATTGCAGGAAAGCTGATCGAAAGACAATAACTCATCTAAATGCTTGCATTTTTTCGCGAGAAAGAACTCACTTATTTGCACTGCTGATGCCGTTCCTAGGCTTACCAAAATACATGAAACAACGTGCGCTGAGCCTAAGTTTCGCTTACAGCCAACTTAACGCAGTGAGTGGAAAGAATAAAGCGAAACAGGGAGCATGCGTTGGTGAAATAAGCTGCAGAAGGAAGGTGAAGCAGGCATGCCTTATTCATAACTTGAAAGTTGGTCAACCTTCCATTTGCAGAGAGGTCATTCAGGGAAGCCTCATCCAGACAGACGTATAATTGCGCTTAAGCCCCTGGTGTGCACTTTTGTTTGATAACAATGAGCTTGAGTGGCGGCAGAACAAGTCGCCGCGTTGTCCATGTATAAAGGCAATTGTACTGCACTATAGCACAATCCGTGTTTGGCAAATGCTACGTGCGTGTATAAATCAGAAAATATCAGTTATACCTGCAGTTGGTTTCTAAAAACAATTCGTGCGCCTGTGGACAGTTTGCATTTCTTATTACCAAAATGCATTATCTTTCTGGAAGCCAGGAGTATTACTTTTTGGTGAAGTGCGAATAAACACGAGCCCAAACCGATCGACCCAGCGGACACAACGTACTTGCGCAAAAACAGAATATACTGTACCAACTAGCAACACCTCTGCTTTATCGTTCGAGTGATATTTCACAGCTTCACATGGAAACGTTGACAATGATGAGACACCGTTGCCAACAATGTTTGATCCTAATGTAATATGGTGTCTGTTAGCGTAAAACTTCACAGTGCTGACCATTGAATAAGGTATAGGCAGCATTTTCAAGAGTATGCTACTCTTCAAGACATCTATGAAGCTAAAATCCCAAAGTGCAATTAAATGTTTACATACGGCCACAATATTTGAACCGAAGCAGTTTGTGAAGTTTTATTAGGTTATAATACACTCTAATGAAAAAAATTATCAAATGACATATGTTAGTGACACAACGTCAATGGGCAGACAGGAAAGGCTAATTCACTATTTAGATGAAACAGAAGAAATACTTCTATGCCGCTTAAACCACCACTTTCTTCGTTGCACCTTTGCAACCTGTTTCTGACGTGCTTACGTGCATGGTTTAGTGACCGATAAGCAGAACTTTTTATCCCGTGCCATGCTCTCGCTATTCTTGTTCTTCGGCGAAAAGGAGTGAATAAGTGGGTCTTCAGAACAATTACACGGTTGGTGCAAAAACGATGTTGATCATTCCGAAAGCGTGGCAGAAGAGACCACCTACGTGCTGCTTCTTGTCAGACAACAAAAGTTTGCTCTTTGGAAGAAAGCAGGAAAGAACGTCATCCCGCCCCCATGCCCCCTCAAAAAAAAAACAAAAGGTAAACGGGAAAGAAGGTATTCATTAGTTATCATTTGCAAGAACAACCACCAAAGCACGGTACACTTTTCAGCCGTGACGTTTTCGTTTTTTTTTTTTGTACCACTGCCTCGTCATCATTAATGCTGACAAACACGTCGGCTTGCTTGCCTGGTTGCCTTAATGTTGTTTCATCTCTTGCCGTTGCAACGCTTCCATTGCGTTTTTTCCCCTCGTCATGTATTTATGTCCATACAGTGCAGCGCTTACTGTCCTCTACTCTTGGTGTTTTTTTTTTGCGCTTTTATCAAGTTTACGTCTTCGTGACCTGATAAATGAAAGTGGTAGACATACGCAGGTACATTTCATACATTCAAATCTCGTGTCTCGCCTTACAGTTTTTAGTCTACTTAGGTATCAAGTGCAACAAGAAGTGCCAGCAATTAAATCATTTTAACGATTCAAGCATGTGTAAGAAGCAGCGATTGAAAACACCCCCTGTGCCCACTAAAAACACAGAATTATGCACGCTCCTCCCGATTTTAAAAGGCGCTGATTGGGATGATCATGTCGTGTTTTAACGAGAGATAGATGTGTGCAGTAACGCGTTGAAGTGCGATAATGTGCCGTTGAGTCTGATTCGGCAATGAACCCGCACGTTTGTATGACCAACTGTGCTTCGATCTAGTTTTGTTAAAAAATAAAATTTATGGTTATAGTTATTACTAGTTGCTTTTTGTGCGTGCGACGTCTTGACACTGGCTACACGTCACACAATGAAATGGAACTTTCATTAAATAAAACTCAGTTAGTAGTTAAACACTGGCCCTGTTGTACTCCTTCATCCCACCTTTCGTGCTGATTTATTTCGCACATGCCGCACTATTTGCCCAGACAAAAGCACTGCTCGGTAGTGGTCTATGTTGCTAATTATATACAGGACTAAAGACAACAAAAACAATAATTGTCGTCGTAGTCTCTTTGTACGTCCTTTTATTAATAAATATGGCTTCGAAGACACACGAACTATGACAAGAACATGTTCGTTTCCAGACATATAAGGTCTGAACGCTCTTCTGTAATTTCATATACAATTGCTGAATGCACTTTCAAAGCAGATAAATTGTCATATTAGCGCTTTCAACAGTGACGGGGAAATACGTAGGGATCGCAAATTCCACAAAAAGTGTTACACATAAAGCCTACCATCAAATTGTATACAGTACGCGTGCGCTTATATAAAAAAATGTATAGCAATTAAGCTGAGTGAACATAGCCTTTTCTTTGATTCCGTAGTGGCTTTGCGTCAAGTCTTAATTGTGTATATTGGTGAAAAAGAAAAAAAAAGCTCCTCAAAATATTACTTGACATCTTTGATAACCAGATTTGAATTCCTGAAAGACCAACTACCTTGCCAGGATTGCTGTGAACCAAATTGCACCGAAGTCAAGAGTGCAGTGCAGTATCCACAGAACCATTCGTTAAACAAAGAAATCAACGCTAACTAGACGTTCTTTCAAGGATAGAAAAGTGAAAAGAATAAATAGCGTACAAGAAATGAGATGAAATCTTAGTGACTACGTCATGCAAAGGTAAAAGGGAGTGTTGCTTCATAGCTTCAACTCAAGTTAGGCCGTTTTTGTTTATTAGGTATATAATACGGGCGGCAAACTTTGACCTCCTATCGCCGTCTGAAATCAATACCATTCCATTCGGCTTTTCAGAAGAGATGTCTTGTCTTTCCTATCTTGTGTCAATAAGCACCGTCGCAAGCCAAAAGCCATGATGGCGCAATAGCTCCTTTCAATAGTGACTGGTCAAACAGAAGAAGCAGGCAACCTCTTCGTACGAATTAGGAACCACGTGTATCTTATATTCTGCTTATCTGAAAAGCTTATATGAAGAAAGAACATTCATGCAAACCTACATATGCCACCTAAGGGGAAAAACAGGCACTCCTCAATATTGAACTGAGCGTACCGTTCATCTGCTGAGTAATGTCTAGTTTCAATGAGCGTAGGAGACAGCCTGCGCAAATTGCAGGAAAGCCTGAGTGAGACACATATTATTGCTTGTATATGTGCATTCATAAAACCTAAGCATCTAGCTCTAATAAGGTTGTCGATGTAGGAACGAAGCCATAGCTCAATCCCACATGGGTTGCGTGCGCTGAAGACAGCCGCAGTCGCGCCACGAATGACGAAATCAAAGGTATACAGTTAGTCTCAAGCACGTTCTTCAGAACTTTCAGACAATAAAGCAATATTAGTCTCGACCTTATAGGGATAAGCCGGTCGAACTTGAAAGGGAAGTCTGAGTTGGTACAAATGGTACATGAGCGGAGGCGCGTAGAGAGGATTTCACTCTTGCATTAACCGAACATGACCTGCTAATCTAGCTGGATATGTGACTGCCGCTATATCTTAAGCACGTGTTACGTTTAGAGTGCACTATAAGTGCGTAAGCCCCATTGTACATGTAATAATGCTTTGAGTGTATATTTTTATATATATTTTTGACTCATCTTATCAATATGTACCCTTTTTAACACGTGCAAAGCATTTCATATAATGTGTCGCGGCTGCATGGCTAATACAACTTACGCAGATTCCTTTTCAAAACGTGAAATCAAGTACAATCAAGTTTTTATTTCGCACTAGATTGAAGAATCTCTAAGCCGACAAGTGGTCACAAAACCATTTGAGGATGCCTGATGGCCCTGGTTAATGACAGAAGTTTGCTTTTGACAGGTAAAGTATTGGTATTGAAGGAAAAGACGGAATAGAAATTGAGGGACCTTGTAAAAATAGAACAATAGAACAAATAGACACACAGGACAAATGACGTGATTGATTGATTGATTTGTGGGGTTTAACGTCCCAAAACCACCATATGATTATGAGAGACGCTGTAGTGGAGGGCTCCGGAAATTTCGACCACCTGGGTTTCTTTAACGTGCGCCCAAATCTGAGCACACGAGCCTACAACATTTCCGCCTCCATCGGAAATGCAGCCGCCGCAGCCGGGAATCGAACCCGCGACCTGCGGGTCAGCAGCCGAGTACCTTAGCGACTAGACCACCGCGGCGGGGCCAAATGACGTGAGTATATACGCACGCGAATAATAAATTTAAAAATAATAGATAGACGTGGTAAACACAAACGACGCAGCATAAAGAGCAATGCTTTACTCTGACACTGTTTGTACAGCAACGGGAAAAAAAGTTTTGGCAATTGTGAGAACACATGTACGCATTTTTCGTAGGCCTAATAAAACTAGGGTGATTCTCCACACATATATATTTTTATAGTAGGGACGGTAGTGCGAATCTCAGAGTTGACCAGAATACCTTGTGCTCCCAAGTCACCTGTCGGTGCCTCGACGGCGTGAGTCATTGCAATGCGGGTTTATGTTAGATAAATTTTTAATAAGGATTTGTTGCAAGTGTTTATTTATTTATTTTATTTATTTATTCAGATACCTACAACACCAAATGAGCATTTTGTGGGAGGAAAACAAAAAAGAATACAATAAAGGTGGTAGCAACATCAAGAGGTAACATCACAAGATCAGCGATATGTTTAGGATTAAAGACGACATGACACAGGTACATTTTGACCCAGAGAGGACGACGCCAACTGAGGAACTCTCCGGAATAGGGCGCCTTGCTGAGCGATGGCAAGCCGCCCTTCTCAGTGAAGCCCTCGAAGACCAAGTGTGGGCCATACAGCAGGCCAGGGTCTTCGCCGAGGACCTCGGAAGATGTTTTTCGAACGATGTGTCTCTGGCAGCATTTCCCCAAGCCAGCAACAACTGTAGGACAAATAAAGTTCGTTGAACTAAATTCAAGTCGAAAGAAGTTTGTTAAGACAAACTGAGAACAGCACGTTACAGTATAACTGCAAAAGGCTAAAACAAGTTTAATGCCGTGTAGAGGTGACGCATACCAGTATATTCTAACAAGAATTCAGCAAGGGCACTCTCAAAGAAACTGATCGACGACAAGACAACCTTCTCTGCTACACTATTTCAATCATGTCATGTTCTTGGGGAAAATAAATGTACATTTGTCAAAGTAAAACAAATCCTCATTTCATATTACTTTTTTATAACGGGAGGACAATCAACGTATCTGTGAAACTGTTGCGTGCACATGGTACATTCCCGACATCTCGCAGGGCTGGTTTTTTCAGTACGTGAATTGCTGATGTCACCGTAGCTTGTGTTGTATAAGACAAGTTAGTAAACAGAACATTGTAAATCTATACTTGATTGATTGATTGATTGATTGATTGATTGATTGATTGATTGATTGATTGATTGATTGATTGATTGATTGATTGATTGATTGATTGATTGATTGATTGATATGTGGGGTTGAACGTCCCTAAACCACCATATGATTATTAGAGACGCCGTAGTGGAGAGCTCCGTAAATTTCGACCACCTGGGGTTCTTTGACGTGCACCCAAAGCTGAGCACACGGGCCCACAACATGTTCGCCTCCATCGGAAATGCAGCCGCCGAAGCTGGGATTCGATCCCGCAACCTGCGGACCAGCAGCCAAGTACCTTAGTCACTAGACCACCGCGGCGGGGCCAAAATCCATACTTGAGCTTTATTGATTTATCTTTTTTTAAGCGTGTGAGTACAACAGGACAGAATACTAGCAACACGCGATAATTATTTATTCGATAGTGTAACATGACACGACGATGTCATATGAGAGGAAACTGGCCCGCTTAGAAGTTTGTGTCCATCCAGTGTCTCCAGTGGTATTCTATGAAATGTTATTGACTAGTTATTATTCATTTCTGTGCTTTTGCATCTGAAAATACACCCTTTGTTCGTCTCTTCTCATATATTCTCTAAATATTACTGTCTGAAACACTCAGCCTTATTGTTCACGAGTCAGCGTTCTATTTGTATTAATTACCAAGCTCATTGAAAATTATAAAACAGCTAAATGACAATGCTATTAGAGATAATGATGAATATCGTTGACGTGTTCTGCTGTACGGCCTTAAGCAATTCTAATATAGCTATTTGAAGGCTTCCCTTTTAAGGTTGGTAGTATCTTGCGGCGTTCTGAATACTTTTTTATGAATGCGACGGTAATGCTTTGCAGTGTTGTTGTAGGTTGCAGCATAAAGTCCTTAGCTTGCGTTCTAAGAGCAAACGTTGACATCAAAATAAAAAATAGGCGTGTCATCCCTGCACCCCAGAAATAAATGCAAATCGAAATCTTGAAGTGAGTAGGTCAGCAATCTTTCGTTAGTTTTCGTTGCTGTCTTGGAAAATATGTGTGGTCTGTGTAGGCGGTGGGTGGCTTATTTTGTAAAGGTGAAGAGATGCTGGTTCCACGTGGTGTATTTCGGGCTTCCATATTTCAAGTGTCGCGCAAGCCCTGTGCTCCTATTGTTTATGCTTCTTTAGAAGGTATAAGATTTATAGATAAATTTTAAAGGGGTGATATATCGTGTACGGCCGCGTTTTGGAAAAACAACAGCGCAGCCTTTTCTTCATAGTTCTGGGAATTTCTCTTTAGAAGAATAAAAAAAAGAAATACTTTTATGCCGTCATACAAAAGCTAAAGATGCTGATATTAGAGGCTCGCGTACGGAAAATGTCCTACCAGAGTTATAATAATAGCGAAGCCTTCGCAGCTAACTGTGATATGTGCGATGCCACCCGAAGAACATCATCGCACAGGTGTCACACAGGTCCCGTTAATTAGGGAGGCGATCGCCGGGCTAATTCCAAGGGCTGAGGTATCGGCCCCCGAACCGCACCACGAAAGCGTGGACAATTTAGAAGTGGTCCTATTTGGTGCGCCAGCGGACGCCGGCTGTGGCCCAAAGAACAAGTCAGAGCCGAGAGTTGATAAACAAACGGAATTATATTCTCAATAATGGCAGATCAAAACAACACACAAGTATGCACACTCCACAATAGTTGAGTACAATATGTCACCAAACAAACAACGTACTACACAGTACAATCAGCCACACTCGAAACAACGGTCACAGACAACAATACGCACTACAATGCAGTCGCATGCATTGAACAACCAAGACACTTAAAGACTGAAGAGATAGAACCTATTCAGTCCAAAGTTCTTGGAACAAAAGTCTAGATGATACTCTTCCGAGAATCACTCACTCAAAGTCCAGCGTTGTTGTCGTTCCGCTGCCCCTGAAATTTCTCTTCCAGGAAACCTCGCGTCTTCACTTGGCCGCTCTCCAAGCTTCAAATTTCTTCGCCGGAAACACGTCGGCTTCACACACGCAGCTGTTGCCACGCGTCTTCGCTCGATAGCGGTAGATACACGCTCTTGCCTGTAGCTCGAGCCTTCACCCCTCAGGTGGAAATCCTCTTCTTCTCCTGCTTTGTCACTACGGACAAAACCTTCGCCGACTACACGGCGGAATTACTACGCGCTCTGGCGCTAACTTCCGTCTTCTCCTGCTTTGTCCCTACGGACAAAACCTTCGCCGACTACACGGCGGAATCCCTACGTGCTCTGGCGCTAACTTCCGTCTTCTCCTGCTTTGTCCCTACGGACAAAACCTTCGCCGACTACACGGCGGAATCCCTACGCGCTCTGGTGCTAACTTCCGTCTTCCCCTGCTCTCTCGTCTCGGCCGCTCGATTAAATACCTTCCGCGCGAGATTCCAGAAGGTTCTCGTCATTTCGTCGGCGCGATACACAGCGAAGGCTGGGGAGAGGGTGAGACGGTTGGAATGCCCTCCGCGGCGGATGACTCAACTCGGTATGACCACGCCCCTTTCTATCTAGAAAAATCGAGTGCTTGCTCGGCCGCAGTTGTGAGGTGAGGAGGTTCGTCGGCGAAGCCACGCTTCCGCGGGGAGAGGGAACGTGCCCGGGGAGCTTGTTTTCTTTTTTCTTTTGCTGTTATCGTTGACATCGCGGCATCACTCCGGCGTTTCGTCGCGAGGAGTTGGCGGCGCGCTCTTTTTGAGCGCTCGTTCTGTGACACTTCCCCCCACTTTAAGAATATTATCTCATAATATTCAAAACCACACAAACGAGCGCGAACAGACACCACACACTCTCACAAACTGTAACACAATCCGTCGCTCATGACACTTCACATTCACAATAGATCGCTCAATACAATTGTACATTGTAATTCAATTCCACAACACTTGAAATATAGCCACGGGTACATGAATGCAACACTCCATCACATATTCCAAACAATACTAATGTACAAAGTTCTCTCATTACAACAATTATACAATACTGTACATCACATCACCGTAACAAACATTTTGACTCACTCGACATACAGTTGTGGCACAAGAAAACAATCACATTAACTTAACATATAGCACTGTCAAACACATTCCCAAATCGACTTCGACACCTATTTGGTGCATTTCGAGTGGCGCTTGCGCCCTTTCTTGCGGTGCTCGCTCGACCTCTTCTTGTTTTTCCTCGTTCTTTTTCGGTGAGACCTTCCCAACGACGGTATCTGAGGCGGCGTCTCAGCCATCATTGTCACTTCCGACACCGTTAACGGGTCATAACATTCGACGGGTCCTGTCTGCTTATTTACCAGCTTGTTCATGTCTGTACATTTGGCCCGGCTGGCCGACTCCGTCACCTTTACACTGCCGATCGGTTGAGGTTGTGCCGACGTACGTCCAGCTGCCCAGCACGTGAACTCATTCAACACGATCATCTTATCATTCATGGTCCCTTGCACCGCGGCTTCACCTTGGGCTCGAGTGGGATCCGTCACGGGAGGCTCCTCCACTGTATCTCGCGGTCGCTGGGTTAGCGAGGGCTCTATCTTCAGGTCTTCCCCCAAACGTTCTGGATCATTCGGCCCTCGCGCCCCGTCGATGTTTCCGATGACAAGGTCGTACAGGGGGGTCGTCATGCATAAAGCAGTAACCTTCCCGCTGATGTACGGGGTTTCAACCTCAATTTCTTCTTCGGGAAGCATCCGAACCGTATGGTCAATTAGGCAAACCGGTTTTGTTTTGCCTGTTAACTCACTTTCCCGTACCAAATTTCTCCACACGATAACCGTGGAGCTACCGGTGTCTCTTAACACCGTAACCTTTTTGCCCGCAACTTTTCCAGGCGGCGTTGGCATTCCCTTCGTAACACCGGTTGGCTGTTTTGCCATTACAGCACCCACAATAGGAATTTTCTCCCCATTTTTCAACTCTACGAATCCATCTGTGACGGCCTTATCATCGGATTTCGGTGCTGCTAGCACACAGGACACCTGGTGAGTTTGACTCACTCCGTTTCGACAAGCATCTGCTTTGTGCCCAGTCTGACCACACTTAAAACATTTTACTACCGTTGGGCTAGTAAAGATCGTTCGACAGTTTTTCGCCTGATGACCCACTCGGTTACACAAAAAACGTCACGGACTGCTCTCTGGTGCGCGCTTCTTTTCTTCGGGAGCCGATTTCTTCGAATCTTCGGGACACTCCTTCTTGACTTTGGCCAAATTAGTGCCACCTTGCGCTTCCAAGAATTGATCAGCTAATTCAAGCATGTCTTCAAGTGACTTAGCTGTCCTCTCTTTCAAGTACAGCGACAGGCTTGGGTGGCAACTAGTAAGAAATTGTTCTCTAATTAGGAGCTCTCTAAGTTCATCGTACTCCTGCGCTGTCCCTGAAAGTTCAATCCACCTGTCAAAATAATGGCGAAGTCGGGCGGCGTACTGTGTAGCCATCTCACCATCAGCTGGCTTTCCTGTCCGAAATCTGTCCCGGAATCCTTCTACAGTAAATCTAAATCGCTTCAGCAAAGCAGCTTTCACCTTTGCGTAGTTGGCTGCATCGGTCGGCGTCAGCCTGCCGTACACACTGAGCGCTTCACCACTCAAGCAGGTACTCAAAGCAGTTGCCCATTGATGTTCCGGCCAATTCTGGCTCCTTGCAATCGTCTCAAATCTGTGAAGGTACGCGTCAAGGTCGTCCTTCCTCTCATCAAACGCTACGAGCAGCTTGCTTGGGTTCAAGCGGAAGCCATGATCTTCCCGTTCGCTGCTTTCAACTCTAGCTTGGACGGGAGTTTCACTTCGCTGTTGCAAACGGAGCCGCTCGAGTTCCATCTCGTGCTGCCGCTGCCGTTCCCTTTCAGCCATCTCCGCTTCTCTTTCTTCTTTCAGCTGTCGCTCCCTCGCTTCTCTTTCTTCCTTAAGCTGTCGCTCCCTCGCTTCTCTTTCTTCTCTCGCCCTTTCGGCTGCCAACTTCTCTCTCTCCAACTCAAACTTCAATTGTTGCTCTCTTTCTTCCTTCGCCCTTTCAGCTGCCAACCTATCTCGTTCCAACTCAGCTGCTTTTTCTTCCTTGGCTCTCTCAGCTGCCAACCTCTCTCGTTCCAACTCAGCTTCTTTTTCCGCTTTGGCTCTTTCGACCACCAGCCTTTCATTTTCCAGCTCAGCTACCTTTTCTTCTTTGGCCCTCTCTTTTTCTTCTTATTCCTTCTGGGTGACCCACTTCCGTAGTTCGGCGCCAGAAAGACCCATCTTCTCACCAAGAGCGACTAACTTCTCGAGATCCATTTTGTCTCGCAACTCGCAAATAAAACCTTGCCGCGTGCAAAAAGTATCTTCCTAAATCAGTCTATCGGAACACTCCCCTGCACTCGTTAACGAGAACACTGAACAACACACAAAATCGTTCCGATAGCACTATCAACAACTCGAGGCTCTTTCTCACTACTTTGGACACACTGTGCATCAAAAGGTCCTCGTCGCGGACGCCAGATTAATTGTCACACATGTCCCGTTAATTAGGGAGGCGATCGCCGGGCTAATTCTAAGGGCCGAGGTATCGGCCCCCCAAACTGCACCACGAAAGCGTGGACAATTTAGAAGTGGTCCTATTTGATGCGCCAGCGGACGCCGGCTGTGGCCCAAAGAACAAGTCAGAGCCGAGAGTTAATAAACAAACGAAATCATATTCTCAATAATGGCAGATCAAAACAACACACAAGTATGCACACTCCACAATAGTTGAGTACACTATGTCACCAAACAAACAACGTACTACACAGTACAATCAGCCACACTCGAAACAACGGACACAGACAACAATACGCACTACAATGCAGTCGCATGCATTGAACAACCAAGACACTTAAAGACTAAAGTGATAGAACCTATTCAGTCCAAAGTTCTTGGAACAAATGTCTAGATGATACCCTTCCGAGAATCACTCACTCAAAGTCCCGCGTTGTTGTCGTTCCGCTGCCCCTGAAGTTTCTCTTCCAGGAAACCTCGCGTCTTCACTTGGCCGCTCTCCAAGCTTCAAATTTTTTCGCCGGAAACACGTCGGCTTCACACACGCAGCTGTTACCACGCGTCTTCGCTCGATAGTGGTAGATACACGCTCTTGCCTGTAGCTCGAGCCTTCACCCCTCAGGTGGAAATCCTCTTCTTCTACTGCTTTGTCACTACGGACAGAAACTTCGCCGACTACATGGCGGAATCCCTACGCGCTCTGACGCTAACTTCCGTCTTCTCTTGCTTTGTCCCTATGAACAAAACCTTCGCCGACTACACGGCGGAATTCCTACGCGCTCTGGCGCTAACTTCCATCTTCTCCTGCTTTGTCCCTACGGACAAAACCTTCACCGACTACACGGCGGAATCCCTACGCGCTCTGGCGCTAACTTCCGTCTTCCCCTGCTCTCTCGTCTCGGCCGCTCGATTAAATACCTTCTGCGCGAGATTCCAGAAGGTTCTCGTCATTTCGTCGGCGCGATACGCAGCGAAGGCTGGGGAGAGGGCGAGACGGTTGGAATGCCTTCCGCGGCGGATGACTCAACTCGGTATGACCACGCCCCTTTCCATCTAGAAAAATCGAGTGCTTGCTCGGCCGCCGTTGTGAGGTGAGGAGGTTCGTCGGCGAAGCCACGCTTCCGCGGGGAGAGGGAGCGTGCCCGGTAAGCTTGTTTTCTTTTTATTTTTATTTTATTGTTGACCTCGCGGCGTCACTCCGGTGTTTTGTCGCGAGGAGTTGGCGGCGCGCTCTTTTTGAGCGCTCGTTCTGTGACAACAGGCACAAACTTTTTTCATCACCGTTGTCGTATTCATGGTTCACATTGCTTCCGAAACACAAGCGCCAATTCATCTGGCGTAGTATATAATAAATCTGATGGGCAAGATGACAAGTACATAGAGAGAGAGAGGGGAGGAAAGAAAAAAAAGAGAAGAGAGAGGAAGAAAGAGAGGTAGAGAAAGGGAGAAATAACTCGAAACAGCACACACATCATTCGAAAATGAGCGGCTAGCATATATTTATAGCACACGTTTAGTACGTAGTAGGCCCCGCCGCGGTGGTCTAGTGGCTAAGGTACTCGGCTGCTGACCCGCAGGGCGCGGGCTCAAATCCCGGCTGCGGCGGCTGCATTTCCGATGGAGGCGGAAATGTTGTAGGCCCGTGTGCTCAGATTTGGGTGCACGTTAAAGAACCCCAGGTGGTCGAAATTTCCGGAGCCCTCCACTACGACGTCTCTCATAATCATATAGTGGTTTTGGGACGTTAAACCCCACATATCAATTAGTACGTAGTAGATAAATAGTACAGCATAGCAAGTGGGTGGGAAAGAAAAGTGAGGAAGAGAGGGGATACGTACAGATAGAAGTGAAAAGAAACAGTAAAAAGTAAAACATAAAAAACATACCTTATTGTCACAGGCTCGTGACGTCGACGTAGGCAAAAATGACCAGTCCAAAATGCAAGTCTTTAATAGGCCAACTCTGTGCCCGGTAAACAGAAAGTCAGATTACAGCGATGTACAATCGCACAGATTGCAGTAAACAGAGCATCGGCCGTCGATCAACGGACAAGTGGCGAAGCGTGTCGGTATTTATATATGTGCCGTCGGATATCCCAGCCTTATCACTGGTCTTTGCGCAAGCTATGGAATATTCCCAAGTGTTTGCGTCTTGCGCGCAATCTGAACAGAACGATCTACAATAATCGTGCGAATGATGTAGAACAGTGAGGCGAAGTTTGCGCTGAGAATTCCAGACAGGCTTTGTTGACGAAACGAAAACCGAATAAAACATAAGTGTGATTAATAAACGCGTATGGCGATGTTCATATAGAGAGGAAGCGAGAGAAACAGACAGAATAAATAAACAAAGAAACGCATGAAATGAAAGCGAGAAAATTAAGTATTTACAGATAGAGAATTGATAGAGTAGAGAATATAATTACAAAAAAGTTAGGAAAGATCGAAATACCGACAATGAGAAAGAAATCAAGAGGGCAAGAGAGAAAGAAATAGACAGAGGATGGTGAGAAGAGGCAGAACACCAACTTCACTCCTACCTCAGTCTTCGAACCACCAGTGCGGCGCTGCCCTACATTTTTAGGCGCGAAGCTCTTTACACTCTATAGGGCAGTCCATCCCTCCAGCGTAGCCAGCCCAGCATGTCCTTATCAACCGCCTTAGTTCACAGACAGACAGACAGACAGACAGACAGACAGACAGACAGACAGACAGACAGACAGACAGGCAGACAGGCAGACAGACAGACAGACAGACAGACAGACAGACAGACAGACAGACAGACAGACAGACAGACAGACAGACAGACAGACGGACGGACGGACGGACGGACGGACGGATTAACGCATGGACGGACGGATGCTTCGCCCCACTCACCATCATTCACTCCTTGGATATGCTGTGACGCTTTTATTTATACGAGAAAGCATATTGAATTACCATATAACGATATTCTTATTGTATTAAAGGATGTTTGAAGAGTAGGCGTGAAGCACGACAAGCCAGCGGGCTAAATGTTTCAATCACTTAGAATATGACACGAGATAATATGGACAGCGGTTCGCCTGAACACGGCGTAGTGAATATTTCATTCAAAGAGCTGCCAGGACGCGTTTGAGAGAGAGATAGTAGTTCTTTTCTGTCTATTGGAGGTGTTCAGATGGAGCTTGCAATATATGCCGCAAATTTTGAAACCATGTACTCATGCACACAAGACAGGGCACGTACAAAACAACGCTTGACAAACTAAATAAATTATATTCAGGCAGCTTCGCACCAGTGGTGTCAAACCTGAAAGTAATGCGTAGCTTAGCGGCTTTCTTTGTTTATTCATCTCGTTGTATCTCTATTTTTCTATTTTTTCCCGCTGCTTACTCCTATTTCTTTGCTTTCTATCAATTTCTTTTTCGTTGTCGCCTTTTCTATTTTTTTTCTTTATTTGCCTTTTGCTTTTCGCGCATTGTCTATTTTCTTTCTCCCTATTGATTTCTGGTCATTCTTTTTCTCTGTCCTGTTTTTGTATATTAGTGTTTTTTTCTTTCTACACTTTTCTGTTTTTTTCTTTAACGTTCTAACTTTTTTATATTTTTCTGTCTCTTTCTCGTCACCTTGTTCTCTCCCACATAAGAGTTATTCAACTCAACGCCTTACAATTCAGTCCACATGTTCTGGAGCCTAAAGTCAAAAATGAAGAAGGGGGCAAAAAGGAAGACACAACCCTTCTTGGTCAATCCCCCCCGTGGGTATGCGCCACAGTCATTAGGTGAAGAAGAACAAGACAATACCCTGGTGAGTAGGCAACCAGCGATGTCATTGGCGAACTGAACGTCACTACAATAAGTCTTCTCCACGACGAACAGTCGGAAACCTCTTTTTTATGTGAAGTGCAGCTCAAGTTTATTATTGTTCTTTGCTTGCCCTAGGAGCACGTCTTTCTCTCTGCACATACGTCTATGGGCAGTGTCAAACGTGGCTCCTTCTTGTTCTTCTCGAATCCGACAAAGACTGGTGAACTGGGCCAAGAAGCGCAAACAAAAAAAATGTTCTTTTTCTGTTATCTGTCTTTTCGGGAGCTCGTGTTGTGACGGGCACGAAGAGACACGGACGGAGACACTCTTTTACACAGAACACAAGCGTGCTGCTAAGCAGACTTAGAGAAGGACAGATGAAGACGTACAAGCAGTGCGCACTAAGCATCACCGAATTGTTCCCTGTAAGCATGACAGCGGTGGAGACGGCTGCTCTGGAAAGTGAAGTCTAGGTCTAGGTAGTGTGAAAAAATGGTCGGAAGTCTAGTACAAAGAACAGTAAGGAAATTGGCAGGCTGGGACAATTCAAGGGAACCACAGCTCTACGTGGAACATTCTAATAACAGCAGCGATAAGTTACCCATAGGGCAGCCATATCGAATCGAACGCCTATCTTTGCGAGCCCTGAATGCTGTTACACACTGACTATACCCCTTCATCAATTTCACTCACTCGCATTTTCTTAATTTCTTCTGCCTCGCAAAGCCGCCAATGACTACATGATTCCTCCACGAGTTTCGACACTATTTTTACGGCCTTTATGTCCGCAAGCGTATCGCATTTCAAAAGGCGTAAATCGCGGTTTGAACTCCTCGTAGCGCTTATAGTGCTTTGCGCAAATGTTTTGCTTTTGTAAGCATCTGCCTAAATCTCTTGTTTTGTTTTTACAATATGCCTACTCGTTCTCTTCCTTGTGTAAATAGCAGGGAAGAGTGCATTAACTCAGGCCGACTTTTTGGCGTCTTATTAAATGGTCTCTCTCTATCGTGTTTTGCTGTGTCTGAACACGTACATGCGCTGTCAGGTGAACCTCCCTGGCTTCTCCGCTTTCGGTGGAAGCGAAATTGTAGAAGCCTTTGTACTGTGCAATGACAGCTCATGTTAACACACACACACACACACGCACGCACACACACACACACACACACACACACACACACACACCAGATGTTCGACATTTCCGTAGCCGTCCGCAACGGCATCCCGCATAGACATACTGTTGTTTGGAGAAAGAAAACTACAGATATCATTATTCTTGTTTTCATATCTCTCTCCATCTTTCTCTGTTGTGTCTAACTTAATAATTGTGATTTTTGCCGATGCTATCCTGATTTTGTGGCTTTATCAGTGCTATAGCACAAGTGAGAGTTGTGCTGAAACAAGTAAATTAAATAAAGTTGCGCTATCAAGTTGCAGCTCTGACACAGCGAGAACACGCGCTGTGTTTACTGTGCTCGATCGCTGATCCGTAGGCCATGGGGTCGAATACCTTCCTTGGTCGGGGCACTTCGCAAAATGGGGGCCATGTACTAAAGGTCCGTCAGCTTTGATTTAGGCACACGTTAGGGAACCTCAAGTGGTTGAACCTTTTGGAGCCCTCCACAATAGCTTTTTTGTATCAGATCATGGTATTAAGACTTCGCACCCCTACAGCTTATATTATCATCGCAAAACGCAAATGAGGAAAAGGATGGACATTGTAATGTATTTTACGGTAAACTGTGCTCCGATATAAATGTCAAGATACGCAGTTCATCTCATTGCTTTTGTGCAGGCGTGTATGTAGTGTTGTTCGCAAGAGCCTACTATAACAAATGTCTTCGTACTTCAATAACATTGCACTCGACAATAGACAATAGTTCACATTGAAATTTGCTACATTCATTTTGTCAGGAGCTGTCAATTGAAGAAGCGGTCTTCTTTATTGGTGGATGCCCGGCTGTTCTCTAAGCGGAAATGGTTCCAATAACACAAAGTTTAGTAAAAGAAACCTGCCCACCGCGAACCGAACGAGCATAAACATCTGATATGGCCCTCGAAGACACGAACTTTCACAAGAAAACATGACCTGCGTGCCTCGTTTGTTGACACAGTACACGGAAGGACACTTTATTGGACCACATCTCCTACCAGCGTCCATGACTTCACAGACGTCGCAGGCATCGTTCACCACTGTCACACTCATTTTTTTTTCTTCGGTAACGTGTGATGCCTGTTGTAGCTTTAGATTGATACGTATGTTTGTCTATTTTTGGACCATAGCAACGTGGCGACTTAGAAGAAATTGTTTTGATATCGATGGGATCCAATGGCTGCAGCTTAGAATGCACTTAGGCGGACTGTATGTAGTGTGCTGGAATATTGGACACTGCTGCTCTTGTTTATTGGGAGTCAGCCCAACTCGGTGGTTCACAGGTTTTGGAGCCCGGTTGCTAGCTGACACGTAAGCTGAGGGTTCGATGCCGTCAGCGCTGCCCGCAATGTAATGTAGGAGAAAAGCTAGAGGCGCGTTATGTTTTCGTGTGTTCATTTAGGGTAACGAACAGATGGCCCAAATTTTTGGATACCTCCAGTGCGGCGTTTCTCATAATCACGAGCTGCTTTTTGCCCGTGAAGCCAGAGATGTTATTTTATTCTTCACAAACTTTAATTTCATTGCATTGTTAAAAGTGCCTCCTCGACAGCAACAGATGAGGACGTTGTGTTGGTGGTGATATTCTTGTGGTAACGTGGTTATATACGCATAACCACAAAACACATAGTACTCGGTGGAAACGATGAATAACCATTGCCATGAAGTTATTATCGTACTCAACTTGTCTTTTTGTTTTGTTTTCTGGTATATCTATTCAAAGCACGAAAAAATAAAAAAGGACAAAGCAAGGCTGCACAGTGAAATGCTTTTTATGTCCCCTAACTTTATTTTTTTGACATGCTGAGGCTTTGGTCAACGTAGTATCAACTATCTTAAACCTACTCATATTTTGGCACATAAATAGTCACGTAGGAATTAAAGGTCACGCTGTAACATATAAAGTAAGTATAGCTTCGGGAGTTCGCAAATGAGCTGAGTTCAAAAACTGTTGGTGAAAAAATATTGTGCAGGGAAAACAAACCCTCATGCATTTACGCAGAAAAGATGCGTCATCTAGTGCTATGTACAATACGCCAACATTTTTTCGTTATTTTTCTCGTACTTTGCGTCTTTCTCATAAAGTGTCAAAAGGAACAGCTTTTCTGGAGATGCTATTAATCGTTGCCATATCGCCCCACCACGGCGGTCTTGTGGCTAAGGTATTCGTTCGGCTGCTGACCCGCAGGTCGCGGGATCGAATCCTGGCTGCGGTGACTGCCGATGGAGGCGGAAATGCTGTAGGCCCGTGTGCTCAGATTTGGGTGCACGTTAAAGAACCCCAGGTGGTCGAAATTTCCGGAGCCATCCACTACGGCGTCTCTTATAATCATACGGTGGTTTTGGGACGTTAAACCCCACATATCAATCAATCGTTGCCATTGGTAACATGGTTTCGCGACTGATAATCTTTTGTGGCCTTTGACGCGCACCTAACGCCAACCTATTCCTTGGTCTTTTTTCAATAGCTGCTTTTACTGTTGCAGCATGTGGTAAATATTGTGTTCGCATCGCTCTACCAGAATCCTTCAACCGTGATCCTTCATGACTCTCACAATTGAGGGGGAGGCAGTAAAGATTTTGTTAGACCTACTTGTGGTCATCGTGAGCCTGATGCATTCGTGTAAAACCTTAACATGCAGAAGAAAATTTGTATTGTCAGATACATGCAGGTTTACCCACTCTCTGACGGTTTGCGCGGGCTGGTTTAAGGTTTACGGGCTTGCATTCGAACGTTTGCTTTGAATTGAAACCTCTTAGACATTTTGCCCGTTCCTGGTCTGATTTGTATGTTTCACAGAATTGAATATTCACAGAATTGAATATCGGAGGAGAACTCTCGCTGCAGTCTGACAATGCGCCTGTTATCACGTCCCACCTTTTTCTTGAACCTACATTCTGCTCTCTTCACTAAATTAGTCGAAGCTCAGCAGGGAAAGCAGAAAAAAAACTAATGCTGACTCAAGTTTGGCTGACACAAGGCATTCCTAAACTCAGACGTGAGCAGTGATGCGACGGCTTTCCAATCTGATTATCGCATCGGAACAACTTTTGCCAGTGTTCCTTTTTTTCCACACGTGTGCCGTGTCTCTGCTTTTTTTTTCCCTCCCAGATCTCATTTTTGTTCGAGAACGCAACCTGGGCTTAGCCACCCCTCTGTGCAAGTTCGCATGCGAGCTGCCCCCCCCCCCCCTGCGTCGTTTTCGAAACCTCTAGCTTCAATTTTGCTGAATGACAACTATGCGTCTCAGAACTATGTCTCAACTGAACAGTCTGATCGAATTTTAGCATTTCAGAGATGCCTCTCTAGACACCTAAATTATGTATGTATGTATGTATGTATGTATGTATGTATGTATGTATGTATGTATGTGTATGTAATGTATGTATGTATGTATGTATGTATGTATGTATGTATGTATGTATGTATGTATGTATGTATGTATGTATGTAAACACTTCTCTTCCTGCTGTGTTACTTCCATGTTTCCTTGTCGATACCCTTTCCTTATAGCGCTAATTGTAAGTTTGAGGGGTAAATGCAATAATTGTGCTTCTTTTTTCTAATGTAGAGATTTGTTGAAGGTCATAAATTTCAATGCTATATTCAGAACACCCAATATTTATTATGTTTCCCGCCTATTTATTTATACCTTTGCGTTTAGTAATTCCTCTTGACGCTCCTGAGGGCCCCGAGCAAGAGGAAAAGGTGTGAGCGGTTTCACCTATTTAGCGTTTCAGTAAGCCAACGAAGACGAGGATGTTTTTTTTTAGTGTGTTTTTTTGTGTGTGGCTTGAGCAATTATTTCAGTGGTGCTCTTTCCAGAAGCTTACGTGCCCTCTTCCCTGCTCTTTCTTCATCCTTTCGTTCCGCACGAATTCAGTGGGAGTAGTAGCACCACATTCAATACAGCGTTGTCGTTTCACTATTATGTTTCTGAATGGAAAGTTGGTCTGTAGCACTGTAGGTTGCCTAGGAATATGTCGTTTATCTTTCTCTTTTGTCATTCTCATGGAATTCAAATGACAAAATAATTCCTCGAACCAGATATTTCATAAATTGTGGCTTGCTGTCTGGCCTTTTCTTTCTTTTTTTGTGGCTACGCGGCACTTTTATGTTGAAGTTGTAAAGTATCGGTTGGCTCTTAAACATTTTAAAGATAAATATTTAAGCTTCCTGCCGAAAGCCAAGCGGATTAGCTGGTTTTGAAGCACGACAAGAGAGAGAGAGATATAAAGATGCAAGGAAAGGCAGGGAGGTGAACCAGATGCACATCCGGTTTGCTACCCTGCACTGGGGAAGGGATAAAGGGAAGAAAAGAGGTTGCAGAAAGATGAGAGACAGTCGGGACCGTCACTAACGCGTAGGAGCTGCGTTTCTTTGACACGACCTCGCTTCACAGGCTGTGATTAATGATTGAGATACTTACCACGTTATATTTTCCCGTGCCTCTGCTCAGCCATGCTCATGTAAAACTAGACTATTATACTAAGGAAGCGCACTAAGTCCCAACAAAAGCAGAAAGCCTATAGAAAGCCTGAATTGCTCTTGTTTTACGTGTTTTCTGTTAAAATGCATGCAGATGCGTCTGTTTACTGAAGCAACTATTCTTTCTCATTCAAACGAAGGTATAACACATATTTGCACTCCGCACCAAGGTTTCTGCTTTCCTCATTTCTACAGAATGAGATGTGGTGCAATCTTTCCAACAATACGCAGGGAAAATAATACCACGGTCAACGTGAGGTTGGTACTGCGGTCTTTGCAAAGGCAGTGTTTTCAACCATGACAACTTCGTGGTGTCAGTCAACGCTTCTCCTCTCGCAATTACAACAAGCAAACAAAAAAGCAAAAATCCCTCAGTAAAGCAGAAGTTATTGGAGCAGGGACTGTTTCCACAGAAACGCGCCACGCCTGGGGACAGTGCGGTCACATTTGTCATCCGTAGGTCCTTGCTTTTCCAGTAGCCGCGATAGGAAGACGTGGTAGCACTCTGAGTGCATTCTTTTTTCTCTGCCAGGAACCACCAGCCACGTTTCCTGAGCCAACCTCAGCCGATTTATCGGCTCTACGTCCCTGGGTCTCTTGTAGCAATGAGTGGACGGCGAACGTAGCGGAGAGCTCGATTTATCTGGCAGAGCCGCACTCTTTTCTGGTCCAGCTTTCTTTCCTTACGTTTTTCCTTCTTCCCACTCCCCTGCGTCTCTTCTCGCCCGCATTCTGATCGGCTTCCCTACCGTTCCGTGTTACTATGGTCTCAGAAGTCCCGACTGTCTCTCGCAAGCAGTCGACATCAACAACGCGGAAGTGCATTGTTGACGGTGTCCAATTTCTCCTTGTTTGGTCTGTGCGCAGTGGGCTTACTGTTGGTTACAATAATGCTGCTGTCTTGACTTCCATGAGATATATATTGACTTCTTATGAAAAAGGTTTCTTCAGGAGCACTACTTAAGCGCACAAACTGCATCATCGAATCACGTGCACTTTTCTGTAGTCTTCAATGGCTTAATTAAAATGTATACACGCCAACTGCATCAACGACATAACGATGCAGAAAATAAAAATTGAACGTGCCTGACATGAGTAGATAATTAAGCTTAACATTGCTATAATCACTAGAGTACAAAAGTGATGCAAACAATTGATGACAGTAAATATGATGCAACATCGTTATATACTGTTCAGCGGTAACCAAGCATACAGTGCAAGTGAAGTGTTTGGGAAATTGTTGTAATGCTTGTATACTTATATAATGTTTCAGGAAAACATTTCGTGCACATTAAGAAACTATACAGCTCCTAGTGTCAGCAGAGAAAGGGATCGTGTACATTTTTCTTCATTAAGAACAGAGGAGCAGAAGAAGATAGAAAGAAAACCCAAAAAGACCGTCATTAGTAATGTCTTGAACTGTGTTGCCGCAGGCACCGCAAGGCTGAAGTGCGCTGTTTCGCGATTAAGATGACTTCATAAACATGACGCTTCTCTTTAGTTATGCATTTTTATTCGCAAACAGCAAAAGTGGCACTCAACACAAAACGTTTATATAGAGAGCCAAGCACACTGAAATGTCGCATGCTGAATTCAGAGCCGTTATTGACAGGTGATATTGGAAGACGGGTTACATGAAAAACGAACTTGAAATGTGACATTACGCGCGTACTTGTTTAGGTAGTTACCTCTCTTCCAGCTGATGCTTGAATTTACGCTACTGATTGAAGTCTTTACAAACTAATTAGCGCATCCAACTAAAACTGCAGGTATTGTCACCTGTCACGTCCTGTGGTTGTATACCAATGAAGTTGAATGCGTAAAGAGTGGTAATAATATACAAAAGTGCAGATGATCTGCAATGTTCCCACTGTTTATGTACTGCGACGTTTAGATAAAAAGGAGTGATCAGTTATCTAAATGACCTGAACGATTGTGACCAGTGATACGATAAGCTCTCTTCCAGGCTTCTTAGAACGTATCCTGACAGCTAGACATCAGTAGCCGACAGTTTCAACTCTGTTTTCTTTATGGACCGATGCACTAGAACTCTGCGATCGCATGGGAAATGTCAAGCACTTATGTCGCATTGATTTTTGTTGTTGAGCCAATAAATATCGTGAGGTCATCACTGTTTTGTGCGTATATGCTTCATTTTCCTTTTTTTAGAGAACCTTCAAACCAACCAAAGCTCGAAATTGAGTCGTGGTGTGGCATGCGTGCAAGAATTTCTAACAAACACAAAGCTGAAGAATTTTTTGAAATAGTGCCATAGCACTATTATTTCACTTTTTATTTCTCTTCTTTTTTTTATTTCATAGCACTTTTTATTTCTCTACGCTTTATTTGTCGGGTGGTTTCCGCTCTCAAAACCACTTACCCACCTTCGCCAAGTATCTTTCACTTTGACGGGGTGAAGGACATCGCTGATGTGTTCTTTGAAGCCGCACTTTCAGACGGTTACCACGACTCCATCAAGTTCATGTTTCTCTGCTAACCGCTGTGGTTGCCGTGCTAGCCTAAACTCCCACGAACCGCGTCGGCATGGATCCTGTGTGGCAGGCATGCCTTCAAAAGATTGCTAAATTGATGGACCCATTCGGTGAAACATCATCCTGCAGCACTACTGCTATAGGATCGGCAGTTCCTTGCAGGCTATCCAGAAGTCATCCGTTCTTTTTCGTCCAATCGCCGCATCACTTGAAGGCAGCAGCATAGGTACAATGTGCTGACGTCACACATTACACTGAAAAGGGCGAGAAGCCCGGAGAAGAGAAGAGATCGTTTCTTGTAATTTGTGGCCACCCCACGGCTTGGAGCACTGATCGTTGATCGTGACAGCATTCTAAACGGAATGCGCATGTTTCCTTCAAATGTTTGAAAATAATAAAGAAGGTGGTTCAGAGGTCTTTTAGTATGACCGTCATTGATGTTAGTAAAGAATACAAAGCAAAATATATTTTAGTAATCTACCAACACATTATGTGAGTGAGGAATACGAAGCGAAAATATCTTTTAGTAATCTACTAACACATTCGTATGGCGTGCCCATGATATCTTATTTATGCTTTCCACAATTAGTTATCGCATGAGAAACTTAGCTGTACGTTAATGTAGTGTGAGCAGTGCAACAAGTGGTTTTATTGCGGACTTCATATAAATGTGATTGATTGCTGCAAAATATTTCTGCTTTGCCACGCTTGAGCTAAAGCTGTCCAAATGAGTTACTTTTCGCAGTATCAATGAAATATCATTTGGTGACAGAAAGAGGAGTTGAATAAATCAAAATACCAAATGTTTCAACAACGAAGCTTTTCTAGCTGCACGTAAAATATATATCGTGGCCCTTTAAAACGGTGACAATCATGAACCGACACGCGCACTCTTCATTGTGTGCCTCCTCTTTCTCTTGTTCTGCTTCACTCCAGGAACATCTGTGCCGACTTTTCCAACGTATAGTAAGGTGGAAGCAGAAAGTGAGCGAGCTAGGGATGCAAGGGTGAGAAGAAGGGGGAAGAAAGAAAGAGAGTGACAGAAAGAAGTCAAGAATAACATAAAAAAATTTCGCAAATAATTTTTATAGGGCGGTAGAAATCGAACCAGAGTTCGATTTCCACTGCCTTATGATGGTTTATTCTGTCGGCGTGTATCGATAGCCGAGTGGGGCAGGTACTTCATCATAGGGCGGTGGAAATCGAGCCAGAGTTCGATTTCCACCACCCTATGATGGAGGACCTTCCCCACTCGGCTATCGATACATGCTGACAGAATAGGGCAGAGCCTTGTATAGTATCCTGTAGGAACTTGCTATAAAATGTGCACGAAGATAAGGAGAGATGTGAGCGTGAGATGGAGGGGAAATATTGAAGAATGGAACTAAAAAAAATGAGTAAGGTATGAACGTAAATGAAGAAATGACGAAATAGAAAAAGAGAAAGAAAATCAAAGCGAAGTAACCAAAGAAACAGAGAAATAGACAGAAATAGTAAGAAAAAGGAAGCAAGCGAAAAAAGAGTAAGAGTGAGGACAAACAAAAAAGAAAAAGAAAGAGAGAAAGAATGGAAGAAGAAAGAATGCATAGAGACAAGACAAAAACAAAGGAACGAAAAATTAAGGCAGCCGGCACTATGTGGTGCCTAGGATGAAGGAAGTACGGAGCTCATGAACCATCGTTGTTTCTTTTCGGTTCGTCCTTTTTCTCTTCCTCTCTTTCCTACATTTAGTTTCTTCTGAGTTTTCTTCCCTTGATTTATATTTCTTTGTAACATTATCAAGGCACTCGAAAAACAAGAGTAAGAAGACTGCTTTTTGCCGAGAGCGAGTGCTTAATTCGCTACGGTATATGCAGTTTTCTCTGCTCTTCGACAAGCTATGACACCACGGGACAGCATCAAAATACCGGCCCCCTAAGTGATTCACTCTTGAAAGAGAAAGAAGTAGAAGGGGTTAGAAGAAAACTAAACAGTAAAAAAGAAGACCGCCCATCTCTATATGGTAGAAATGTAAATAAAGAGAGATATAGGATCCCCAGTGAGCGATGATGAACCTGTGCTTCGCTGCGCTAAGCAGTGCACGACTTTGTGTGAACTTCCGGCATTTTTTTTTCTTTCTAGTTAGGAACATGCAAAGAAATGGCAAACCTTGTAAAATTGGAGCTAAGAAGCTAGGAACTTTGGATTTGGAAAACATAGGGTGTCTTTAGATAAAGTACAAGGCTGAATGATCTCGCTATCAATTCATACTTGGTCATTGAATGCGATTATATTAACAGCCGTGCGTCAGGATAATGCACATCGACCAAGCTTTCCTGAGAACCAGAAGACGTATGTGCGGGAGTAAAAGATACAACCAAGTTAGGGACGAACCGGAAACTGGAAAGGGAGTGCCACCTCAGATAAATCAGGCTTTTCGTGGTTACCGCCCAACACCTATTTTGGGGATGGTATTGGACTGGTTACTGTCGATATGTTGGAGAAAATCGGCGCTGCGACCGATGAAACGAGAATACGAGGATGCTGGATATGTCAGCGTACCGAGGTGGGATGCCAAACCATGGAGCTTAACAACAAACGACGACAAATGTGATTATAGGCGACAAATGTTGTTACAGTTGATGTAAAGGCCCTGCTTCTTCTCGATATCATCTTTTTCTTTCATGACCTTAATCACTGGGCGACTAGATTTGTATATAAATAGTATATTATTGAGGTCGTATGAGTTTTGAAGCCTTCAAACTTTCTGTTTTTGTCGACCGATCCTGATTGAGAGTTCTTACAAAAATTGCCAGCACTACTACGGGAGATGACATAAATTTATTATTTATTTATTTGTAGATGCCAGTAATCTAAAACGTAGATGCTACTGCAGGTTTATTAGGGTCACAACAGATACTCTTCAAGCATAACATATGGAAGATTCATAAAAGTCATATTTGGAGTTCTTTTTATGGAAGCCGGTTGCTCCATCTTCCAAGAGTAATATTTTGTCTTAAGAAAAGCATTTCCACAAACGTTGCCAATGAACGTTGGTGATTATAAGTAAAATGCTCGTGTTAAAAATTATACTTGTCAGGCAAGAACTTTATTAAACGGTCCTGAAAAGTTTAAGCCACAAGGCTGTCCATGAGAGACATCCTAGCAACCGCTAGTGTAGATGACGTCCGAGTCGGGGCATGAACGTGCTGGCGTCAATGAATACTTGTCAATGATTTTTTTTTCAAATAATGAAACAAAATAGTTCTATGCAAAGGAAGCGATGAAACATACTTTCACAGGTAATGAACCTGGCTCCTGTAACGTACTCTTCAGGTTTCCAGTCACGATGGCTGTTATTGTGGTGATACGTGAATTGAAAAAAAAATATTGGCAATATTGGCGATGATTTCACTATGCTGCACTACACTTGAAACAGCAAAACAACGACGATTCTTATTGCCTATTTAGTTGCTACTTGTTTTTTCTGGGTTTTAGTTAGATATTGATTCGTTGTTTGTGCGCTGATTCTCAGAGCAGATAGGTTCAAGTTAAACCACAGACAGTCACAGACGTGACATGTATGTCCGAACTCTAGAGAAGGAAAACTTGTGCAAAGAGCAATCATTAGCACCTCTCACACATCTACGGGAACGTCGTCATAGGCATTAGCCTACGAAAAGTATAGGCATGCCACCGTTCCACTATTTCATACGTGGTATTATCTCGTTGTAGGTATTCATGGTATTCGGCTAGCTGGATTCCATGAGGAATGGTTGTGTCGTCCGCGATTGCCGACGCCGGCGTGGCTCTCGCCGAGTGGTGCCCCGTCCTCGCACTCCTTCGACCATGTCCCCCATGTTTCCTACTCTTTCTTCTTCCTCTCGCTCCTGTGCGGCGAGTGCTCTACCTTCTTTAATTTTCTGTTATTCTTCTTTTCCCCCTTCAACCGCCCCCTACAAGGCACTTTCCCATGTCGCATATAGGCATACAGAAATTAGGTGCCCCTTTCCCCTGTTCAACAATCACGCATCCATTATTTATTGTTGGGCTGCTGCCTTCTTCAATTTTTGTCGACATGCGGCGAGCATTTCGATTCACCAAACTGCTGTGGGACGTTTCCAGGGTCATCTGTTTTATCTTTTATTTTTACCGAACCAGTTTTGAGTAGTGTGGTTTGCCCAACTTCTGAGGCACATACTTATTTATAATAGTATATTTTACAGCGAAAGCTGTTATGAGATCACTTTACGGGTCACGCGCAGTTGTTGTTGTCCGCCGCCGCCGCCGGTGTCCATAACCACATCGCACGAAATTTGAAAAGAAACCTTGCAACAATGGCACAGTGAGGCTTGAATCCGGGTCTGTTGGGTGCTAGCCTAATATTCTACCACTGAGTTAGGCCTGGGCTTGTAACTTGCTGTCAAACTTGCCTTAGGCAGGCATGACCTAGCACCAATGGCACAATGGGGGTTGAACCCAGGTCCGCTGGGCACCAGCCCAGTATTCTACCACTGAGCTACACCGGTGCTTGTGACTTGTTGTCACACTTGCTTCAGGCAGGCTTGATGCCGGGAAAGCAATCGCGTTAATACGACCTATAAAGCGTTTTACTGCAGCTAAAAAAACAACCAGTCGTTGGACAATGCGAATAGCGTAACCAGGGGGCCGTCCGATGCTCCAAACCATCACAAAAACTTGTTCTTATTCCCATATTAACGGTGGTGCATGCCCACTTCAGCCATAATTCCTGATTGTCGTCAGCCACTGCATGGACGATTAGCGCAAAATTCCTTGCAAGTGTGTAGCGGAGACCACGCTTCTAAGAAGAATGATAAAAATAGCATACCGAATGTCAGCCTACTACCCGAAAGTTTATGATTAATTCCCTAGAGGGTACCAAGCAAGTGTGCTTGCAGTAGTTCCCCAATCAGTATTTTAAATAGGCTCTGAAAGGTCACTATACTAGCTTTTGCTGTGACTGTGCTGCGCCTACAGCGCAGGCCTGGCGTTTTTTTTTTTTTTGAAAAACGTACAAAGAACGGTTTTCTAAATTGCTTTGACCTGGAAAGCGTTCTTGCAGACGAGGGACGCCAAGAGCCGCTAACTACTCTAGCAAGATCTATTTCGTATATGTTGTTGAAGGCGCGTGGATAGGCTGCGCATGCCTTCAGACTCTGAGAACTCGCCTCCTTTACAGCGCCCCTTGTTACCAACATCGCACTTTGTGAACGAGTGCCTAGATATTGTAGCTCCTTTATTGACAAATGTTCTGTCTACAAAACACGATCTGCTCATCTAAGGCTACTGGAACGTGTGTCCATTCTCCCCTTTGTTGCACTGCATGAATTAACTGTCTTGGTGCCCACCTAATCTCTGTGCTTCTGTTTTTTTTTTCTTTAGAATACTTAAGTCGCCACTTTCAGTGCTACACTCACATCTACACTCAGCACTTTGAGCCTATAGCACCATTTTGCCTGTGTTTTTCTGATGCTGTCTACTTCATATACTCACGCAATTAACACACAAGCTATTTGGGTCAGAGTAGTCATTTGATACTATCAACGCCAAATTTGTTCCAGCTAAAGCAGCGCACATATCTATAGTGAGAAATATTTCTCGCACATCGGTCGACCATGAAATGAAGCCGTACGTTTTCTTTGTTTTATTTTTGTAAC
Organism: Rhipicephalus annulatus; assembly: GCA_013436015.1. Taxonomy (NCBI): domain Eukaryota; kingdom Metazoa; phylum Arthropoda; class Arachnida; order Ixodida; family Ixodidae; genus Rhipicephalus; species Rhipicephalus annulatus. Next base: position 157,082 of record WOVY01000879.1, on the reverse strand, counting down.
GACGTCACTTTTGAATATCTTTCTTTCTTTGGGCTGCTGTTATCTTACGCCAACTTACGTATTTTTACGCGTCCCGGAAGCGTTCTTTATCGTTCGTAAAGATTCCCACATTTTATATGTGCCAAGCGAAACAGATAAGTCTGCATGCATGCAGCCATTCTTATACAATGTTAATCTGTCATTTCTTGCTCTAAAGACTGTGTTTTTATTGCAGCGATCCTCCGGCAGGAAGCAGGTGAAGAAAAGTAACAGACTAGTGCTCTGAAATCGCGGCATTCATATTAAATGGGTACGAACTTTATTCAATGAAGTCAACGCACTATAATTAGGCAAGAATTGTAATGCTTAAACCTGTCTGGAATGCCATTCGTTTGTTCTTTTGTAATACGATATAAAAAGAATAATTGTAGACGATAGTTACGAACGCTGTATACGGTCAAGTAAGAACAATTCGCAGCTTCAACTTTATCGACTTCTTAGTCTCTTACTTCATTGATCCTATACCTATTTCGGATAGGGTCAGCCACGTGTCGACAGCGCCCTCAATTATTTCAGCTAACGCGGTGATGTCTTCTGAAGAAAGCGCTTAATCACGTTTTCGCTCACTTTCGTTTCTTCTTCGGGGAAAACAAAGCCATTCTCCTCGACACTTTCACGTTCCGCACACCTAATGCACCAAACCCCTCACCCTCTCCAGGCCTATTTGTCTCCGCTGGCGTCACTCCCTGTTGGCACAGCAGCGAAAGAAGTGAAAGCCGGGCTTGCAGCACCCGCTAGCAATTGACTGTAATTGGCGGACGCCTATCGAGGACCTGTAATTTGTCCTCATCACGCCATTCTGCCCACTGTTGAGCCATGACAGACATGTGCAAATACCACAAACCACTTACCGAACGCAAGCACATACCGACAAAAGGTTCCTTGCCGAACACGTCATAATTAACGTCAACTTGGGTTGTCCATAATGCAAAAAATATACAAAGTAACATACACTGATCTAGCTCACCTAAATCCTACTGTAGTGATGAAAATGAAAATATTGGTCACGTTTTTTCTGTATGCGTAAAGTATGCATATGCTGGAGATACTGAGACGAAAATTTGGCATATTCCATGTACTTTGGCAATACATGGTATGCGAAACATGCGGATAGAAGGTGACTGCGTGATAAATATTTTATTGCGAAAAGCATTAAAGAGTGGCGCTAAATATACGTGGGCGCAGGAACATTCATTGAACAGCCACATGTGTTGTATATTGTCACTTATTTACAGTTGCATAACGATGCGAACAGCAAGATAGATATCAGAAACACTAGAAGGAATAAGCTGATATGAAGCACTGGTGCTTGCGCTGGTCTCGCGATAATGGTAGCCCTGAACACTGTCACATGAAAAAACTTCAGTGGATGGCGCCTAGCTACAATTGGCGTTGACCCAACATGACCGCTGTATCGTAGAAGTACTTATATATAATGTTTATTAAATGGGATAGCCAGTGCAACAACCAGACCTCACGCTTTACGAACGTTGGGGTCTATTTGAAAAGAAGTTCGGAGACCTTGCGTGACTCTGTGGTAGGATTCTTGGATGCAACGCAGAATGCCAGGGTTTGGTTTCTGCTGGGATCCCGAGGTTTATTATTTGCATTCGTCCGGCCAACGCTGCCAATATCAGCTTTTTCTCGGCGCTCATGCGTTAAAATTACCCATGTTAGTCCTCGCCATTCTTGGGTAGACATGAAGTGTCAGTCACAACTGGCACATACCCACATACCAATGGCCCATGCCTGCCAACGGTTGTCTGCCACTGTTTGGCGGAAAGTGTTTGGCGAAGTACGAGACGGCATTGTGATATCATTTATGTCATGACCAGCAATTTGTATTCGTCAAACCATCTTAGCCATCATTACTAATTTTTGGTTCACCGCAGGCTAAGGCGTTCATCATGAGAGCACCCCCATGTAAGTGACCATCCTCTGAAGTTCGTTTCTGTAGCAGGGTTCAGGGCTACCCTCCTCACGAGCACTAGCATTTCATGTCAGCTTGTCGCTTTTGGTGTTGCTAATACTCATGTTCTTGTTGGCAGCATTGCGCAAGTGCTAAGAACTAGTTATATAAATATCTGTGACTGTACAATATATGCCTGAGCGCACAACATTTGTACACATATTTGACAACATTTCGTAACGTATCATTCAATGAAAAATTACAATACGGCCACCTTCCCGCCGCATGCTTCGCATAACGTCGATTCCCAAGGTACGCGAAATTTGCCAAAATTTTAGTTTTTATTACTGCGGAGTTAACTATTGCTAATAAAGTGTGCAATAGATGGTAGTTTCATTGACTGAGTTCATTCTGGCTTTTTTTTTACTTCGTACTTATTGTTGTAGAGTAGCATATTTTTTACTGAGCAAATTATTATAAATATAGCAGCTGAATGCAAAAACCTTGAGTTCTCTACAACAGGCCAATGAAAACAGGTCAGGACATACAGAACGCGTCATAGGAAATAGGTATAAAGGGTTACGATAGTTATGATGAATAAGCAGAAATTTAGTAGTGCAGAAACCAATTAAGTATCATTATCGCTGCAAGTAATGTTAATGAAGATAGGTGTGAATCGAAACATCACAAACGATCCCTTCGCAAACAATCCACGCACTGGTTATCCATGTTTGAAATTAGACAAATGACGTTTGGTGAGTAACCGCAGTACGAAAACAGTAGGACTTGCGTGCTTCTCAACACCTGTTCTGTTTATTGCATCTCAGTTACAAGCTAACGTGCACTCGGTGGTAATATGTTCAACCAAAGTGTCCCAGAAACAACGAGAGCAGAAAACGTGTAGAAAGTTACATTATGATCGAGTGTTTATGCATAATTGCATAATGCAGCATTGCTTGCAGCCGTTTCGGTGGGCTGGAAAGTATGAAAAGTTTAAACACAAGTTGCTCTACACATAAAACGCAGTTATAATAAAATAATAAAAAAGCAACCACGGCCCTAATTTTACGGTATACGGCAAATATTATGGCACTTTTAAAGAGTCTTCAATTAGAATAAATAACTTATCGCTGGTAGCCTTTTTTATGTGATTCTCACAGTGAACATACTGTTTTAGCGTTGGCTGTTTCAACATGCAGTTTTATAGAGAACACAATCGTTAACTATATTATTTCATTCGAATGCGTGTTATGTGAGGTCCCACCAATCCGACTAAGTGACATATTTGAATGATTTTCTATGTCTTGCACACGAGCTTATGCTAATCTCAAAAACTCTACAACTGTTATATTGTAAAACGTAGAGTTATTCCCGGAAATCGTGCAGAAATTCTGTTTATTTAGCGAGGTATTCTTTAAAAAAAAACTCATGGACGTTTTGGGAAGGTGTAATTAAGTATACAGCACAATTTTACAGCATGCATAAGCTACACAGTACAGCTCATTCAGACTGAAAGTTAAGTTATTTCACACTTGTTTTATAGAAACAGTTAAAAGCCCTGAGGATTTCATAGCGTCTGTTCTAACGATCAAAATATTATATTGTAGTTATCACTTAAGTTCTACTATTCCAGTGTTCGAAGTTTTCCTGCTCAATATGCCTTAAATTGTACCTTTTTTTTTTCTCCAAAATGTAATCTCTTCGAATGATGTTGTTTTGGGAGAAGTTTGTCAGTTCCCTTCTATAGCATTTCCGAACGCTTCTACTCCAGCTAACTTCAATATCATGCACACGCTCGCAAAATTCAGTCGTCTCATCGCACTGACGGTGTAAAAATAATTTTTTTCATAACATTCTCACTACGCAGCTGCCGCGGGCCAAGTTAAGCTTCTACTAGCGATCCGCGAGTAAACGACTCGTGCGCTAACAGCTGAGTAGTATTCAGAAGCAGTAGACATAACTAAAACTGCTGGCCCATTACTTTAGCTGACATAGACAAATTTGACAACGCGTCGTGAGAAGTATGAGCCAGTGCTAATGTAGCGTACTTTAAAGGACTCCTAAGCATCAGAACGTTTGAACACGAAGCAGTAGTTCCCTTGCATTCATCACCTTTTGCACAAGCGTAATCTACTACTCACCGATCATATTTTATAATAGCCGTGTGATGTCAGCTCTACGAATTGGGCCAGTCAGGACTTCGAGCTTTTTGACTACACGCTGCAGTTTCTGCTGGTGCAGTCACAAACACAAAAACAAAACCTGAATTGAAATCAATTATTCGCGTGAGGTGGTCATGCAGGATAACGAAGTATGTGCATGCTTCTCCATTGTAAAACAGGGTATCAGACAAAACGCAACAGGTATCCTCGTATATCAAACAATTGAGAGCTTATTTTATTGTGGAGTCCCGTAAACAAACTGCTGGTGTAAATAATTTTGCCGCAGAGAAGAGAAACACCGCGAAAGAAAGCGCGCTCGTTTTTCCTATTTTCTTAGATTATTTTGCGGTCCTTTAAAACAACGCATTCAGGACTGATACGCTTACCTCTCATACGATATTCTAGCTTGCAACTTTCAGGTGACATATTCTTGTCCTCGCCACACCATCGCTCTATCGGCCCAGAACGTACCGATTAAGATACGCGGAAGTCTTTCAACACATGCTCAAAAAGACACTATATGATTCAGCTTCGCCGGTACATACATCGTCACACATAGTCACATTACACGAGCTACTACCGGAGGTCGAGGTCACGATACACTCTAGCACTCTGGCAATTCCACTCTAGCAATTCGCAAGTTTACACTATTACAAACCAGCTTTGATGAACGTGTTCACTATTCAGCAACATCCACCCAGCGGGATATTAGAACCGATATACCATATACATTATGAAACGTTGCTCAGCGCACGAACAAAAAACATTGACGCGAGAAAAGAAGACGAAAGAGCTCTTTTTGGTATTCCTTGCTCACGTTCTTTATATTGTTGTGTTTTGAGAAAAGCTTTCATAACGAGTAACTAGAAGTATTTAAACAGAGGTACATGTATTTGAATCGATTGTCACTTGAAATATTTTTTTTTCGCACACGGCTCTGCGAACCTTCTTTCTCCTCTTCGTTTACGTTTCTATTGCGCGCACAGGGTTTCGCCTTTTTGGCACATTCGTCACAATCATCACACTTCTTTTTTTTCTTTTTTTTTAATTTGTCTTTTGCCATTTGAAAGAGAACAAAGTTAACTTCTGCCTATACCCCACTTATGTTGACCGTCTTCTGGCTTTCGCAAAGTGAAATAAAAAAGACAATAGCAGCAGAAAACAAGGGCACAAAGACGAAAATAAATAAATAAATAAATAAATAAATAAATAAATAAATAAATAAATTGATAAATAAAAATATTGGAAGGAGAAGAACAGAAAAACAAAGACCACGTAAAGTTTTTTTATCGGTGGCCGTCGCCTCCCGCGAGGACCAGCTGCATATAGATGTGATAAGCAGCAGAAGCGACAAGAAAGTGTCGCTGTTGCACTCTTGCGCTGGCCAGCGTTTTCGTACAGGCTCAACGCTGAATCTGAGAAGCGCAACGAGCTCCTCCGAATGTTCGGCCGTTTCTATGTGTGTGTAGAACTTTGTTGCCCCTGGGCGCATCACCTCAAACCTCAAAAGCGCCTCCCTCCCATAGATGGCTCCACCTTTTTTTTTCTTTCCCCGTTTTTTTTCCTGCGACGCGATACCTTTGCGTGCCGCTAGAAAACAGACGATTCTCGGCTTAGTGAAGGCTTTGCTTCTCATACTCTTCCTTCTGGTCTCAAGCTTGTTCAGTGTGTTTTTGTTGTTCATATAGAGAGAAACGGCTCCAGAAGCATGCAGAGGTAAATAACTGTGGATAAGAAAACAATTTTGATGGTGAACTTGTCAAAAGAAAAATATTAACGAGTTTGATAAAAAAAACATTGCTTAAAATTTTCATGAAATATTATATAAAAATACGTATATATCAACACGTTAAACGCACTTGTAGTGTATACACCTCCACAATATTGTAAGCAAGCCAGCTTCGTGGAATATATTCGTCGTTTGAAACACGTTTCAGTTTGTCTTACTTTGCGTTTCTGTTCATATTCTTCACTCAAAGGTTATGATTCAATATATATTTTCATACATGTAGAAAAAATACAATATTTTTGAGGCTGCTTTTGCCAAAGCCTTTTGCTATATTTTTAGTAGCATTTCAGTGACCCAATAATGCTACTCCTTCTTCTGCTCACCCCGGCGGTCCATGCGCACACGCGTTCACGATTTGCAGGAGCTAGTGTAACTTATTGCAGTTCAATCTGTGTTGGCCTTTGCATCGGGTTCCATAATCTAGCTGTACTTAGAACTCTCTTTCAGTCCTTTATGCACACATTGCAGCTGCTTCAAAAGTGCGTTGCTGAACCTTTTTCAATCGGACAACTTGCTTATAGTGGCGTACTGATGCGGAAGCCCGTGTCGTGTATTGGTACTTGTGTGCAAAGGTGCATGATGAGGCTTTTATTTCTGCAATATTTGGCAGATCTCGCTTTTTTGTGGGAATTGATTGTGGGAATGTTTTAATTTGATCCAGTCAGCATATATTCGTTCATGCTGTACTTTTTTTGGTTTTCAGTCAAGCTTTACGAGGTGCATCGACGTGTTTCTCTAAATGTATTAGTTGTGTGCCCATTGGGGGCTTATCAGGGCACTTCAACTATGCACTCACGCTTACTAAATAGGTTATGAGTAACGGAACGTCATCACTCGTCTTAGACCGCATACGTCATGATTATCACAATGAAGTTAATTTTACGTTAACATGATTTGAATATTCTATGTCACTTTCATTAGCTCCTTTTTCCGTGGACGAGCAACACTCGAATATAGCTTTCTGAACCCTACCAATAGAATTCTAGTGTTTATTAGACTGCTATGATAGTGAAGCCAACGCTGAAAAAAGTTATTTTAGCCCGACATGGGGCCTGTATCTAAAGAGTAAATATGTAATTTCTGTTGCTTTGTTATAAAATTAGGGAGCCAGCACTGCAACCACATCTAGCATTGCAGCTACATCGCGACTGCGCACGATCCTTTTCCAAATCAGATTGATGATCTGCCGTGGCTCTGCGGTAGACTACGTGACTACGGCGTTGAATGGTTGGGTTAGAATCCTGCTGGAATCCAAATTATTGCTGTTCGCATTCATCGCAATAATGCGGCCGGTGTCGGGATTACCCAACGTTCACACATTACGTTTACCGATGTCTAATATCGCCGTTCCTGAGTAGATATAAACTGTGAATTACCTGTGGCGCAAATACCTCCATACTGTGGCCCGTTCTGTACGGGTAAGTTGCACACTTGTCTGGAGGAAAGGGTTTGACGACTCGCGCAAGAGTATCATAACGTTGTTCACGCCCCAATTATGCAGCCGCATATTTTAAACACATTTTCCTTCCCATGTCGATTTTGGTGTACACTATGTCAAGGAGGCGACAAAGACCCCACCCAGACGTGGGTGACCAGATAAATAATAAAAACAATTTTTTATTGAAGTGCGAAAGTAAAACGGGGAAGATCCATTTACTGGGACTACCATGACGATATCTGCAATAGCCCGGGCCCACCGCACGAGCGCCCGAAAAACTTTGGCGGTGCTACCATGAAGGACGCCTCTCATTGCATAAGAGTCCAAATAGATACGAAAAGAGCCGAACGTGTCTCCTGTTCAACAAAAATAATACTTCGCATTAAAAAATACTCTAGAAGGCTCTTGCTGAAAATCTAATGTCAACGCCAGTACAAATGCATCGCACTTTAAGGAAAAATAAGAGTCCTTTGACTCCTTTCGGGTATATAGTCTTGACGCGCAAAGCATATGACCCTCTTTAAGGATGCACGTCTACTCTCTTTGAAGGGCCATTATAATCTATTTTGAGAGTAATGTGACCAACAGGATAGTTCACGTGCTTCTTTAAAGATATTCATATACGTGGCACTTCAGGACTATCCGAAAGGAGTCACACGTGCTCTTCTATGAGAGGCGATCAGGTATAAGCACTTACGAGTGCGGGCCCATGAGAGACTTTTTTGAAGTGATAGCGTCAAATAGCTCCTTTCGCGGAAACTTCGGTGCCGGCGCCAGCGACGGCATCGTTGGTTGGGCGTGCAAAATTGGTGTTATTCGTAAGTGAGGATTCAAGATAAATGAAAATAAATAAATATTAAAAATGTTTGATTCTTTGAGAGTCGGATTCGGGCCATCTGTATGGCAGGCGTGGTGTTACCTTAGAGCTCCGCGGCTGCTCGACATTGCAGAGTAAAAAAAACACACAAAAACGCCATGTATTAGGAGTCTCCCTAACAAATGAATCAATGACTGTCAGTATTTGCAGAATCACACCAATAGTCAAAGCGTTTGTATTACACAAGAATTAAAGATGTCCGACCATTACGAAGTGCGCAGCTCAGCAGGCATGCCTGGCACCTCACTGACGCATCTCGGGTACACAAGTCTGCTTGTATAGTAGGCATTCTGTGTGGCAGTTTGGAACGACCAATGTCGCGAACACAGACGTTCAATTTCTTGCAGCATGGTCGAAGGCGAGGATCACGGCGTTCGATTATGCTAGCACCTCCTATATACTTTCAAAGTGAAGCGTAAATGCTGTCCAAGTTTTTACATTTCTGCTTTGTGGCGAACAAGTGTTTTCACCGTCGGGGTATTTCGCTTTCTTCCTCATTTAGTTTTGTATACTTGATGAAATATTTTGTTCGAGAGACAGCAGGACTGAGCGTAATATAAATTATGGACCTCATCGTTGATGTCTGCCTATCCCTGCTTATCGCGCTATTTTCGCACTCCTGCCTGCGTCGTCTTCAAAAGGAGAGCGAAATCGACTTTTGAAAAAGGGCCATTCTGCTTCGAAAACCCAAGAATCTTCTTTGATATTGACTGTAGTCGATTCATATTCTTTTATTTTGTGGAGAAAGCAGAAACAGCTTCGGGAACTAAGGCAAACTACAACGCTAGAGATTTCGTAGTGAACACGTTGACATCTTTTAGCAGTAAGCACTAAACCCATATACGAGTACGAGCATACCGAAAGCAATATACTTTTTTTAAGTATTTTTCAGGTTACCAACATTTTCAGCGTCAGCTCCTTCGGTTCTTGATGGTTGTGATGCCCTCTGAGAGACGTCATACTTTCGTGAAAGGTGGCTTCACTGTTTGCTATTGGCAGAACTGCGTAGGACCACAAAATTATCATGTCCCGAAATTTTAGTTTTGAAAATTATCTTCTGGTTGCTTTAGAGTCACTAGCACTTTGAATGTAGCACTTGTTTTTATGCTGTGAGTAACGGGTAAGACATGTGGAGAAAAAATTGAAATAGTAAAATTTTGCGCTGTTTGTCTATGAGCGATTTCGGTATTAATGGCAATACAGATAGTGCTGAATTCTGGGAAATATTATCGCTACAATGGCGCAATATTTCTCATTATGAAATAAACTAGGATTTAAACAAATGGTATTTTCTAAAGAAAGGATATGTTGGCTCATTTGATAGTAATAGGAAGGAAAATATGCATAATGAGTGCGTCTTGCATCGCAAATGAAGGTTTTCTTTCCCACCGTGGACGCCGAGAGCAGGCTACTGGTGGAGTACGCCAGCACGTGGTGGCCCGTAAACGCGAGAATCTCTGAAGGGCAGGCGAATCGCACCTGCGCACACTCTACAGCTTTCACGTCAAAGGCAATCACACACATTTTTTATTGATTGATTGATATGTGGGGTTTAACATCCCAAAACCACCATATGCTCATGAGAGACGCCGTAGTGGAGGGCTCCGGAAATTTCGACCACCTGGGATTCTTTAACGTGCACCCAAATCTGAGCACACGGGCCTACAACATTTCCGCCTCCATCGGAAATGCAGCCGCCGCAGCCGGGATACGAACCTGCGACCTGCGGGTCAGCAGCCGAGTACCTTAGCCACTAGAACACCGCGGCGGGGCCAGATACATTATTTTTTTTCAGGGGAAAGCCCACCAAACGCGATTATTTACCGTTGGGGCACCGGCACGAGTAAGGCAAAAAAGAAAATCGTCGTGTGATGACGTCAACATATGACGTCACAAATTGTCAAAATTTATTCACATAACGTGATACATAGCCCCTTGACTAAACGTTCGTTAATCCCGGCTACTCTGCAAAACCACATGAGGTGAAAAAAGTTTCCAATGTCTCCGATCCCATAATCAATCTCCTTTCACCACGATGGGTGCCGAAGTGTTTCGGTGGTATAAAATGTCGACTGCACAAAAAAGAGAAAAAAACACAAAGAAAGGAGAAGGCTTTCACCTTCTTACAGCCATGTTAAGCAAACGCATTAGAGATCGTGTTCGGGTACCTGTATTGGATATCCTGCCTGCCTTTTTCTTTTATTTTTTTCTCTCAAAGTTTTCTTTTGCCCGACGGGACATAATCTTCGGTTTGCCAAGAACACAACATCATTCTAATTCGGTGAATCGTGTTTGTAAAGCTGCACTGTGCTAAATGAGTGGACACGTGTGCTATTGATTATGATAATTAGTGTTTTGCCTACGAACATAACTGATCTCAGGGTTCTCCTGATGCATACCAGAAATTTGTGCCTAGGTGCGCACGTCGGGCCGTTTATAACAAATCTGCATCGTGAAACAAAAAGGTACACGACTGTAGTTTAGGCGGAACCAGTATTGTATACACAAGGAACATGAAAAGCTTTTCTATCTAAGTCCTCTATCAATGCCTTTCGTCCGAAAAATGATGGAAGAAAACGCGAGGGCATTCAAGCAGGGGTGTGTAGAGGTAATGCCATTAGCGACACTGGTCGGTTTATAACATTGTATAACGTAGCGTTTGCTTCCGTGAGTTTGCCCACGTTTACGTGCATACTGATTCGAAACAATTTGAAAGTATCTTGTGCCAAACCAATAGGCTTTCGCAAATGGGCGTGTTATTGCTGCCATGGTAGCGGTGCCTCCTTTGGCCAGCAGCGTCCGTTAACGCGTCCTGTCCGGGAACTGATCACGACACACGCCACAGATCACTCGCGTTTTCTTTCCGTTGCGTGCCCCCCCCCCTCCCCCCCTCTGGTTGCATTACCATATTCTCTTCATGATTTGATACATCGGCAGCAAAAAATTATTTGATGTTGCGGTAGCTAATAATTGACACCCTGGACTGGTTCTTGTCGGCACCGTCACCGTTGATCTATTAGTGCATTGTACGTTGTATCCATGGGTATCCATAGCGCACGAGCGGAAAGCACGAGCGTGGCTACAGTAAAAATTAAACGAGCTGACCCATGTCAACTGCTAGCAAGATGCTCAAGCGGAGTGGAAATGTAAGGCGCAAGGGGGGAGGGGGGATGTTGCTCGAGCAGCGACTGTGAATTTTTATTTTACTGGCATGGTCACAATCGCTGGCGCATGTGCTATCTCGCTATCACAGTAGTGTTCAGCGGGTGATTCATGTATCATTTTAGGTGCTGCGCTCTCAACGCGAAAAGACAGTGCGACAAGTGTATACGAAGTGGCCTTATTCTCCTGCACCAGCATTGCGTAGAGTTGCGTGAGATCGCATCTAAATTAGTCAAACATAAGCCACACTTCTTATAATTTCACGATTTGTCGCTTTCACATTCGTTGCTTTCCTCTAGTGGTGAAACTGTGAATTTATTTATCTTTTTACTATAAAGAAAATGACAGGACGCGCGTGTTTTGCACTCACCCTGTCTTCGTCTGTGTTAACTAGCGCAGTTAATAAGCTTTTGAACAGAATATGACCCAACTAGCCCAACTTCGTGCGTTGCTAGTATAGGTTTCCCTCTTGTCCGGTCATTCGTGTACCTCTATACCTTCTTTCGCCTTTTTCAGTTGCTAGTCGGCATTAAGGTGTCAACTTCTTTCTTCCACCCGCGTTCGTACGCCTTGTCTTTTTAAATGGCTTATACAACTCGTACTTGACAAATATTTACAGAGCAGTGTTGCTTTCTCTCGGTTATTTATATCATTAATTCTGTGACGGTAAAACCTCATCTACGTCGGGAACCCGCTTTGCGACATTTTCATAGAATAGCAACTCGGATCTTTTAGAACATTGGTTCTAAAGGTTTTTAAGATGTCTCATCCACATGCAAAGCACAAAGCGGACAACTCTAGAGCAAACACACAAATCTTGCTTCATCCGGTTAGCGCCGGTTAAATTACAGTTACCACCAAAAAAAATGCGTAAAACAGTAGATCATACGTACCACGAGTATCTATGTCGCGCGGAGCATGCGGCGAGACAGTGACTGTGGTGTAAATGCTTTTATCGAGTCAAACGGTACGAAATCATTCTAGATATATGTAGAAATGTTATACCGACTGAAACATCTTGAAGAGTTGCACGTGTTCTCTTACCAGTTGTTCTCAGTTCCGCAACAACGAACCGATGGCAACAGCACACATGGGTTTTGCCAACAACACAACTGCTCAGCTGGTATGGTAAGCTTATATTTGTCTTTTGCGATAGATGACACACCGAAGTTTCATGAACCAAGTACATCTGTGGTATGGTTCTTGGCAGCTATTGAAGGAGGTTATCAACATGATCACTGAGCACGAGCAGCTAGACAAGACTTCCTATTGGATCTAGCGCGATCGTGCAACGAGGCTCGACGTGTAATTAATAACTAAGAAGACATGATCTTCGATGCCTCCTGCCTTAAATGTGCGAACGAGGTCTTCTGATGCCCTGCCCGCATCGAAAGCGGATTTGACGTGCTGTAAGGACCAAGTGTTGTGAAAAGTGTAGTGAGCACTGCGCTGTTCCGCGGGACCATGTGCGTGGCATAAATGAATTCAAGTGTCAAGAGGCCACGTACGAGCTGCTCTCAATCTCCTACCGACGGCCATTGTATGTAATGAACATTATTTAAGCCTGAATGTTTATTTGCATGTATGAGGTTTTATCAAGACCGGTAACTATGACGTGTAAGAACGAGTACCCAACACTATACAGTTGCGACTGACGGCACACCACAACTCTTGTACACGATGACTCATTGTAATATCGATTCTCATAATGTGTCAGATCTGCCGAAATTGTGGATGTGTATGTTAGCTGTAACTTTGTTGATTAAATAGTCTATCACCTGGGGTACCTGCCCTTCTAGTAATAACTGCGGTAAGCGGGTTTATGACACACGTGACTAAGACAAAGGTTTTCTTGATGTTCGCATGAAGCATTCGGCGTTATTCATGACCCCCCTGGGATGACGATAGTTATAGCGCGAGAACAAAAACGACGACACAGAACAAACGATGACATCTTCTTGTCTCTGTGTCGTCGTTTTGTTTTCACGCTATAACTATCGTCATGCCATACCAACTAGCCCAAGCTGCCCCACCTGGGAATCGGGTTCGTCATATGCTGATCCTCGATATATTTGCGTGGGTGTTTGTGAACGTCACTCTTTCTCTCAACACTTAAAAATAACGTTTAACGGTAACCCAGTTTTTGTATAGTATACCCTTTTATAACTAAGAAGCTAGAAGGGAAAGGAAGAACGAATGGAGAAAAAGAAGGGATATGTTGTCATTGGGTGCTGTCATCGCTTGGCTTCGCGCCGGCCAGACCATGAATAGCGTAAGCAGGTATAGCCAGCAGGCAGCAAAAGGAAGTGATGTTGAGGAAGGGGAAAAGGGGGAGGGTATAGAACAAAGCATAGCTTAGACATGTTCGGCGTGACGCAGGCATTACCATGAAGAAAATATACCCACGTAAAGTGTCTTATTCTAAAAGTGAGAGAAAAAGACGAGCTTGAGGAGGAGGAAAAAGAGAAGGGTGTGGCGGCATTACAAATGAAGTTTTCTTCCCTTCAATGGACTCCGAGTAGGCTTAAGGTTTGGTATTCTTGTACACTCGCCCGTGAACGCGAGAGTTCCTAGAGTTCCTGCAGTTTACACGTTGAGTGAAACTGCATATAACTTTTTTTTCACTGTGTAACGGAACACGACTGACGATATACCTTAAACCTCTTCCAGTGATTTAGTGGTCAACTTCCAGTGATTTAGTGTATGCGGAGGCTCGAGAGCCACCTTTGGCAGTACTGCGAACTAAAGAAACATCTCGAAATTTATTTAGAATTTTCACGCAACATGAAAGTCATTTTTTATCTGGTGCACTAACACAAAGAACGGCAACGAGACTACAGGATACTATATCATCATTTCAAGCAGTAGTACCAGAATTTAAACAATGGAAACCTTCAAAACCACCTTGGACGCTGCCACTTCTCAACGTTATCCGTGAAATAGACGGCATAGAGAAGAAAGCAGCCATGGCACCTCTAGTAGCGGCACAGTTGGTACTTCAACAGCTTCATGTAATGCATAATGAAAAAACGAAGATATATACAGATGGATCATGCACAGAAGAAGCGTCAGCCTGTGCGGTCTTTATACCCGAAATTCAGGAAAAGAAGATGTACAAATTATCGCACAAATCTTCATCGACGACAGCAGAATTGGTGGCTATCTTTGAAGCAGTTAAGCTTATCTGCGAGAATCCAGATCCACGAAAATGGGTGATATGCACTGATAGCAAACCTGCGCTTCAGCTAATCAGAAATGTGAGATCACCTTACAGAAATGGTGAAATACCACAATGTATCGCAGAAACTGTGGAATATGCCTCATCGCAGGGTCACAACATCGTATTCCAATGGATACCCAGCCACATTGGAATAAAGGGAAATGAAGATGCTGATAGTCTCGCGAAGAAAGCATTGAAGGAAGGACGGGATTACACAATCCCTATATCTGGGACGGATATTCGACATTTTATATCGCAAGGGGCTAACCTTTGTTCGATGGAGAAGTGGTTTGAGAGCCCTAAATCAAAGGAAACGGTACTTTATGAAGTTGATCCACACAGAAAATTTTCCATAGCGACAGACCTTCCACGACACCTAGAGACATTGATCCACCGACTTAGATTGGAAGTAGCATACACAAACAGCTTCCTGCACAAGATACATCGATCCAACTCACCGGAATGCCATTGTGGTCATGCAGAAGAAAATGTTCGCCATATTCTTTTGGAGTGCATAAAATACGCGAAAGAAAGAGAAAAATTAAAGAACAGATTAGCAAGTTTGGACAGACGGCCCCTCACAATAAAGAAACTACTTGGACCATGGCCTGAGATGCATCTTCAGAAAAAGGCAATAATCTTCCTGACAGACTTTTTAGTGGAGACCGGACTGGACAAGCGCCTATGACTGACAGCCAGAAATGAGTATTATGTAAAGTGTGGTCATGTATATACTGGCATTAGAGTACTAAGGTGTGCGTGAAAGTAGTTTATGACTGAGTGAACTGCGTGAAAAAAACTGTGTATTGACAGGTTATTTGAACTGGTTTCAGTGTGCTATTATGTTTTTTTTCTCCTTTTCCGTATTGTTAATTTTTGGGTACCGTTCTGTATTATTATTTTATTTTTCGCTGCAGAACTCTGTGATATGGAGTAGCCGAGGCAATAGGCTCCTCAACCTCTCCACAGCAAAACAGTTAAAACAACAACAACAACAACAACAAACCTCTTCCTTAGCGCACTAAGATATGTGAAACGCTGTACACTTGATGAAGCCGTTCATAGATCATACCGCTTGTAATAATGGCGATTGACTTAGGTTTGATAGGTGCAAGACACCTCTTTGTGACTATTTTTACATGTTGAGTGCAGATAATCGAGTACGCGCTTTGTGAGCTTCCATATTCTTTCGTTGATTGAAGATGAACGTACTCCCGGCTTCTGATGCATATATACAGCATAATATGGAGTTTTAGAATAGCGCATCGTGAGCCCTTCCAGTGCGGTCGCTGCCACTGCGCCTAATCGCGTCGTAACGTGAGTCGGCGTTCGCGTTCGCAGACCACACGCAAAAAAATCCGAAATTTCGTGCGGTAATGCGGCCCGCATGTGGCCCGCAAGCGCTAGTTTCGAGGCTACGGTGTCGCTGCGATCGTGCGTTGCGGTTAGCAGCAGGGCAAACGCTATTCTAAAACTTATATGGCGTCCTCTACGCCCGCAACGCTCGCAGCGCTTGCCAACGGTATTCTAAAACCCCCTAATATGTGAAGTCACTATACGTAGCGGGTCTATACGATCGCAGAGCCCCACGCAATAGAGCATGACGCCGCGGAAGCTTCTTGCGCAACGTCAGCGAGAACGCTCAACATTATGGCCATGGCTCCGAGACGGCGAGAATTTAATGCAACGCTGACGTGTAAAGAGAGTGGAGCCCGATAAGGAAGGCGCCATGGCTTTCTGCAACAGCGCCCATGGCCTGGCTCAGATTCTGGTTTCAGCGGGTTGAGAGCGGGAGCTCGCGCTCGGGCACGGGACAACACCGGCGCCGCCGCTGAGCTGTGCCGCGAAACAGGCGGGGCTGCTTGTGCTGGCAGCCAGGGCACCAGTGCCCTCGGGAGCAGTAAACGTGCGGCGATTACTTGTGGCAGAGAGTTGCTCTATAATTTTCTTTCTCTGTGCGCGTTCCCCGTGCGCGCATGTTCAACGCAAGATAAAGCGGAAACTCAGAGGTGAGAGGCCGAAAATACCCTTCTCTGAACAGCTTTCCCTCCCCGTTTCATCCCCACCACACCCGCAATGGCCTTCTCTTTGCAGCTTTTATTTTTCTGCGAGAACCATCGTTCAACCTCCAGAACCAGAAGAGGCGAGGGTTATCCTAACCAAACATGGCTGGGGAAAAAAAAAGTGGCGCCCGTGTGCTAACCTGGGCGTCAGCTGCAAGGGAAAGAGAAGCAGTCCCCCCGTTGTCGGGAGTTGCGACGCGCGCGTTCACAACACACGATTCCTTCAAGCTCCTTGCTCAACCACCCACATTCAATACCTCCGGTTGCCGCCACCCCGACGACACTCTCACGTCCCACAATCCCTTCCCCATTCAACCTGTAATAGTTTTTGCTTTATTTTCGGTTCAGCTCTCTGATGCCGGCTCTAGGCTGAAGGGCACATCCAAACGCTGGCGTCATGCTGATTCGAGCCTTAACGGCGCAACTGAGTTCATCAACTTGCGAATGCTTGTATTTCTGCTAAAGTACGAAAGTGCTGAAGTACTGTTAGAATAGCGGATTTGCATTGAAATGCCCTTCTTACAGGGTACACAAAAGAGGCGTGATATACGTTTATGAGGGGTGGCGTTTATGCTGTGACTTTCATTATGTACGATGCAATAGCAGGGTGATCAGCAGTGTACCGTAACATTATTCACTGGTCTCCTATATCAAAATAGAAAATTACATGTCTCTTGTTTTTTTTAATGTAACTTACCTGTTAATACTCTTTAACTTTGATACTTTCGATTTATTTCATTGTGTTTTGCAGATGACTTAAGCGTGACAACACGTTATGCATTTTAAATTCATCTCGGATTCACGCAGCAAAAGAAGCGATATTACTTCACCAGCACATCAAGGGATATTCACACGACTAAAACAAGGTGAGTATGGATGCCGTGAGTGATGTCCTTCAATTAGGCCATAGCAACAACTTTTGGCACAGCAGCGAATGAATTTCAGGCAGTATCCTAACTTAGAAAGCATTGCAACCAGTAGCTTCGAAAAGTAGTACTCAATTGCCATTTATCTACCGAGATACAAAATAAGTACATTTGACACCCAGTCACTTCAATTGTTTGGAAAAGAAGAGTCTTTATTTTAGCTAATAACGTTATAACTGTCCACAGGAACACTATATTCACGCAATCACAGTAAACGGTATCAACATATGAAAGTGCGCATAAACGTGTGCATCAATTTCCACATACTTTAAGTGAAAATATTGATATAAGTTCTGCGAGTATAAAAGATAGGACTAGCTTTAAAAAATCACCACCCAAGCACTCCATAAGAATGGTTAACCAGTGAAATCGGAAGCGTGCGTCCCGCTGTTCAGCGGTGGCTGCAATCCGATGCTGCACTGAAGCCTTTATTAATTATTGGTTACGCCTATATGTTCGTGCTGCTTTATGAGGTTAGACAGACGTTTGGCTTGACCTTAGCACAGTGTTTAATTCACATGCCGCGCATTGTGCCTCGCACGATCATGGCCACGGAGGAGTGTAATGCGTGCTTAAATGCATTTCGCAATGTGGAAATCGCAGTGGTTGTACTAGAACCACTGACGGTCGCAGACGCCGCAGCCGAAGCCAAAGTTCCGCTGGAGAAACTACCACCTGATTGCCCCGGCGATCGCGCTCCCGCAATCGTAACATCGGGGCTGCCGCGCCTGCAACGGCTCGAGTTCGGCGCGGCGTTGTTGCCAGTGTTTGACGTCGCGAGTTTACTCGGCGGCGTGGTTGGCAGGATCCGCCCGCAACCAGCGCTTGAATTGTCGTTCGTGATTTAGCATGGCTTGCCAGGCTGCCAGATCATTGTTATTGCCAGAGATCGGCCCTCCGGGCCTGTTCCGGGTCTGCCCGGATTGCACCATCGGCCCGGCGAATGCGAGCTCTGTCACATTTTCACTGTCGGCGTTCTTCTAGAGTTGTCATTGGTTTACCCATGTAGAAGGTCTCAGTAGAAACTGATGCCCGCGTGCTCAGCGTCCCGGCTGCGACGGGATAGACGACGTCACTTACAATGCAACCAATGGCAGGCGTGCTTGGGTACGACGCTGAACACGACGTAACAGATAGTACAGCTAATAGAAACTGCTCGTGACCCCAATGCCGGACAGCTTTTTCGTTTCTCCCCCGCTGTAACACGTAATATCGAATGAGTATGCACAAGCTAAAGCAAACGATGCTTTAAGAACACTTATCCCACGCACATGTCATAGCATAACGACAATATGGCCTCTGACGTGCAACGAAAAAGACCCAGAAAGGAAGAGGAAAAACAAAGCACATGTAATCTAACGCTCCTTCTAACTGCAGTCGTTGCATGCTGCTGCACGTTTCGCACCACGCACCAGAATTTGGCGCTATAGCACATCGTATAGGCGCCGCTAGGAGATACGAGCTCTCATTTCCAGCACTTTTGCTACAGAATAGAGCGGCTGTGAGGGGCGGCTGTTAAGCGCACTGAAGACCATGGAAGAGACGATGACGCACAAAGAGTGATTAACAACAAAACAAAACAGTAAAAAGGCATAGGCACAGAACAAAATCACGTATTTGAAAGAATAAAGTGAATCTTTGCGCTGAGCGTGCAGCGAAGTCCCGTGTTGTATGCCCAGAAAGCGAAAAAAATTATCCTGCTGCGTGCCGGCGCGCCGAGTTCTTGGCTGCCCTGGAGAGCCAGTGCTGTCCAAGCAAAGTTTGCGCACATTATAGCGGCAGCATACGCAGCGCGTCGTAGCCACGTTCCACTGCGCAGAGTCACATCACTCATATTGAAAAATGCAAGCTCACCCGCAATGACTGCTTTTCTTCTATCGCTATTTTAGTTCGTATACTCCACATACTCATCTGTCACTCTACTTTAAGCTGGAGCATAGAGAAATGGTGGCAGTCAAAGCACGAAGTATAACATTGAAATTGAAGTCGAGGATGTGTGCGTGTGCGTGTGCGTGCGTGCGTGCATGCGTGCGTGCGTGCGTGCGCGCGCGTGTGTGTGTGTGTGTGTGTGTGTGTGTGTGTGTGTGTGTGTGTGTGTGTGTGTGTGTGTGTGTGTGTGTGTGTGTGTGTGTGTGTGTGTGTGTGTGTGTGTGTAACAATCGGCGATGAAAGATAAAACATTGAAACGAGTATTGTTGCGCTGGTGGGGAAAGTACATCTATTTATGTTTATTAGTTGCATTTCCAAATGAACGCACGCGAAAACGTGCATTGCGAGAACACTTTTTTCCTTCATGATCATGTCATTGGTTTTCATATACTAATAATGAATAGACTAATAATGGATATTAGTCTATTCAACGAGTAACGAATGTGTCGTTTTACGTGCAATAATAAAAGAAACTGTAGAGGTGTATTTCCCTTGCGTGGGTTTCTTATTATTGATATGATCAATAATAAGAAACCCGCGCGAAGGAAATACACTTTTACAGTTTCTTTTAATATTTCACGTAAAACGACACATTCGATACTCGTTGAATAGACTAATATTCATTAATGGTCTATTTTTAGTTTTTTGGCAGTGTTTATGTTTCAGTATAATAAAAATGGCGAAGCCTTGGGAAACAAAAAAATGAATTATGTGGTTCTGAGTGTGTTACTAGGATATGATGATCGCGAGCAGGGTTCCGGAAATTCACGCGATTATAACATCGCCGTGATTGAAATTTGTGTGGGCCAAGATCATGACTTGAAATGCGATATCTTTTTTTTTTTTACTGTGAGGGCTGCTATAAGATCAGGATAGCAGCGTCATGTAACTGCAAGTCTTGCCGCTAAATCTAATGTTGGCTATGGTGAAGTGTTCGAGTGAAGATTACGCCTAAATAAAACACATCATATATGGGCGCTGGAAACCAAGGTACTGGAATTGAAATCGACTAGTACTATACATGAAAAATAAGACGAAACTGTCAAGCGGTAGTTAAGTCAATGAAAAAAAAAACTCCCAACCAGATGTGCTGTTTGATTTCGAACTGCCGTGAAGTGCTTACAGCACAAGCTAGTTTTCTTATTGCCTTTTGCGTTTTTTTTTTGGTACACACTGAGTGGAACAGCCATTGATTAATTGATGAATCGTATGAAAAAGCGTATTTTCTTTTTTTCGAAGTGCACGCGACGTGTGGCACTTCAAATATTTTCTTCGCAAATTTCTCGTAATCAAGGTCTTTTTAAATAAAGCGAGAACACTATTCTTTGTTTTTTTTTAGGGGCGAAGCTTTTTATAGCGGAACCTGTTCGTCTCTCGCAGCCGTTGTAGTAGTGTGTAACAAATATAACATTTGGACCTCTAAGGTGGTGCCGGTGAGGCATTTCTTCTGTGCGTTGTTGAACAATAAAAGATCATGCTGAATGTACATGCCAATGGCTGCTAATGGGGAATTAGAGACAGGAGCATTCGGCTTTTAGTTAATGCACACGCTGCGAATTTCTATTGTTCAACAACGCACAGAAGACAAGAAAGGGTTGCCTTGTAATACTTGCTGGGTGTAACCTCCTAGGTTTTAGAAAGGTTTATCGAACGTTGGGCCACAGTGCCATGAATACAGTATATACCATGAACACGAGGGGGTTAAAGGTGGGAAGTAGACACGAAGCGCAAGCCGTAAGAAAGTGTGCGTGTGCCTCCTTTCGTTCAGTCCTTGGAATGTCCGCTGGATAGCGGCGCTTCTATATGAGGAATATATGATGAAATGATGCGAGATGGTGGTACTTGGAGTGTTGAATAGGTGGACGAACGGACACACAGACATATGCATGAACGGACGCAGGGATGGCTGCACGGAGGGATGGACGCATGGACGGACGCAGGAGCGGATGCATGGATGAAAGCAGGGACGGACGCACAGATGAACGTGTGGACGCACGGACGGGCGGATGGACGCACGGGCGGCCACACAGACGCACGCATGGATGGACGGAAGCAAGAACGAATGGATGGACGTATGCTTCGCCCCACTATCCATCATTCAATCCGTGATATGCTGCCATTTTTTTTTTTCAAAACCAAGATGTCAAGTAAAAAAAAATTTCCCTCGAGTTTCTGACTGGAAAAAAGAGCCGTCATCATCTACAACGCCCTATTCTTTTACATTATATACATTATTTATTGTCTGCTTCTTTGCTGAAACGTGGATTCCAAGCAAATGCATAACTTGGCAATTGCATTAAACTGAGAATGTAGCACCAGAAAAGCATAATGTCAGCGGAACCTTCACGAATTTCTTATTCAACTCAGACCACAGGCAACAGCACTTACTTACGAAGAAGTTGTAAAAGAAATGAATCGTGAAAACGAAACTAGTGTAATGAAGAAAATGAGTGGCACTCGGAAAGGTGGGGGACATCAATCAGGTGAAAAGAAAACATTAGGTGTGCTCGGCGCTTCCGCTGGTTCTGCCATCATCGAGTGAATTTGTGTGAATGCTCTCGTTCTATGAAAAAGTGAAGTGCTGTCTTGTTTTAACTGGTGGAAGCGTTAGATATTCCGTAATCCTGGCACTTCGAAACCATGCGTTCCCTTCAGTTGCCACCATGTTCACGGAGCAAAAGCTGCAGGTTGCCCCCTCTACCACAAATACTGCGGCTGTTGCTTATTCGGCCCAGTTAAGCAAGGTGACCTACCTTCTTTTATTGGTACCGATGACAAGTACGTGAGGGATTGGCTTGACGAACAAGACAGGGTGTGAAAACAGAACAAACGGGATAATGTGCGTAAGTTTAATGTCGTCCGTTTTTATCTATAACCGGCCTCACCAATCGGCGGTACCGTTATCACGGGACGGACCATCCCACCTTGTCGGTGAATGGCTTTAGCGGTACTGTTCGGTGGTCCAGTGCCTCACAAGTTACATACATGTCCAACTGTTGTTGGAAATTTCCGCTCAGGAAAATACCGAGAAATATAGTATGTACTATTTACGTTCAGATAATCTGAGCATGAAATGGCAGGTGCTGAAATTGGAACGCTTTGTCTTTATCAGTGCAAGACGCGACAGCATGTTGTACCTTATGACAGTATGAAATGGGTGTTTTTGGATTGAACTGAGGTTCAATGGAGTTTAGCGCCGCATAAGACGTGATACTTGGCTGATGAGATAATCGTTTCGTGGCCCATTTGAAACTTAAAAAATAAGCATACGTTTTCACCTCCAAGTTGTTCAAGAGATGGAGGTTGAAGAAGCAAGGGAGAAAAAAAATGTGTTCAGATACGGGGCTACTCAAGCAGATGCTTATGCTTGCACGAACTGCAGCTTTTTCACACGTTTCTGCTCATCTGTTTCAACGCTCCACCCACCACGTTTATTAAGCAAAAAGCCTCGCACCATAACGTGGAAGTCGGCGTCTGGGCCACGCCTGCTTTGTTTAGCCTAGCAGCACCAAATTGATTAGGCACAGCTCACGCATATTAGCTGGGAGGCGTTGAGTTCTTAGATGGCGAAAGGAAAAGGAATAAAAGATTAGATTTGGGGCGCGCGAAAAATATTCTTGCTGAATGAGGTAAGACAAAGAAAAGCAAGATGAAAAACACGCAGTCCGGGGCCGTACGTGAAAAGGCGTAATAAGAAACGTTATTTTCGCACACTTCTTTTGTATGCAACATTATGCTTTTGAGTCTTTGCGAACCAGGCATGGGTAGGGGGTGGCGGGAATTTTACATTTTTGCGTGCGTATATATAGGCGCAGACATGGAAACACACGTGCAGAGCGATATACGATATATGTGAAGAGCGATACGCGCTAGTTCGAAGCTTAATGAACGATAAGTGCCAGATGGAGCTAATAGAAACTACTGCACAGTTTTTACGCCGAAGAAAAAAAATGCAAATACAGAAACAAATATCAATACCTAGCTCATGCACAAGGCAATGACCAAGTGACAACGGAAGAAAATAGTCACTTGATCTTTAACTTGAGCATGGGATAGATATTGAAATAGAAAAGCAACATGGGCAAACAAACGCAACCTAAAAGTATGCGAAGCCACTTCTGTTTGTTAGGAGCGCGCTCACGTGCAGCAGCTCATTCTTTTAACCAGTATGCGCGAGAGTGAACCACCGAGTCTGTAACTTCTGGTTCATGGCCTCTCGTTGTCTGGTTCTCGGAACGGCCTGTCCAGAATACAGCAGCACAGGACTCTTCATTGCAGGCATGCACGTGTTCTCGTTGATTTCGCTGCTTTGCACCGTTGTACAGCGCTTGTCGAATGATTATTCGATGCTGACGCGTTCAGGTAAAAAAAATGGCGGCTGTACAGATTCCCAAAAGTAAGCAAAGTGGCATGATTTGAATGAGAAATGGTCCTTCGAAAAAGGGCAGCGATGGCCGCTAACAAGCGCTGTTGTTCACGCAGGCGACACCTCCTCCCGCGTGCTTCGAAAAGACTGGGGAACATGCGCCGACTGCTTACGCTGCGGATGGAGGGATGAAAGTGTGCGCTCCTGAAGTAGAGGAGGGTGGGGACGTTTCAGCCTGCTGTCATTCGAGAGAAAGTGAAATGCTTGCGGACGTGATTAAAGGACCCTTCTGACATGCCGCGGCAGTGCCTTCGATAATTGAGTGCTCTGGAGCCCACTTTGACGATGCGAAGCACGTGAAAAAAAGTAATAATATAAAGAAATAAACAATACCACCAGGCTACTGGTTTGTAGTACATGTGCTCGCGGAGTCTCTTGACAGTGAATATTTTTTTTTTGCTTGTGCACCTTTCAATCTCATACGAGAATGAAAATTTTAGCGTGTATTTTTGTCAGTGTAAGTGCACTTCATCGCAAAGTTGCTGGTAACGAAAACGTTTCTGCGCTATCCGATATTTTCAAGACACAGTTTGCGCATGTGGAGTGATGTGCTGAAGTGTTCACTCTTCGTTTTACTTCGAAGGTGATAATAAGTGGGAATGACATTGTAAGAAGTAGACGCGAGTAAAGTAAATACAGGGTGCGACTCAGACAAGTAATTGTATTGGCTTTTCTGCTTTAAGAGCTATCATTACGTGATAGTGACAACGAATGTCGAGAAGCTCAATACGCATTTTGAAATTAGTCAACCAGTTTCAAGTGAGAAAAACAGCTATCCTTAAAATAGAGTGAACTAAAAATTGCCTATATGATTTTTCTTCCTGCTTGTAACTACTGCTCGAGCTTCGTTTTTTTTTATAAATAGAACAATATTTATAATATTGGTAGGGTAATCGATATATCACGTGTACGGGCCACTAAAGGAAGAAGGCAAGTGCAAATTACTTCAACGACTATTTAGGGCAGTCTTCATATGTGTTATTATGATTGCATAAGCTCATAACAGAAATTGGTGTAATTTTAGCATTGAAGTGTTATTTCCTGTAACAACCGAGGAGGTGTAAATTGAGTACACTGGACATTCAGGAATATTATCACTTGATTTCATATTTCCGTTGCTGCTTACCTGTTGGTGCGTGTGTACAATCAGCACCTTTCTGATTGCAACCAAAGCAAACAACTGTGGCACACATGACCGCGCGCACACCGCAATAAAAAGTAAAAACGCTCTCCCACTGAATACTTATGGTGAGTGGAAAATGTTTTGTGGTAAAGCGCAATTTCCGAAATATTAAGTGCATGAATTTTGAGGAGCCTTGAACTGTTTATTAATACAAGACAACGTTCGAATTTTTGTCTAACAAACCAAAAATCTGTTTTTGTAGACTTCGAAAACCTGGACTTGTTCACTCTGGCTAGGATTTATAATAAAAGTAATGGATATTAGGCGATGGTCATAATCTGGAACAATGTTTTTTTTTGAAAGAATAAAAGTACATTTATATAGGAGCCTGCAACAATCTTCTAAAACGCTAATCTCAAGGGTGCTCTTACAGTTGCGTGTTCCTCTTCGAAGCATTTGTGCTCTTCAGCGAAAACTCAGGTCTCTTTTAGACATCGTTTAATAGATGAAATTTAGTAAAACGTAGTTCGTGCAGTTTGTTGTCAAGTTGAGGGAGCTTTTAACTACCCATATCTGCCTTAATATAGCTTTGATTGGCTCGCGAGAAGCAGGAGTGGTCACCTTCGAAGTATAATCATTTGGCAGGTGTTATTGTTTTCCAGCCTCCTGCCAATGACAATAGATGAACAGGTGCTCCAAAAGTAAAAAGGATATACGGCAGGAAGGGGAAAATAGAAGCCTGCGGAGAAAAAAATCTGTAAACGACGGTTGTGTCGAGCTCCCGATAAGCGAACTTGTCTTCCTCAAGGCTAAAACAGAACTTATTTCTTTATCGCTTGTGTTTCTACGCTTCGAACTCTCTCCTCCATCTTGACAAAGAGTGGGTAGTAGGCAACATTGGATACGGGGAGCGGAAAGGGGGGGGGGGGGTGCTGTGACAAACTATGTGAGTCAAAAAGGAGCAGGTGTTACGTGAATAAAAACAAATTAAGGAAGTGGCGAGGAGGTTATTGTGTACACGTGTCGCTGAATAACGTTGTCACAAGTTAGCAACGGCAGGTATGAAATTCCTAGAGGGCTTAACTGACGCTGATTTTCTTTGTGTATGCCAAATAGACACAAGGGTCCCTTTAGAAATGTTTTTTACCTTCTGGCTGGAGTGTACTGAATTTGTGAATAAGGTATGACCCTGTATATTTTCCCTTTCTTGTGGACCGGAAGTGCCACTGAAGTACGTAGTGCTCGATATCGCCTAAGTTGTTTCCTGCTACAATAAAACGTTTTGCCACTGCTTTCGATAATTTTTGCCGTGTTCGATTGATGACCATTTCATCTGACAATAACGACCTGCTCTGCTTCGCCAAGCTACTGTTCACGTTGTGATAAGATTCTGAATCATAAGC
This sequence comes from Rhipicephalus annulatus, assembly GCA_013436015.1. Classification (NCBI taxonomy): domain Eukaryota; kingdom Metazoa; phylum Arthropoda; class Arachnida; order Ixodida; family Ixodidae; genus Rhipicephalus; species Rhipicephalus annulatus. The sequence goes on along the minus strand of WOVY01000879.1, from coordinate 130,616 downwards.
ACTAGCAACCACTGTTCCTTCACGACGACCAGAACCAGCCCATTCCTGATGGCGAAACGACATTAGCAATTAACCAAACATTTTCTTCCATTTTTGCTGACGAAACTCTTAAGTTACCGTATTTTCTTCCTGATGGTAATATTTCTCCCTGATGGTTATATTATTACGGCTGATATCACCTTTAATCCGGCCAACGCAGCAAATTTAATTGATTTTATATATAAAACTTTAGTCATCGGCAGGCGTTGATGGCATCCACTCAAAAATTCTAAATAGAAATAACTGTGTGATCAGTGAAACATGGTGTCATAATTTTCAGCAGTAAAAATCACTAGGTGAGATACCGTAGGACTGAAAAGTGGCCAAGACAGTGCCAGTCCAGAAAAAAGATCCACCTTGTTTTTGACGCAGTAAGCACCCTATCTCACTAACCAGTGTTTGTTTTAAACAAATGGAGCACATAATTCACATGCAGTTATGTTCTTGTTATTGGTTAACTTTTTCACTTTTATTCAACGTGTATTTCAAAGAGTTATTTTTTGTCGCACAGAACTAACATTGTTTCTTAACCATATTTGCTCGAACCTCGACCTAAATGTTTCACTTCATGCTTGGTTTTAAATTTTGAAAGGGTGTTCGGTAAGGTGCCACATCAGCGACTACTCTTGACATTTTCTCGCTTCAATCCAAATACTTTTGTTTTGGATTGTATTCGTGCACGTTTTACTAATCGAGAGAATTTTGTTCATGCTAACAATCATTTAAGGAGAAGCCTTGTTTGGTCTGGTGTATCCCAAGGAACCGTCTTGGATCCACTCCTTTTTGTATTAAATGTTATTGATCTCCCCAACATCTTATCCAACATACGTCTGTTCGTAGACGATTGCGTCGTTTATCGTCCTGTTACTAGCGATCATGGCTGCCGATCACTTCAAGAGGGCCTGGCACTGCTTGGTGTGATATATGGATTATGTCTCGAAGCACTACGAAAGCACTGCTGTTTTTTTTTTGCCCGAAAAAAGAATCTCTCTCCACCATAGCACGTTCTGTGCGACGCTGCGATTTCTCCTGCCATTTCATGCAAGTACACCGCTGTCGCCACGTCCAGTGATCTTTTCTAGCCATCTCACTTTACAGGTATTAATAACGAGGCTAACCGAACATTAGAATACTTTGGAAGGCATTTGTGCTTTGTTGGCCCATCATTCAAATCATTAGCTTATCACACATGCGTCCAGCCTCAGTTAGAGTATGCATGCTTTCTTGGGACACATATCAAACTAAGCCTATTAGAGTGCTTAAAGCAGTAGAAAACCGCACAGCTCACTACGTCTGCTCCAATAATTCTTTCCACATTTGCAAAACTAAAATTCGAAGCACATCTTGATAGCTTGAAACTAACACACCTTACGTCTAGTTTCTGCCTTTTTCTCAAGTTTTACCATTTTACCTGCACATCAATCATCCTGCCACACGAATCGCACTAACGCAGTCTACCCACCATCAGCTCAGACCGTTGCGTACCTACTCTTCTTCGTAAAACAGCAAGCAACTTGGACACACTACCCAGAGATGCTGATCTCCAATCCAACCCGCAAGCCTTCGAGTTCTCTATCTAGTTATTGTCACTGCATAACAGCTGATCACTCATGTGAAATCCAATGCTGGAGTATTTCAGGTAATATTAAATAAATGAAAAGGTTATGACACGCCCTACAGTGCTTGCCTGCTATCAATGTCGTCACTTTTGATAAAGAATTAGTAGGTGGCAATTATACAGCGTCAATACTTCCTGTCTTACATAAAGTATGCTTACTCTCTGAATCCCAAGTAAGGATAGAGCGAGATAAGAGCGTTCGCTCAAATATTCATTAGCGTACGGGAGGAAACGTCCATCTAAGGTGACAAAATTTCTCACACGCATTAAGCGTATGTTTACGTAACGATTTGGGAACAAATCCTTTCGCGCAAACAGATTACGGCTATTGATATTAAGCCTTTGCTTGAGTTGCATTGGTAGTAATTATTTATTCACTGAAGGCTCTATGTTTGAGCCTATGAGAACAGACTGAAGAACCGCACGATGTCGCTGCAAGTGACTAATCCTTGCAAGCTTTGTGCAAGTCAAGTGTAAGGTAATTTGTGATGGCGATGACAAGAATCTGAGTTAAACGATTGAGTTCGAATGATTAAGGTTGGCAGTGTAAGTTTTAGGATATCTAGAGGAATTTACTGTTCTGAGGTTCCTCTTGTTCCCCTTTGTTTGAAGCACTTCTAATTGTCCTTCATTTATTTTGTTTTATAGCCTAAAACACCCATAGAGGGGTAGGCAGTGTCGTTGGAAAAATGAAACGGAAAGTCATAACCATCCATTGAAAAAAAAAGGTCTCATCTACAGCCTAAATACAGTAGAAAATTTATAACAATGTCACCACTTCTGGCAAAAAAAAACAATAAGCTAGAACATAGGTGTTTGTTGCGGGTGGCGTAATAACATCTATTCAGTGCATACTTATGCAAAGACAATCACAGAATTCTAGATTTCTTGCTGAGTCTCGTTTGAAACTTACCCGCATCCCTGCTGCTCCTGTCTCTACCCGCTAGCTTTTAATTTGGTGTCGTTTCGCACTGTGCTTAACATTCGTGCACTCGTATAAAGCACACGTTAGGTTGCACGTTTCGAGATACATCCATCGGAACATAGAGCAATTGAGAAGCAACGACTGACCTGAAAAGGCAGCTTTAAATTTGATATACGGGTGGACCTAGAGTAGACAGCGGAAATACATCAGATGGAACCACAGTGAGTGATACATCTTTCAACTCATACGACAGCTTGCTGCTTTCACAATATTCTGCGTGGTACAAAAGCAGTTGCAAAATTATTGTCTTTATCAGAGCATCAACAATAGAAAACTATTCTTTTTTGCGTGCACATGATGTACCAATATATTCCCGCCTTTTCAAATCTCGCACTGTATGGCCTTGGCCAAATATAAGTCAAGAAAAGGCTAACATCTGGAACAGGGTAATGGAAATTCGCTTGAACGTTGTGAAGACAAAAGTGTGAGCTTATAAAACACCAATAAAAATCTACCAAGAATATTCACAAGGCGATGTGCCTACTTTTTCACAATACATGTATTTACTTGAACCAACCTTCACACACTGACACCTTGCTGCCTATTATTAAGGAGTGTTTATTAGAGGGTTTGCAAAATTACCATGTTTAGTTAAACAGAATCGAGGTATGCACACAGTACGTTTATTCGTCCTCAAATATTTGTTCCACTGATGCTTCTGTTACTTAGTTTTTTTATTGTGCATTTAGTAACATCATTTATGGTGCAATAAGGCTCTATTTTTCAACTTTCTCCCATTTGTTTATTTGATCATTCATTATTAGTGTAGCCTCAGATGAGCTGGTCGTCTTCCACAATACCACCCTCCACGACAAAGGCTGTTAAGGTTGCTTCACTTTCGACACCATTGTAACAGGCAAAGTTTTCTGTACAGGTGAGAGAACGCACATTGTAGGCCTTGAGGGGAAGAAAAACTATCGCCTTCTCAAATATATATATATATATATATATATATATATATATATATATATATATATATATATTACGGTTGGTTATTTCTTTACCCACCTTTCTTTTGTATTTACATTCCATTGGTTCTAATAACCTCCCCTGTACATTCCTTGGCATCACTGTCTGTTGGATCTCATTAATATTGTGTCAAAACACAGAAAAACGAGCCCTTAAGTATACACTTCTTTCCCTTATATATATATATATATATATATATATATATATATATATATATATATATATATATAAAAGTTGTTCAATTTGTTCATACCCCATGCGGACGGCATTCGTTCTGTACTCCAAGCATACAATGACTCGGTAAATGACAAACCCTTCGGCGGTTCCACATTGGGCACTGTTTTATCACTGATACTTGAGCTTAACGACTTTGAATTTAACAGTGAACATTATGTTCAAACCAGCGGCACCTTGATGGGCACAAAAATAGGTCCAAATTATGTGAACATCTTCATGGCCATTCTAGAAAATAACTTTCTCGCCACTTGTGACCTTAAACCACTTTATTACACACGCTTCATTGACGACATTTTCTTAATTTGGCACCATGGTGAAGCGGCATTACATTCTTTCATTGCAGACTTCAACAAAGTAGAACCATCCATCTCCTTTTCCCACTCTTATTCACCAGTCACCATAAACTTCCTTGACGTCAATGTAGCTTTAAGCAATGGTAAACTAACGACAAACCTATACAGGAAGCCCACTGACCGACAAAGATATCTTCATTTTAAAAGTAGCCATGTCAAACACTGCAAAACAAGTATCCCCTATAGCCAAGCTATCCGTTTTAAAAGAATTTGTTCGGACAACAGGGATTTCACTCGCAACTGTGACCAGCTCCATAAAGCATTAACCGAACAACAATATCCTTCACAAATAATTGACGACGCTCTCCAACGGGCCAAATGTCTCGATCGGAAAAAGCTCATCAGTAAGGACAAACGATTAGCGCCACCTTCCCGAACCAACCTCGTTATAACGCATTCTGCATCTATTCCTAACGTGTCGCATATACTCAGAAAGCATTACAACGTACTGACACAGAGCGATCGGCTTAAGGACATCTTCACTGAATCACCGTGGGTTCGGAGATCAAGCAACTTGCGCGACATGGTAACTTCTTCCAAGACTAAATTCATTGCTCCCGTTGGTTGTCACCCCTGTAAAAAAACGCGATGTAAAGTTTGTGCGCACATTACCACTGCAACTGTTGCTAAAAGCACGGCATCTAACTTCTCACTAAGAATTAAAGGGGACTTAAACTGCGATAGCAGCAACATCATTACTTACTTGAATGCTGAGTCTGCCACATGCAATACATCGGTCAAACCGAGACATTTTTTCGCATCCGTTTCAACAACCACAAATCACACGTAAACAGTTTGCCACATCTTCCATTGTTTAAGCATTTTCATCTACCAGGTCATTCGTTTGACAAGATTATGGTGACACTATTAGAATCAGGCTTTAAATCGCACCATGATCGCGAAATTCGAGAATCGTTCTTGAATCACAAGTTCAACAGTCTGTTATCCGGCATTAACGAATGCGAAGGCAAAGTGTCATGCCTTTCTTCGATGCCCTGACGTCCGCGATTTTTCGAAATATTTAAAGCATCACTAGAGTATTCTATACATTCTAAAGGTTATCACATATTTATTTTTTTAGTTTTTATTATTTTTTTTCATGCGTGATCCTCGACGTCAATGGTGAATGTAAAAATGCCCTTTTACATGCCCACAATCTTGTCTATTGTATTACATTTTTTAATTGTTTTTTAGTGTAGTCACGGCAGTTTCAAAGAATTTTTGTGACACTCACATGCTGATCGCACGTGTTTTGTACTGACGTGTTCGTGCCTGCCCAGAAAAGCGGCCACATACTCGTATTACTGTTTATCCTGGCGAAGGCCGTGCCACGGCCGAAACGTAAAGTAAAACAACTATCAAATTTTCGTAAGTGTGCTCATTTATTCCTAATTATATATATATATATATATATATATATATATATATATATATATATATATATATATATATATATATATATATATATATATATATGTGTGTGTGTGTGTGTGTGTGTGTGTGTGTGTGTGTGTGTGTGTGTGTAAAATAGGAATAATGTAAACAGAAATTACGTCTGACAAAGAAATTTGCGTCAGCCAGAATATGGTACGATTCAAAAAGTGAAAAAATGACAGAACGCTGTAGTGATGTAGTGACTCGGACGTCATAGCGCTTGGGAAATGGTAGAAGGAAATGTGAGCGGCACTTCTTAAGTGGCTATAGTAATAACGCAAGAAAATGGTTCGTCGGCGGAGAGAGATGAACTATCAACCAGAAAAAAAAGCTCGAGCGTGAATGGTTATTTTTAGTCGAAGTGAATGGACATATCTTCGCAAATCGTCGGCGAGCTTTCGGCGTTAAGGCCTCACTTAGTTTCGACTCCTTCTCTTTCTCCTCTTCGCAGTTTGGGTGCACTGATAGCGTCAGGCGTAATGTCGGTTCCTTTGTAAGAGCAAACGGCTAAGGCAAGGCCCCATTGAACTAAGAGGAGTGAAAAGGAAGAATCAATCCAAAGCAAGGATCCCAGGTAATGCCAGCTAGATTCCTTTTCCTCAAAGGAATCTCGGCCATGAAGGAAGCCGTAAACGCTCCAAAATACTGAGAATAAGTTTAGGGGCAAATCAACATTCACGAACAAATACTGATTTTCGGGACCCCCCACCCAAAAAAAAACCAGCTATCGACAACTGGAGCCTTTCTTGAAGCGGCGTCATGAAGAAAGGAGAGGATTGTTATTTCAGCGTGAATAATGGAGAGGGTGGGGGGAGGACGAAGATAAGACTAAGAGGAAATGAAATTATTGATGGGATACTTTTTTGTCTTTTTCTTTAGGATAAATTGTGGATGAAGGCGATTTCTTGAAAAAGCGTGCCTTCGCCTTTTTGTTGGGTTTCATTTCCTAGCCTTTTCGCCTGGAGGCGTCATTTAAAGTAATGTGCGTCGTTGTTCTGCCTGTCTTGCTGAGCATTCGCTTTGATGTGGGTGTTGCTTACTTGGTTCGTGATTTGTCTTGTTTCACGGAGCAGAAAAAAGGATTGTGGGGAAGGTGGAGTTCAAACAAATGTATGTCGAAAAAGAAGCGCATCGGTGTCGTACCCCATTTTAGTTCTGGCCTTAAACAAGAAGAATTTTCAGCATCTTGACTATCCTGAAAAACACAATCTAATCAGGAAATTCTAAACTTCACCTTCTGTCAATATTCAAGGGGTGTATCCTATGTGATATCTGTCACTTTGGTATTGCACTTATGTCGCAAGAAGCTCAAGGATATTGGAAAAAGTTATGACAGGTGCTTGCTTCTGCTGTATGTTACTTTTATGAGTAACTCTAGCAGCACAATGAGTATTTCTACATATATTCGCGCGATATATGCAGGTAATATGGCATTTACTTTGTTTGTGTGTGTTAATATGCAGCTGCTGGGTAGATCTGCAGAACAAGAGAACAGTAGTAAGCATTCTCGCAAATAATAACTTAGACATATCGGCTACGCACCAGTGATAAAATCAAAAGTAAAACATCGTTATTTGAGTTAACAGTAATAGCAAAAAGTTGATCAGGCTGCATTGAGCTAGACAAAAATGAATACAATATTAGAAAGAACGTTTTTCAGTAAACAATAAAAAAATTTGGGGTACTGTTTGCCTGGTTTCACACCGTGAACGAGTGTCCAGCCAATCGCTATTGGCGGGGACGCAGAAAAAAATCACATATTGAAGGGCTAGCAAGTCGATAACTTTATTGTTCAGTTGCATTTCGGGTTTCTATGTCTTCATTATTGCAGTCGGCCGGACTCTCTGCAGACCAACTTGCCAGTTCGGTGTATCTGGTACGCCTAGAAGCAAACCGAATTAACTACCGGTTTTGATATACATAGGATCCCCCAATCCTGTCTGTTTTTATAACATGAGAAAATGTTCTATAACATACTTGTTTTTCATTGCTTGAAAGGATTACGTTTCTTATTTTTACTTTACCGCATAAGCAACTAAGCCTCAATTTTGAAGCAAAGTTTTTCCTCGGCCGCAAACTTGCTAACTCGCAGTAGAAAACGTACTGTCGGTCAAATACTTAGCTATCGTGCATGAGTGACAATTTTTAGTGTATCTTTGCCATACGACAGAATTAAGTTTAAAAGGAAAGGTGCAGGACAAGTGTTTGCCCCTAAAGCACATGTTCACTAATCAAATTTTTTGTAACTTCGTTCTATGACATATCGCTGAGAGAAAAAAAAGTGGCAACTGTCCACATTAGTTAAGGTTTTGACTGGCTGTACACAGCGCCAGAGCTCACGACATGTTAGAGAGAATAAAAAAAACGCGCGCAAAGCTGACAACATTTTTGCACGGTGATTCTCTGCTTCCTGTATGTAAATGCGTAATATCCAGTTATCGTATTTATACTCAATAAGAAGTTCTAACTTAGTCTTGGTACCGTTCTCCGTTGAGTGAGCCTGCCTAAGCATCCTGTTTCCCATAGGAAGGAGTATCTCCTCTAAAAAAAAGGTATAATGAAAAGCATCTTACGCTGTGCATAACAATAGTAGCATAAACAATCCTACTCTGCTTTAGCCCGAGCAATTCCCGAGCAATTCTTTGCCCTGCTGAATAGCATCACGCCTTGTTCCACCGGTGCTTTAGAAGTCGCTTCCCACTTACGGGACTCCAGCTGTTATTACTGAGGCACCGTGCATTGCGAGTCGGTCGGTGCTGTGGCCGGGCCTTTTCCGTGATTACGACGTGCCCGCGCACATCCGGCGAACCCTTCCTTTCTTACCTTTTGCAGTAATACGCCGCTAGCTTGCCCTTCCTTTGAATTGCTTGTTGTAAAGACTGCAGGCAGACTACATACCTGTTACGTGCTTCTAAGCAATGGTAGGCGCCATCAAAATACTCAGGTGCTTGTAGCGGCGTCACACCGCATTGCCTCCACTCAGCCCAAATTTCACAACTTCCTGCTATGATCACGTGAGAACTGGCACAGCAACGGCCTGCGAATACAGCGCATCAAGGAGGAGCCTTTTTACGTCCGTGGGAGGCTCTTCCCGAACGCGTGGAAAAAAGCGAAATTTTAAGAAAAGGCTGTAAAAAAAAAGGCGCTGATAAGGTCTCTGGAGAAACGACCGTCACCACTATGTGAACGATGGCAGCTCGCTTCGGTTGTTCTTCGAAATGACCACAGCACATTTGAAGCCTTGTGCAGCAGCTTAAAGTTGGGACATGAAATAAATTTCTTTGCTGAGGCAAGTGCGCTGGATGACCCGAGCTGCGCGCCAGTCATCGCGTGCAATAAAGCGTCTGTCTAACCAAACGTGTACGTTCAAGTGATCATCAATGTGCAGTGGCATCTTCGGCTTAGGTTCCTGCGGCAAGCCGAGTGTTTATTATCAGTCGTGAAAATGCTTCAGACTACTTCACACTAGTGTTGTTAAGCTTGAACAAAGTATGGAGTGGAAAAGCCTTCTTTGATTTTTAATTTTTATTTTTTCTTTTGTCTTGTCAGTCTTCCTTTTTCTCCCTAAGTTTTTTTTTATAAATCTCAATCTTTTCACTTCTTTCTCTTTCTTTTAATTCCTTCCCGCTCTCTCTATTTCCTGTTTTTTTGCTTTCTATCTCATTCTGAATACGTAAGTAGTCTCTCTCTCTCTCTACTATTTTTTTCGGGCTTTCTCTATCTGTTCTGCCTTTTTTTCCTCAGTGCCTTTTTCTTTTTCTATGTTATAACTTTTATTCACTTATTCCCTTACTCACTTTTATTACTCACTTTTATTCACTTATTCCTTACTCTCACTTCTCTCCTCCAATCTTTTAAAAATAAGAAAAGACTACGGTTTGCTCGGCAAGCATGTCTGTTTAGACGAGTGGTTTATATGCTCACTTATGGATTGTGGGTACGCGGATCAAACCCAACGTCGTCAAGAAGCCTTTTTCGCCATGTATTTTAGCGGGAAAACTTATGAAGGCGTAGGTCGTGTGGTCGCGGTGTATGTAGCGGTAGTAGTAGTAGTACTACTACTACTAGTAGTAGTATAGTAAAAGTAGTAGTGGTAGGTAGCCACCTCTTGTTTATTTTTTAGAATGTCCGCTGGATGTCGATACTTTTATATTATACATAATGATGAAAATGTGCGAGATGGTGGTACTTCGAGTGTTCACTGGATGTAGTGACGGACGGACAGACAGACAGATGCACGGACGGATGGACGGACACACAGGCGGCCGCATGGATGGAAGCATGGGTGCATGGACGGACAGATGGCAGCTCTGACGGAAGGAGCGATGCACGGAAGGACGCACGAACGGACACACAGACGGAAAGAAGTAAGAACGAACAGTCGGAGGCTTCGCACCAATGATCACAATTCACTCTGTTAGTATACTGTGATTTTTTTTTTGTATTTCACCGTGGCTCTTTTTTTTCTTGGTTTATCTTTTTTCTTTCTCTCTTTATTTACTCAATCTCCCACGCATCTCAATTATCGTATCTCATGCCGGATAATTCGTAGCAGCTGGAAAGTGTGCTCTAGATTCACAATATCGGGGAGCGAAGCGGACGATGAGGAAGAGGACGAAGAGCGCGCGCACTGACTGTGTCCTTGCATTGAACGTGTTTACAACGCAAGCGAGGGTCTCATTCTGGCAGACTTGGTGGCTTCAGGTAGAATACGAGAGATTATTTGTCAGCAGCCAGCTTGTGATAAGTTCACGTGTTACGTGATGCCACACTCACCGTCATGGCTACTGGTTGTTCTGGCTGACGCTCCCACGTTAAATGCACATATATACACCATATTTTGGACGGGCTGAACGTCGCCGTGGTAGATCAGTTGGTAGAGTATCGGATGCGTAATTAGAAGGTTGCAGGTTCGGTTCTCGCCCATGGCTAATTATCTTTTCGTCCACTTTTCTTTTTCGCAATTACGCTACAATGACTTCTTAAAACGTCCGCTATTCTTTTCTTAGCATGATTGTTGGTTAGACCTAAATAACATTGTGTCTAGAGAAGTATAGATTATGCATGATAGCTTGTGCGAATGCGAAGCATTGTACTGAAAAGCGTGTCAGTTCCGCTGTAAAAATACTTTCATAGAGGTAATTCGTGAACCTTAGCAAACAATGATGACTCCTTTACGAAATATCTGTTATGTACTACATCAAGTGAAAAAGGAAGACTTTTTAATTCATGCACTCGTTTTTACTGAGCACTGCAAGAGCCGCTAGATAAGGTGTAGCGGTTGGAGTTACAAAGGGAACATCCACGGCTCTACACAAATGTCAATGGAGCTAATTTGTGGACCAAAGTTACTCTTTATTTTGCGGAAACGATTCTTCTGAAGTTTCCTTCACAAATAAGAACCATTGCGCGGCGAGAGCAAATGATTGCTTGCAACTACTTAGCTCACAAGCGTAAACCCTTTATGACACACGAGTTATAATTTAAAGGTTTTTATAGATTCAACGCACTGCAGAGGTTTTTTTTCTCCTGTACACCTGTAGATAATGGCTTATCGGATACATCGATCATTGTTAAAATTAGATATAGCCATCATCGTAAGTTCATACAAGCTCCGTACGTTAGATTGCGTAGTCAATGAACGTGGGACAGTGGGCTGTATCCATTTGGTTTTCCGCTACCACGCTCGTTTGAGAACATCCATGCGCAACGTTTAGTTGTACTGGTAGATTGAAAGATAGAAACTTTTAATGACCTACGCCGCCTGATTCATGAGTTGATCTTTTGCCAGTGCCGAAGTATTTATCTGCTTCAAGGGTTGGAAATGGTAAAGTATTAACCTAGCTTTGCAAAAAGTCATTTTAAGTGACTTTGGGCTTCATTAGACAACATCGAACATATCAGTGTATCTACAGCCAATTCTTATTGCAAAATATATTCCTGAAAAACATTCAAACTTTTTGCTTAGCAACAGCCGCACAACACCATAGTCCCGCACCATTGAGTGCCTTATATACTGAGACTTGAGTTTTTTAGTGTTTCTGCTTTCACAGTTAGGTGGGTGCAGCATATTTATCAATGAATGCACTGTTACCCCTAAAGTCCCACAAATCTTCGCAAATTCATAGAAATATTGTGCTATAAACTTTCAGGTATTAAAATGAAACTTGGGAATTCGATGTCTGATGAAGTAAGGCACTAAGAACTGCTCACTTTTAGATCATTAGCTGGCCAGACCACCAGTGCTCATTTTTATCTTCTAACAAGAACTGACCCTCCGGAATACGGTAGACAATATTAATGCAATCAATAGATTAGAAGACAATACAAGACAAAACATAATTGACTGAAAAGACAAAAAATATGGCTTTGACCTTCCAGTTGCCTGAAGGTAATGCTTAAAGAACACCGTGCGACTTCTTTTAACGGTAACTGTGAGAATTTTTACTATGGTAAAAAAATATATGAAAAGACTGGAGGGAAAACTAAGTCCATCAGTCACGTGAAGAGAGAATTCTGATCATATAATGCATCGAGAAACAAGTACATTCAGACCAAGTCGTTCAAAGCAACACGCATCTATCGAACTTTCTTCCGACTTCCACCAACTTTATATTGCCCACACGTTGCTAAGGTTAGAATTTACTACCAATCCCGCAACAGCCAGATACAGCTCCACAAGTGTTGAGACGCATGATACAAGGTGGCTCAACTTATACCTGTTTCTTTCGAAGAAATACTGACACACTTATTCCCGAATCCTAGCTAGCATTACGGGCGTGCGACACCGGTTTCAAATACATTCGGAGTACGTGAGGCTCCTTGAGGTACGTCGCTCGTGCGACAGAATGTGACCGGGCTCCATTCGGTATGATATAGAGAACACAAAGAAACAAAATAAAAAAGAGATGTCTCCGTTTGTCTGGTTTGTTGAGTTCAATCAAATTCTCTCTCACTCTCTCCTTCCATCTTTATCTCTCCCTTTTTCATCACATTTCTTTTTTTTTCTCTCATCGCAACTTCATTGTGCTTCTACAAATAAAGGGTCGCCCACCTGTTCTACTGAAGACTCTATTTTGCGATTGAATTTCATTGGACAGGAATCGCTGGAAAACAATAATGTACCGGCAGGGATCTTTTGACGAGGCTGAGCCCGGAAGCCTACTCTACATTGGATAAGGGGAAAGAAAGCTGGAGAGAAATGTCACTGGTGCATCTTACATAGCAGTTTCACACTTGATACCAGAGATGGTGAATCATTCCGGTATCCTTCGAAAATCGCAGAAGCGCTTTCGTTTGGTTTTGAAAGTTCCAAAGGCATTTCTAAGGTCCTAACATCATCGCGACATCTTTAGTGTCCCCGTTCAGGTAATTCACAGCACTACGAAGACGAAGCATGTGTGGACTAGAAAGGCAGTAAGGACCTACCTCAATTAAGATACTTCCGCAACAGAGTTCAATCCTGCGATGTGTTACGCCAGCTTCTTCTGTTGTACCATTTTAGACGATGGGACTGAAGATAACACATTTGGTGGGGAAAATATTAACAAGGGTATTCTTACAGCTACGTTGACCATGGACCAAGTGCTCAATGTAATTTTATTAGCCATATATGTAGGCATAGGAGCTGTTACAAATTTTACGCCATTTCACGTCTCTATAGTTTGTTCTTCAGATGTCCGAAGTGTTCACGCAGATAACACGTGAGAAGTACCTTTGGTCGTTGAAAAATTAACAACGCACCACAGCATCAGTGTTACCGCCTGCGCTTTGTTTAAATATCACGTATGCACAATGAGTAATGCCGGTAAAACTTGCCCATATTATTTGCTGAATCACGCTTTAGCTTTTTTTGCACTATAGCATGCGTCCGCGCTAGCGTAGCTTGACAGTAGGCAAATGTCTGTTGAAATTATTCGTACATGTCCTCGACTGAAGACATCCCAGGTGAAGGCGATGAACGCACTACTGTTTTTTTTAGGAAAAGAGGGCTTGGACAAGTGGCTGTGAGAGCAATGTTGCGTACGATGCAAGAGTCACGGACTGTGACTGGCTGTGCACCTGCTGTGTCACGTATTGTCTTCAGGTTTTTCTTCTCCATGTTTCCACATCCCCCATTCTTTTCTCATGTTTGTTTCCCTAAAGCGGGTAATATCTTTGCGTTTCCTTTGCTTTCGCTTATATTTCAATGTTTAATCTTTTGTGTCTCTATTAGGCACCTACGTTTCCTGCGTATATGCCGCCAATAGTGCAAATTACCGCCTGTTAGAAGCACGGCTGCCGACCAGCCACGGTGGTCTTGTGGCTAAGGCACTCAGATAAGGTCACGGGATTAAATCCCAGCCGCGGCGGCAGCAGCGTTTTCTATGGAGGTGAAAATTCTTGAGGCCCGTGTGTTTACATTTAGTGGCACGTTAAGGAAGGAACCCCACGTGGTCAAAATTTTTGGAGCCCTCCCCTACGGCGTCTCTCACAATCGTGTGGTGGTTTAGGGACATTAAACATCCGCAGTTGGAGCGTGGCTGCCTAGAAAGTGTTTACAAACTTCTACTATCATGCCCGCCACGTGGCAAGCTTCACGTTTGCACAATCACATTATATATATATATATATATATATATATATATATATATATATATATATATATATATATATATATATATATATCGAGAAAGAGAGAGAGAGAGGGAGGTTTATTTACAGAAAGGCGGAGAGGTTGGCCTGAGCGATAGCTTTCTCTAGCCTGCTACTCTACACTGGGGGAGGGAAAAAGGAAAAAGAAAGACTAATGGAGAACGATGGTGAAATGGAGAGGTGAGTATGCAGAATTCTTTCTAGCTGAGAAAAATTTTATAGCCGAGCAAGTAGTCCAGTTGCTGTCAAAAAGGTTATAACCGCTGTTATGACCACCGTTGCACTGTTGGTCCTGGCCAAGGGCCCAACACGTTCTCATAAGTTAATGACCAACTGTGATATCGTTCAGTAAAAGAAATCAGTGTCTGTCAATCACATGCCTATGCTGGGCAGTCACAAAATATGTGCTCAAGTGTTTATGGCAGGTCACAGTGTTCACAATTAGGGCCGGTGTCACTGCGACCGATGATATGTGCGTAACGTCTGGTGTACGCCACACCCTGACGAACGCGGCGGATCGTACTTGCAAGTTGCCGTTTCAATTTAGGAGGCATGCGGAACCTCATTTCCTGGTCCCATTTGTGAAGTCGCTGGTGTCGCCGTTCTGGTTTGGGCCAGTGCAGAATTGTGTAGCTGCACATCATGCAGCGAAGCAGGGCGTTCGTGTCAGCTCGTGAAAACGCAATGCGTACTTCAGGGACACTGCTTAAGGCATTTTTAGCTTCAGCGTCTGCCTTTTCATTTCCCATCGCGCAGCAATGCGCGGGAATTCACTGGAAAGTGAAAAGGTGGCCATTTGATGAAGCAAACTTGATAAGTTCTGCGATTTCTATTGCCAAGAGTCACATTATCTTTTATGCGCTACGCTCTATGATAGCGTAGAACGTAAAACGTTGAGCTGCAATGTTCGAATACACCGGTCTCATCCTTTGCCAAGGCAACTGCACCACGATTAGGGTGAAATACAAATAATGCAGGTGTGCTCAACTTGATGTGCACGTTAAGTAGCCTCACGTTGCGTGAACTATTCCGAAGTCTTCCACTACGGTGGGCTTAATGGTCTCATCACTATTTCTGATTTGATTGATTTGTGGGATTTAACGTCACAAAACCACCATATGATTATGAGAGACGCCGTAGTGGAGGGCTCCGGAAATTTTGACCACCTGGGGTTCTTTAACGTGCACCCAAATCTGAGCACACGGGCCTCGACATTTCCGCCTCCATCGGAAATGCAGCCGCCGCAGCCGGGATTTGAACCCGCGACCTGCGGGTCAACAGCCGAGTACCTTAGCCACTAGACCACCGCGGCGGGGCTCATCACTATTTCTACATGCAGAATCGCAGCAGTTTATTCATCTGTGCCCACTGCGGTGGAACATCTGTTATGATGCTCGGCTGCTCACATAAAGGTAACGTGGTGCAATCCAGGTCGCAGCGGTCGCATTTGGATGAAGGCGACATTGCAGAGTCACGTGTACTGTGCGATCCGAGCGCATGTTAAAGAACTTCAGATGGTTAGACCTTTCGGAGCTCTTCACTATGGACACATCTCATAATCATATCGCTGTTTTGGGACATAAAACCCCAGAAAACTTGCTGGGCATGACGTCCTTGGTTTTAGCAAGAGACGGCGCATCGCTCTCCCATAGTTGAGTGCGAAGTACTCAAAATCGTCAAACAATAATATATATATATATATATATATATATATATATATATATATATATATATATATATATAGAGAGAGAGAGAGAGAGAGAGAGAGAGAGCAATATAAAAAATGGCCCCAAACAAGAGATCGGTGATACGAGCATCTTCATCGTTACGGTTGTGATGAGAAATTAGCCATAGACCAAGAATGACACAGGCCATGCGAAGGTGCCATTTTAACGTTTCTTCAAGCCATAGATTTCTCAGGCATTACTCAGTCATCTTTTTTTCTTTACAATTTCATGTTACCTGTCATCTAGCTTATTGCCTTCAGTGTAACACGATAACATATTAAACATGCCAATGCCCTGACATCTGTTTCTGCAGGCAGGTGCATAGCGTGCCGAGATAACAACATGAATCCTTTTTCAAACACTTTTATTAAAGGTTGTGGGAAAATCAGGATTAACAGTGGAAGGGCCTCAGATTGGCTGGCCAGTCTGAGGCACTTCCACTGTTAATCCTGATTATGCCACTACGTTCTTTCTATCTGTCAGCTTCCATCTAGATTTTCGACTTATTAAAGGTTGCGTGTTTGCAAACTAAGCTTCGCTATTACTAATGTTTACACTTAATGTAGTTCATATTCACTCCACCGAACGTGGTGATACTGGTGATACTGAACGCAAGGATTGTGCACTGCAGCTCAAAGTACCCGTCACTTGTGTATAAAGCCATCTGCAAAGTGAAGTTACTACAATCAGGTTATCTCTAAGACTGTGGCCAAACAATGACTGGTGATGTACGGTTTGCAAGCTATTAATTAGATTACCATTACTCAACGTTCAGTTTGAACTGTGCTTATCTAGCACACTACCCGACTGAGCACAGAAAAACGAAGAAAAAGCGAGAGAGCTGTCCTGTGTACAAAGTTAATCAGAAATGTACTCTTGTGCGTTATGCGATAATTGAATTTCTATTTGGGAGTTGACATCCAGTGCGCCAGTAGTCTCGCCTTTATTGACGCCTTTAAAAATTTGAAGTCGAATGAACTTTTAAGACTCATTCCTGATGCTCCTTGCTCTACCTTGTTTTCTAAGAGGATGTTTAACTGTCAATGAAACTTGCCTGCGTGCAACGCTCAGACCTCAAGGAAGAGCTGTGATGGCATTCAAATTTCAAGGATGACGTATCAGACAAAACAAAAAAAATATTATCAGAACTTTAGTTCCTGCTTATGGCAATGTACAGATATGGCAAAACTACCATAGGTTTGATTGGAGGTACTATGCTAAAGAAACAAAGAAGCTCATGTGCACCTAGGTTGTTCTGGCTCTTACTTTTAAGTACGAAGCATTTATTTGCATACTGAAAGCACTTTTGACATCTATCTATCTATCTATCTATCTATCTATCTGTCTATCTATCTATCTATCTAATCTATCTATCTATCTATCTATCTATCTATCTATCTATCTATCTATCTATCTGTCTGTCTGTCTGTCTGTCTGTCTGTCTGTCTGTCTGTCTGTCTGTCTGTCTGTCTGTCTGTCTGTCTGTCTGTCTGTCTGTCTGTCTGTCTCTCTGTCCGTCTGTCTCTCTGTCTGTCTGCCTGCCTGCCTGTCTGTCTGTCTGTCTGTCTGTCTATCTATCTATCTATCTATCTATCTGTCTATCTATCTATCTATCTATCTATCTTTCTATCTATCTATCTATCTATCTATCTATCTATCTGTCTGTCTGTCTGTCTGTCTGTCTGTCTGTCTGTCTGTCTGTCTGTGTTTCTATCTGTCTGTCTGTCTGTCTGTTGGTCTGTCTGTCTGTCTGTCGGTCTATCTATCTATCTATCTATCTATCTATCTATCTATCTATCTTCTATTTATCTATCTATCTATCTATCTATCTATCTGTCTGTCTGGCTGTCGGTCTATCTATCTATCTATCTATATATATATCTATCTATCTATCTATCTATCTATCTATCTATCTATCTATCTATATGTCCGTCCGTCCGTCCGTCTGTCTGTGTCTGTCTGTCTGTCTGTCTGTCTGTATGTATGTCTGTCTGTCTGTCTGTCTGTCTTTATGTCTGTCTGTCTGTCTGTCTGTCTGTCTGTCTGTCTGTCTGTCTGTCTGTCTGTCTCTGTGTGTCTGCTCTGTGTCTGTCTGTCTGTCTGTCTGTCTGTCTGTCTGTCTGTCTGTCTGTCTGTCTGTCTGTCTGTCTGTCTGTCTGTCTGTCTGTCTGTCTGTCTAATAGCCATAAGCGAAAAAGAGTCAAATAAATGACCGCACAGCATAGGAGGTCATGACGTAAATGAAAAAATAAAAGCCAATTGAAGAAAAACACGAAAAACAAAACAACTATTTACCACAACATCAGAATAAATATGCGTGCTCCAGAGTTTGGTACAGCACGGCTCGAGCACCTTTGCTGGTGGTGCCGAAATCCTTGTCCAGAGGTCGCCTTGCGGGGGCGCCCACGGGAAAAGCGCTCGCCTCGCCCCGATATTGGGCCGCGTGCGGCATTGATCCCCGCCAGAGCAGCGAGAACCGCCGGCCGCGGGGGGATCGCCTCATCGCCGCTCTCGCGACGACGAATTTTGCGCGCCGAGCGCGGGATGCTCCCACTTTGACGCCCGCCGCGTCTTCAAATTCCTTCTTCTCTCCTGCGAAGGACTCTCTGCGGTCGCTTCGCCGCTCGCGTCTTCGCACCTTCACAGCCGGACGCAGTGGTCTGTGGTGCGCGTTCGGCCTGATTGGTTCTCCTTCTCTCTTTCAGTTTTCTTCCTCTTGTTCCTCCTCTACATGCTTCTGCTCTTTGCCGCGGCGAGGTTGCGATCGAGAGACTGACTGACCCGGCAGCCAGGTCCGCTTGTGTTTGGCAGCGAGCCAAGTTGTTCGCGGCCACCTCAGTGTTGTCAATATGGGGAGGACCACTAGCCAATCGGTGCCGGTAATCGGCCGGACGCTGAGGAGGATGCTCTTTTCCTGTGCTGTGCGCGTCTGGATGTGCTCCGTTGTGGTGCATTGTAGGATACATCAGAGACCGGCCAACAAGGAGCAGCCTTACGGTGAGTGAAGGATGACATCTTTTGTAGTACGTGTTCAAACCATTCTTTTCTTGCATTTCAAGTTTTAGGAGTTGTTTGGTTTCTTTGGGTTGGGAGCATCAAATTAAACTAGAGACAACTATTCTTTGCTAGTGTGAACGATATACGTTAAATCTTAACGAAGGCTCATAAAACTAGAAGTAGAGAAACAAAATTATCAGGTTTATTTATAATCATTCCTGTGGGTGTCCCTGACACCAGTGACTGCGCATAAAAAATAATCGCAGAGTAGCTTTTTTGAAACAGTTCTTTAAAATATTTGTTTTAGATTGAATAATTGAACAGCCTCTAGCGCCTACTATATCTGACAGTATGAAACTTTTCAACAGCATAATGCCATTGTTTATAGAAGGTATGCAAAAAAGTTATCATTACGTGATGTAAACTGAGAAAGCCGGGCGTAATACTGGGTTCCTGATACTACCTAAAGAAACCAATGATAGCGGATCTCAGCATTACAAGTTTCAAACTTCCACTGCCTCCTCGTGACGGATAAGTTTATTTTTCTTTCTACTGACTGAAATTCATTTCCCGTTTATTATGGAATAATCGTGCGCGCTTTATGTATAAAATGAACAAAGCTGCTACGAAATGTGTATATACCTGATAAGGATGCACTGCAATATTAACACGACCTTATTACCTTGGACCTTTATGACGTCAGATTTATGTACCATAGCAAAAGAAAGAAAACAGCAACCTTCGTATCTCAGACGTGTGCTGGCACCGTGCAAATTCCCCTCATTCGCGGTAGTCTACTCGCATAAAAACTACTTCTTTGAAATTAGGAAATGCATCAGCTTTGTTAATCTCTTGTTGTAAGATGAGCTGAGCCAGAATCAGTCTTCGCTAATGAATCACTTTTAAGGCGTATCATCACGCGTCAAAAAGTAACTATAAAAACAAGCTAAATAATCTTCCCCTGTTTCTGCAGACTGTAAGCATTCATGTGTACCTTGAAGGTAATCTTCGAGACGAAGCTCTTAATCCGCGTGGAATATTCTGGCTTCGCGAACTCCCGTGCCTTATCTCAAATCGCAATATAAAGTTCAAGCGCTCTGTTCCCAGCGAGTAATATGCAAGACAAATTTCGATTGTTTTCAAAGTTTATTCATCATTCTTCACCTGTGTACTTTGCGCAGACACAACAAGGTGTTACGCTAATGTACTGCTTTTTATCTCTCCCTCTCTCTTTCCTTTTTATTGTATTCTGAACAGCCTATTTGTCCTAAAAAGCATGACCCATGAATCACTGAGACTGACTAATGAAGCACATTATCAATTAGAAGATTGTATAATGGGTTAACTGTCGTTTTTTTTCGCAAAATATTGCTTCCATTTTTCAAAAAAATATGGGGAAATATTAGGTGCTTCGAATCTAACAGCAGTCAGATATCCGCTAAATGAAAATACTGGTAAAATCAAACAAACAAACAAACAAAACTGGAGTGTAGACATACAGCCTAATTAAAGCGCACCTTATGGAAGTGGTTCTGTTTGCGTGATTGACGCACATGCACACTTTTTAAATATTTATTAAAAGCTCTCCGCCAACACCTAGCTACTGTTTTAAAAAAGAGCCAGTAAATGTAGACTTTTTAAACATTAAAAGTTGTATCTGTAAAATACAGGACTTCGTCTTTTCTGGTGCCAATACTATTTCAAAAAGTTATTTTCTTGCCACGGTGCTTGGGTCACAGACCTCGATAAGAACTTAACCCTTCTTATTTACAGACTAAAATTTCGTTGCATCGGCTTTAATAAAGGACCGGTGCAATGACGGCAAATGTTGGCCCTCCAAGAACTGAGTCTGAATGAGAAATAGGAAAGCGAGGGAACCAGCTTCGCGAAATGCCTTCATGTACCGGATGTTTTTGTTGCTTTCTATCCTTTCGACAGGGCATGCGAACACGACATCGCAGGTGTCGCAGACGTGTGTTGGGGATCGCGTTATAAAGAACGTCGCAGCAGAGCCAGTGGGAGCGCTAGAAATGAGATACAACAAAGGAAGAGTGGTAACTACCTTACAGGAAGCGCGGAAACGAAAATGTAGATGTCATGAAAGAGCGAGAAAAAGTTTCGTCATTGTATTTCACCGTGACATGTCTGGCTTGCCTCCACGCTTGCTCTTTTTCGCACACGTTTGTTCTTTACTTTGGCGCCTTGCTGGATTTCTCAGACTATGTTTGGTTTCAGCCCCGCTGCAACTCGCAAAAAAAGTAATACACCTGAAAAAAATATCAATGAACGAAGTCCATTTTTTTTACAATAGTTATTGCTCCTCGGCGAGGAGCCAAACAAATTTTGTCTCAGTTGAGCATGGCGGACGCTATAGAAACCGCCGCTGCCGTATTCGGGTGTTGCGTTGGACTAAAACAAATGTTTACCGGACAGATGATGATTAAGACTGAAGAGGTAAATAACGCGTAGTTTTCAGCGTCTTTCGCATAAAAAGCCCGAACTGTCATCTTCAGTTTAACGCTGTTTGCACTCGGGATGGCTGCTGGTTTTAACATATTAAAGAAAATATTATTCTGCGTTGTCAACCTTTTTTTTCTAAACAATAATTGCGGCAAAGAGATGGCACGCATCATTGAGTCAGTTAGCATTGTTTAGTTATTACGACACAGTAAGTTTACATTTTAAGCGCGTAATCATTCACGGAAAATGTCGGAGCGCTCTGGGCAAAAGTGCAGTGAGTTGTTTGGCGTTATCGTTTCCTGTTGCCATGCTCCGAGTGAAGCAACCGCATGCTGGGTTCGTGGTGAAATGCGTGGCTGCAGTTCTATGCTCCGCGTTCCCTGCGCGTAAGCATTTTCGACCACGACACTCGGGAAGGAAGCGCCGTCACAGAACGCCAATACTACCATCTGCACCATCGTCTTAAATAAACTATAGCTCGATGGTCCGTGCGTGCGTGGTTGCTGCGGTCGAAGCACGACCGAGGGCGTTGCGATACCGTGCCGCAACAGCGCATATGGAGTGATTCTGTTTCATATTTCGCGGGTTTCCCGCTGACATCGTAAAAGGTCGTCACACAGCATGTACGTTGCTACAAAATGTTGGATCGGTCCTTTTGTAAAACCCGCTGCAATTTAACAGAATGCAGTTAATGCTGAAGTGAATGCATCAATGTTTCCATATTGATGTAGTTAAGCAGTACTGCAAGCTCAATATAAAAAAAAATATTTTAGCAAGTGCCAAATGATGACAGACGTATATGTACTTGGCTTCATTCGATTGACGTTAACCATCGCTCAACGCTTTTTTTTGTTAATCCTTCGTCCTCGTTACATGAAAAATCCTGGATATGGTACTCAGGCACGCAATTTCAAATTGAATAATTAATGAACCTGTTACGAAAGGTACTGCTCCTTCTTTCCTATCGCAGCTATATGTATATTGGGTGGAAGATTTCTCATAAAGATCTTATATAAGGAGCGTTTAACCTTACTGGAACTACATACATCATTACGATTATCATTGCCACATAATTTTTAACAGATAAAGGGAATGACTGTATTACATTGACATAATATTTTTCATGGATAAAGTACAAATTGCTATGACGTTGTTTCAACTTGCCAAGAACAGACCACTCGATGACTTTTTTTTCAACAAAAGCATCACATATTAACAGCACTTCTTCAACTTGCTCAAAGTTGAAGACACTTAATAAGACACTTAATAAGGTACTCATTAAACTTCGTGTGAAGCTGTCACTAAAAGTGCTAATTACAAATCTGTTGAAAGCAAGACCAAAAGGAACAAAAATATGCGGACGCATCTGCTAATGACACAGCTGGCTGAAACAAATGACTTTCGCTTTGAGTGCGTTACAATAACGTTGAGGTTCAATTTGCTTAGCGAAAGAGTAAATAACTATTTAAAAAAAAGACGGAAGAACGTGTCATGGAAGTGGGGGTGGGTGAAAAGCTGTATTCTTGGACTTTACTATTTTTTTATCTTTCTCCAGAAAACGCATTCAAGGGCGGCGCGCAGAATGTTCGCTCTTCACTCTCCCTTACTTGCATAAGAAAACGCCGACTCGGGAGGGTTTAGGATGATTCTCCACCCCTTCAACTCGCTCCTTTTAAGTCCTCTTAAAACCAGCTGCCGAAATGCGAGAGCGTCGTTGGCTGTTGTATAAGATAACTTCACTTCTAGGAGTCGGGGCAGCTGTTGAGGCCACGCAAAACGATCCTTCCCGAAGAACATGCAGTCCTCAACCAGGAGTTGGGCTGTGCAACGTTCGTCCGGCCCTCCCCGCCAATATGACGTCCCCACCCTACACTTTCATAACACACGCGTCTCTCTGCCGTTGGAGAGGCTTGTATCCCCCGAACCTCACGTTTATTTTTCTAGAAGCCAGCCATCCGATGGACTCCACGCCCAAGAATCGATACTTGCGCGTGCGCGCCTGCCGCGTGATCAGACACAACGCGTGCGTGCGTGCTTTTGCGTTCCAGAGAAGGCAGAGCAGAGCCGTCCACCAGTTATGCAGCAATGAGTCATTGCGATTAGCGAAGGAAACTACGCCTGTCCTGTCGTGGCAGCGGCGCTTGCCTGCTCGCTCCGCGGCTATTAGCGGCAATGGCCAGGTCATTTACTCCAGTGGGCGCACGCTCGCTCCGATGGCCACCGCAAATAGCGCGTAGTGCACGCGGGTATTTGTCGTCTTAGATACTCCGCATTCTCAGCTCTTGCTTCTTTTTCTTTTTTGCCCGTGAATATAATCGTTGTACAAACTTTACACAGGACGATGATGATGATGATGATAAAAACATTTATTATGAAAATTCAAAGAAAACGGGGAGGGTCCCTATTCCAATATTCCTATGGTAACCTCTGAGACAGCCAAGGTCCTGAGAATGACCCTTGTATTCTAGAACATCCCTTCACTCAACGCTTCACCTTCAATTGAGGAAGCCGATGGGAGTGCCATCTATAAGAACGGCAAGTCACTGCTTATCAGGGATAATCTGCTGCGATTCTTGAGTAGCGCAGCGTCATTTTCAGCCGAGCAGTGGCGCACTGCTCAACTCTGTCAAGTGAAGGATGAAAGTCGAGTTGAGGAGCGTTTGTGAATACGGGGCTAAGGGTCCGGCAGACCTCGGTGGCGCCGCCGCAAAAGGTGCCTTCCCACTGCTCTGGGGTACGGGTGGAGTGAAGGATTGGAGGGAGGAGAGGGGAGTAAGCGGCGGAGCACTCTAAGGTAACGTGAGAAGTTGTGGGGATTCCGCCAAAGCAAGAACAGGTATCAGTAAAACGAGTCGGGTATATTTTATTCATGAGACAGCACCTATTTGTGGGGCAGCCCAAACTAGTTTTTTCACTGTCAGTGTAGTTTCTTAAATATAGGACGACGACGAAAATAAAGAATGGTGTTTTTTTTTTAAAGAAAAAACTACAGTTCCTATAAAAACTGGCCTATTGTGATTTGACAACGCTAGCGGCACCCTGTACTGACCATAATGAGGGTAACAAACATTGAAAGTATACTCAAAATGATGTCCACATACTTAAGCGACGATTATAACAAAGCCTGCAGGGAGTAGTACTGCCTACGGAAGGTACTATACATAAAACGTGTTTATTATTACTTACTTTTTCTAAAGGCAAAAATATTTTAGTTCTTAATATACCCGCATGAACTATTCGATGTATATATGTATAAGTACGCATTAAATGCCTGAACACCGCACGCCAACGTAGGTTAACACACTCGTAGGTTTCGCACTCGCATCTGGCAAGAAATGTAGATATTTAAATACATTCGGTCGTGCTGAATTGCGTAAACAGCTTTTTACGATATTGGGCATTGTCCTTCGTAATGGGCTCCAGAGTTTAATTAGGCTCAGCACTTATCCGCACAGGCCAAGTCAACTCTTGAAGTGGGCGGGTAGTTGAGCGATGTTCCGTCATTCCAATAGCTTTCAACAGCCCACACATGCGTCGAGAGCTATGGAGGTCGTTGTAGAATGACCGGCTGCAGGACGCCAGAGGAACGGTGGATGCATGAGGGGGCCATTCTATTAATGGCTTCGGAAATGAACAACCTGCTCTCCTGCAGAATACGAGCGGGAAGGCTTCGCTCGTTTGCAGGGTGGAGGGTCGGATTAGAAATTGACCTGAAGGGTGGATTGTGGAGGCTGAACAATGCCTGCTAACATGCAATTCGCCTAATGCCATACTGTATTATGATCCAAACGAGGCCCTTTCTAGAGTTATTTCCTGTCAGACCATCACAATCGTCGAGTATGTGCCCGGTAGGAAAGCCCATTGCTAGTGTTTTTTATTTATTTATTTATTTATTTATTTATTTATTTATTTATAATATTTATTCTTTATGAAGTGATGATCCGTCTAAAAACTACGTTGGGGTGGTCCTCTTTTTTTTTCACTTGTCATGCTAAGTGGTGATACATGCGCGTTTTTGTCGTTTTTTGCGTGGTTGCTCTAAGGTATGCAACAGTGTACAGGCAGGTCTGTTTCCAGAGAAGGGGAGGGGAAGGTAGTTGAGGCTCGCCTTTCCTCTCTAGAAATTCTGGTGGAGGAAAGGTTTTTCAGCAAATGAATATTAGAAAATACATGTTTTTCTAGAATCGTCAAGGCCCTCAAGAAGTGCCCCCCCCCCCACCTCTTCCGTCTCAAAATAGGCATGTTTACCGGAAGTAATGGTTACTATATTACACCTATATGACAATTATATGTTGTTACACCTACGGCAAATTAGGACATGACACTTGCTCCGGGTCTCAAATAAACGAGAAAAAATAGCTTGAAAGCATTGTGGTTGATCTGAATTTCCGTATGATGCATTTAAGGGACAACTTCGCAAAGAAACTTCAGGAAAACGATTTGGCAACACAAGATAACTCACTGTTCCCGGCGGATCCGTCAGTGAAAATCTATTTCCAAAGCACATATGAAACGTGCACAGCGCGCTCTCATTCAATGTCATTTAGAATTGCATGCTGGGCGCAGTCGACGATGTCTGACTAGCATTAGCTGTCGTTGATTCAAGTCCCGAAGCTCGCAGCCGCGCCGACTCGTTTCCTCTTTCCTAATGGGAAACGGGCCGTTCTCTGACGCGCATCGATTTTGTTGCGCGCTTTCTGCCGGAAGAAAGGCGCGCGTTCGCATTCGGCAGCGGTGGTCGCTGTGCGAGTGAGCGATAACGCCTGCGCCCAGGGCGAGCGGCCTCCCCTTCCCTTTTGCATTAAGCTTCCTCACTCATAGTATTGGATTCGTTGTAATTAGACTGCTTCGTGGCATGGGCCAACGTTCACTTTGTGTTGATGTGTCTTTGTCCGCAGATAAAAAAAATACTTCGTGGAATGTGAAACCTTGTTTTTCTGGCGTGATAGTCCCTTAATTCGAAGCCATACGTGTTTACGCACGTACGAGCGCTGTAATACCATTCAGGGATGTAATACCTTCATTGCTGCAAAGAAGCAATAATACAACACAAGATCAACGCTCAATAAAGTAAGTGCCCCGCCAGTTTCAGGCCAGCTTTGTTCGAAGCTCTTGTTTAAACACCGGAATTGCAGGCGTGATCGGCATTTTTTTGTGTGACATAATAAATTATGGTGCCGATTGTGTCTAATGAATGCAATAAATAAATGCCGTGCAATGGCATTAAAGTGTGTCTTTCTTTCTCCTTTCCAGCTGCTTTTATTCTCTCTCTGCCTCTCTGTCATGAACTTCGCTAAAAACAACTAAAGTCAAGGTTATCTGCTACGTTTGCGAAAATCGGTTACACCGCCTCTTAAGTTATTGCGGCCATTGATCATTTATTCTGTAATTTTATGGGCCATAAAGTCGCCCTCTGTAGGTTAGTAAAATGGTCGTCCTATTGCATCGCACTGTCCGTCTATTATAGGCGCACATACAAAGCTAGCCAAGGTAAACTTCGAGTTTGACGCTCACAAGCGCATAAAACATGCCGCCAAAAATTTTCTTTAATCTGTGTAGTTTATGTAGAAGTTCGAAAACTTTTATTGAAGGAATAAAAATATTCAAATACTTTTTTGTTCTTTTAAAGAGGTCGCCAAATCAAGTTAACGTGCTCCAGAATCAATGTGAATGACGCGTGTCATGGTGCAAAATAACACAGGAGGAAAAGGTTATGTCGCGACTGCATGCTGTTAGCAGATTCTGTGTGTAGGTTACTTCTGCTGTGTTTCTCAAGCCTGATCATTGAAGCAACCTGAGTAAGAGCAGCACAGCTGTAGATGTAGTCAAACCGTGTGACGTATATCAACACTCTGGTTGCCCAGTTCTTTGTTCGGCAGACATGGAAACTTGGTAGCAGTTTGTCATAGCTTGATGTTCCCATTGTTTGACATAGCTACAGGCATAGATGATTACCCGGAATATTGGGCACTGCATGCATGGTGAAATCACAATGAGAAAACCTGCTGACCCTGGTCTTTTCTTTTTTTTTAATGATCAGACCGCCCACGTAAAGGGACAGTGTCACTCTAGAAATATCTTGAACCATCAATATAGGTCTTTTCATTTATTAAATTAAAATTAAAACTCAAACGCAATTTCTGTTCAAAGCAATGAATTGTTTAAACAACACCCGGAAGACTCGTCAGTGGCTTTGAAGCATTATGAGCTCTAATGATGACTTTATTTACAGTTGTATAGTCAGATAGACCCCAGAACATCAACCCATCTCTGTATTCTTTAACCGATTTAGTAGCCATGGACAAAGTGGGAGTACGCATTGACTGTGTGCGTTAGGGTTGCAATCTATCCTTTTCACAGACTCTAAACTTCGAACGGCGGCCAAGATTCGAAATCGTTACTTTCAGCCGTCGTTCGTAGAAACAAAAATCGATGAAAAGTGCGACTATACGTCGTGCACACATTCGAGAATTTGTGGCTGCAATTAATAACGAACGCTTTTACGTCAGAAACATTGCGACTTTCGGAGGCACAGCTAGCTGTTTTGGGCCGTCGTGAAACGTTCTAGCCGCGAAGTCATTTTCTTTTGTTTTCGTAATCAACACAGCGCAGAAACCAATAATGTAATATATATAAAAAATAAAATATTAGTTTCCGAACTCTCGTCATTTCAGCAGTGTTCCAACATAGCGTATACCGTGAGTAGAGCGTAACATGGAGTGCCGTCGCTCTCTTATCTCTTCCAAAATTATCCACCCAGTTGCTCAACCACGTTTAGAAGCGGTGCTGCAGACATTATTCCGACAGCGTCGCGGACAAGCTCAGATGTGCTAAGCTCTGCCTACGTGGTGACTGTAGTGTTTTTCTTTTTTTCAGGCAAGGGGAAAAGCGAGAGGTAATTTCAAGCGGGAACTGCGTATACGTTTGGTCTGTTTTAGTCTGGTTTACAGTGCGCAAATGTCGTCATTCACTGGTCTTGTTCAAGTGCTACCATTGGTGTAGACAAAAATTGCATAACATGCATAATGAAGACAAGTTGAACCACCCCCGCCCCATATTATCAATATATTCGGTATTTCGTATGAGCAGCTTTTCTTACATGTTTCAGGCTCACGAACGTTTATTATTGCACCTGAAGCCTGTTTTCTACAAATTACCAAACACTGATTGGCTGATATGTGGGGTTTAACGTCCCAAGAGCACCACATAATTATGAGAGACGCCGTAGTGGAGGGCTCCGAAAGTTTTTACCACCTGGGGTTCCTTAACATGACCCAAATCAGAGCCCACGGGCCTACAGCATTTTCGCCTCCATCGAAAATGCAGCCGCCGCTACCGGTATTCGATCCCGTGACCTGCAGGTCGGCAGCCTTATCCGCTCGACCACCGCAGCGGGGCAATCACCAAACACTGACATCAACTTTCACATTCTTACAGAAAGATGGCACGTCTGACAGCCATAGGGAGCAGTTCTTCACAAGAAAGGTCTATACATTACTCTCGCTTAGATCTTTCACCACTGGCATGCTACTGCGTAGAGTTAGGGGGCGTTTCTTTAAAGCATAGCTCATTAGCCTGGAAACTCTTCGTTATATGAACAATTAACAGAAAAACAAAGTGTTCAATGAACATCACGGAGAAACGAAATAGGAAATCGCTCTCATAACACGCAAACTCCGCTATCAACTCGGACCATGGCCTAATTAATCCTTCTTATCGAGTTTCGCCACACGAATGAAACAGTGCAAGAGTGGAATGGAAAACGCCGGGAAAACAAGAACTCCAGAGCAATGAACGTCCTTTGACAAAGTGTGCTGAAACATTTTTTCTCGTTATGCTTCGTCGCTCAGGCATTTATCGTGCGCAGTTTCAGGCTTATTTTGCTGCGTTTGACGCGGATAGAGAGATAGAATCACGATGAATGTTGTTCGTACTTCATACAGGGGCAGACAAAAAAAGTTCACACAAAGACACGAATATAATATGGGCTCACTTCGCTCTTTATTTTTCTGTTCTTTCGAAATGAAGCGTTTACTGTTTTCGATTAAATGCGTTTTCGCAAGAGAGGAGTAAGCAGTAAAATAAAGACGTAGCGTAATGTCGAGAGATACGAATAGACCCACAAGTATAACGTCATTGAGATCCACTTTAATATGAACCAAGACGCAAATGAAATAAAGAATGCGCGAAACTCGTTTTAATGTCGTGTTAACTTCGCTGAATTAAGTGGACGTTTCAAACACACGAAGGCATTCGTGATTTAGCAAGCTGAAACGCTGAAGCCGCTGCATAGAGGTGGTGTGCTGCAAGCGCCAGTTAAGGTAAACATTGATTGTATCAAGTTCGATCAACCCACAGACATAGTTATTCTTGATGTATACAGAAGTTACATATGCTTGCTATGACGAGTGATGTTTGATGTAAGGTTCTGTGTTGCGTGTATTTTCTCATCTTGCTCCGCTACTGGGCCTACACTTGAAAGAGATACGAAACAAAGTTAGAAAAAAACATTAAAAAGAAACATCGAAGTTATCCTCGGATATATACTGCTCCGGTAAAGAATGCTTATTGCACATATTTTAACACAGCAGCGTTAAAGAGCTCGTTTCGCAGAAATTCCGGCGTTGGCGTCGGTGTTAGCGTCTTTGGTTGTGAGCGAGAAATTTCGATCTTGTGCGTGGCCAATAAACCGAGAAAGATGCAAGAAAAATAAATTTAAAAAGTTTGGGTTTGAGAGGGGTTCGAACCCGGGTCGTTTGCGCACAAGCAGGGGTTTTACCACACAGCCCCACGTCTGCTTGTGAACACAGTGATAATAACTTCCTCTGCTTGTAAATATTGTGAAAGTAACTTTTATGCTTTACAAACACACGCGTCCTGTATACACGCTTCACAATACAACATCAAGTATTGAAGTAATAATGAGTGGTACAAGCCCCCGTTGCCATCAAGTGTCATAACATGTGATTATCATAATAACGTTGTGGTTCAAAAGCCGGCAATCTACTACAAAAGGGCACTCTCGTTACTGCGCCTATTTCCTTAAGTCGACGTATTGTGTGCATAGCAAG
This sequence comes from Rhipicephalus annulatus, assembly GCA_013436015.1. Classification (NCBI taxonomy): domain Eukaryota; kingdom Metazoa; phylum Arthropoda; class Arachnida; order Ixodida; family Ixodidae; genus Rhipicephalus; species Rhipicephalus annulatus. Next base: position 100,092 of record WOVY01000879.1, on the reverse strand, counting down.
TTCGAAAAGATTTCATGCACCAAGTGTTTGAAGCACGCATTAAGGACAGGATTACGCGGTTGCGTTACACCCTTATGCTGTAGCTTAAGGATTCCCTTTTTTATTTAGGTTAGCTTTGGTCCTGGAAGATTGTGAGCGTGCAGTGACTGCACGCAAGCGGGAGCTCTGACGTCACTCGTCGCCGTGGCTGGTGAACGGTGCTCGTGTTCTTGCACTGCTACTTCCCTTTCTTACCACACTCTCACCTCTCGCTCTCCCCCTTCTATGAAAGCGTTGCAACGGGCCACCGCTTTCAAACATTCTGCCACCCAGGAGTAGTTCTACACATGTGTGTTGCGCACTGCGCTACCATGGCGTGGCTTCAGAACATTCTAAAATGATTTGTGGGATTTAACGTCCCAAAACCACCATATGATTATGAGAGACGCCGTAGTGGAGGGCTACGGAAATTTTGACCACCTGGGGTTCTTTAACGTGCAACATTCTAACAAGCCAACATCGTTATACAGGCTACATTTATACTATGCGCGTTTTCTGGGCATGTAACAGGAATCGTCATGTTTAGCGCCATTTAGGAGCGCGCACGCTTTGTTATTCATGCTGTTAGAGATATTTGATATAAGCGTTCGGCTCACTTATATGCCTGACGCGAAATAACATCACTGAAGTTAGTCTTTGATAAGCTGCCTAGCTGTTTAGGTTTAAGTTAATTTCTGTACACGTTATCATTTCCTTGACACAGCCACCAACTAACCTGACAAGCGAAACAAAAAAAAAGGAGGAAAAAGTGTTCGGAAATTAAGTGCTCGCTAACCTATAACTGTGTCATTTGTTAACTTTCAGAATAATCACGTTCTAGTTGCTCTCGTGTGGGATAGCAGACAGCAACTACTAGCCGGAACTGCTTGTCGTGGTTGCATATCAGCCCGACGTGGCTTGATAAGCACACTTCCATTCAAACTGTTTTCTTTGACGTTAATGATTACCTACAACCACTTAAAGAACGTACGTAACGCTGAGAACATGAAAAGATCAAACACATACTGGTAGCGATGCAGAGTAGCGCCTAATCTTCTTCTGGTTACATATTGCATGCGCAATATAAATTTTCATTCTCAAATACAATTTACATTTCAAATGAAAGCCACTATGTTACAGTCAGCCATACATTTTATTGGAATGCAAATGTGTTAATAATAAGCTTACTTGGCGTATTTTTGTCAATTCACGAAAGCCATTTGTGGTAGCGTCCAGTGAATAAAAATGGGGCACTCCTTGTTGCAGCAAATCATATTCGGGATTGGAAACACGTGTCTCTATTCAATTAGTTTATTTCAATGCTCAATTTGTTTATTTCAGACGTACATACACAATGCAAAGTATGTGCACAACGCAAAGCAAATGGAGATTTGTATGTCTCCAGACGAAACATTTATTCATAGAACCTTGTCTTATTTTCGTCTTCCAACTCTGTGAAATCGTTGAGGATCACACGTCTTTATTGAGCAGATGAGGGTGATATAACGACAAAATTAACCATTACCGGGTCTAATAGCCGAGGTTCAGCTTGATTCCATGGATATACGACTTCGAGTTACCGGCTGTCACACTTCAGCTGCCTAGATTAATCACTAGTGAAAGAGGGTTTTACTTTGCCTTCTTCCCTCCTGTTTCCCTCCTCCTCAGCCTCACTTCGCCTTCGCAGCCCTTCCTAGATTATGTCATTCATACATTTTTGATGCTTCACCCTCTCTTTATTCTCAACCTCACTTCCCGTTCTCACACACGTGGCTATACAACAATTTAGCCTTTTAACAATTAACTGTATATGCTTCTACAGTGGTTGCTGGAGACTGCAGAGCATGTACTTCAGGGCCCAACAAGCATTGAAAATGAGGTTAAAATGTGGCAGTACACTTTTAAACCATATATTGTATCCGAAGTCGGATCATACTCCTGAGTGCGTTTTAGAGCATGAGCACTCGGAAAGCACAGAACCACTACCTCTATTTTTTATTCTGTAAACTACAAACCAATAGAGCAACACGAACATGGGAGGCATGACGGCTGAAAATGCCTTCTTGCTCACTGAGGTCGCAGGCGTGTTAGCGACAATACTTCCTTACTGTACCAAGTCGCAAGAACCAAGGGATTGAAAAGTACTTTGTGTTGGGCCAGTCTGTCCATTGTATAGATTGACTGTAATACTATGATCACTTAGCACAGAACAGCAAAACAGCCAGGAAAAATGAATAGTATGGAAGCTAAATTTCAAGTGGTTCATTTGAACATAATACAGAGGCTATGTAACAATTTTTTTCAGCGCGAAAAACAAGTGAAGCATCATCGTCCTTCTACACACCATGAACACATTTCTCGAAAAATCATTTTCCACAGAGAATCGGGAAATAAATAGGTTCCTGAAACACAAATTTATCAGTTTTTTATTGGGAAAGGTCGTCACTATTTTTAGAACGGGTATATTTATGCTGCATCCAAGAATCCTAATCTTGCCCCGCCGTGGCCCACACTGATGTGCATGAAAATGCGCAGGCTTTGAAGATAGACGATTGCTGTCGCTCTAAACTCGGGGCAAGGACAAAAGACACATGAAGACGAGCACCAACTTCCAAGTAGGTTTATTGCGCAGAACACAAAAATATATAGGCGATAGAAACGCTTTGATAATTTTGAGCCGTGCAAAAAAGAAAAACAGGGTAGTGAAATCAAACAACAAAAATAAACGCAGAAAGAAACCAAAGGCACTATCACAGAAAAACTATATGTTACAAGGTGCACGCTCTGACCCTTTCCAAACATCTTTATTCATTTGGGACAAAAAAGGCTTGCTTACGCATAATAACAATTATAGCAATTAAAGAAAGCACTTATCATACCAAGTAACCTATGCCACCACACTTTAAAGATAGCTCGTGTTCCTCCTCCTTTTTCTTTTCGCTGTTATGCGCAAGGTGGCCGGAGCTTCACAGTGAATTCGCTACCAAGAATCCTATTTTTTAATTGTGCCACGTCTGTCGAGATTGAACTAATTTATGTATCACAGCTCACGTACTGCACGCACAAATAATCTGCTCCAACGGCAATCGAACTGAGCTCACCTTGGCACAAACGCGCAGGGAATCTACCCAGCAGTGTCGGCGCAGTTTTGGAAAGACGCAAACCTCCGTGACCTCGGAGGTTCCAGAGGTCTCCGCCATGTAGTCCGTTCATTGTCCCGTTGCCAGATGAGGCAGTGATGGATGACGTATTTCACACTTGCAGTCTGGAGCACCCGCTGTGGCGAATGATTGATCCAACATATCCGCGAGGCTCTACGTTCCTTCAGTGATCCGACGCATATGCGAGCGAAATATAGCTGTGCTCTACCTTCCCTCCTAAGTCCTCAGACAGGTCGTAAAGATTGGACGCGGTGCTCTGGGATGCATATCGCTGGCTATGCATATAAGAGGCCTGTTTTACGTCTGAGTTTGTTACTACGCGTGGAGGGTTTACTTCCAAGCCGAGAAACAGGTGTAAGTCGGCATTCACAGCATGTTTCATTTAAGAGGGAGATACCGATGTCTGGGCTGAAGGGCTTCCACGTTTAATCTCCTTAAATCAAAGCAGGGGTCCGGCATAGAGTGGTTTTTTTTGTCGATTGCTTCCTCACGTGCAACCTGCTTTTGAAGCGAACGAAGTGGGAGATGGCAAGACAAAGTTGCGGCATTTTTTTGAACAAGTGTCGTGATGGTGTGTACAGTTGCGATGGAAACTCTTCCCTTATATGTGCGCGTCTCTCATACTCATATGGTTGTTTTGGAACGTTAAACCACACATATCAATCTTCCCTCAATGTCACGCCTATAGGCAACACATTTCGTGTCTTACAGCTATAGAACATCATGCAGATAGAGATAGTGCGGTATCAGCGATGGTCCCCACTTTACTTCGAAACAGCGAAACAATACTTAAATGTAACGTGCTGCTGCGCTAGTTATTTCACAAGTGCTCGCTATACAAATAGTATTACTTTGTATAGAACGTTAAGGTAGCTGTAGGTGTCTGTCCAAGCATTCCTTCATTTATTTCACTGTACTTTCTAAAGTTGTCCACTTATAAATGATGAGCCTCCGTTCCACTTGAGATCATTTTCTAGCGCACGTAGCCAGCCGGCCTTTCATATATCTACATAAAGAAAGAGAGAGAGAGAGAAAGGAAAGGCTGGGAGGTTAACCAGATATTGACATCTGGTTTGCTACCCAGCGCTAGGGGCGGGGAAATGGGGGCAAAAAACAACAGTAAAGCAAATATGGCTCTGCACATTAGCATTTGTACATTAGTGTGCAGTATCTTGACATTGTTAGGAAGGGTTGAAAAACGACTGCATTCAGCCACTCTTGCATTGCCTGCTTCGTACATTTCATGCCAAGAAGAACAGTGACCGTATATATACTGTGGCCTCCAATCTACTGCACGCAATAGTCTTTACATCCGCCTGCTCGCTTATGAAGCGGCTGCTTTCGCACCAGAGGACGCGAAAGCCTTCGTTGACGTAGCCATTTACTCAAGCATTCACGACGCTCGCTGTTTAAGGCGACGTCAGGCGGGTTCATCAACTGTAATTGAGCACCTTTCACGAAGATTAGGAGAGGAGACATGCGAGTACTATGCCGACAAGAAAGCAGTGCGGTGACTTGCCGCTGATCGATAACGGTGGCGCGGATTGGTCAGAATAGCTGAACACCACATGCAGCGTTGGTTCCGAGAAACGTTTCATCATTACTTCACGCCTGAGATCCCACCTCGTTATCACTTCGTTCATGTCAATGCATTAGTGATGCATGCGTGGTGCTTGTGCTGATAACTTGACGTTGATCTTCGACTTTGTGAGACACCGCTTAATTCTTCCGACTAAAACCTGAGGAGAAAAAAACTGCAACTTGTATTTTTTAAGCTATCTCGCAGCACTCAGAAGAATGTTAGAGAAAAACGATATTATATTTAACAACAATTTATTACACGATACATTGAAAATATTCGTGTTGTGAGTACTTGGAGTATGACAATTGTCTGCTTGATGTAGAGATGACGCTTATTTTTCTCGAAACCGATTCTATTTATTGTTTAAATAACTGAAAGGAAATTGTTAAAATATAATTAAAAGAGATGCAAAAGTAACGGTGGAATTATCGGTTAGCACAATCACTTTTATTATAATAAAACTGGAGATTCACAACAAAATAGTAAAGACAGTTTAAGTTCAGCAAGTTGCCCACAGAGAGGCGCTTTCTTGAACAAGGTCAGGTAGAGCTATGCATGAAGAGGGGCGCTCGTACCGAACCAAATCGAGAAATTTGGGTGAAGACACAGAACTATCAGAAATTTTATAAGAGAGATAATCAAAGTAACCTTGTTTACACAAATACGCAGCCGGTGCACAGTCAGAAAAAAAGAAAGTGAGAGGTCAAAGTTCTCATGCAACATTAAGCGTGGGACACATCATACGGCTTATGTCGATGCATGGGCCAGAGGAGAGAAAGCGTTTGTGGCAGTATAGCATAGTTTATGCGAATTGACTCGCTCGGGATGCTGTCATAGTCAGAAATGAACATGCGACAGTCGTAAAGAAGTAGCAATAACATGGGGTCATAGGGATAATAAGTGGACGCGTATTTAAAATGACCTTAAGATGCCTATCAGATATTACAAAAGGCTTTGTAGACAAACGGACTGCCCAGCGTATCGGTGAAATTGGTGGTCAAGAGAAACCCCATGGTTGCACCCTTACATGAGGTCTGTTTTAATCTATCTGGAAGAATCGCTATTTGTGCACTGAGCAACCACTATCCGAAAAAATTGGCCCCGAATCTGCATGTTTCACTGCAAATGTCGTCGAAAGACGATATTCTTGTGAGTGGAGAGACTGAACAAAACGTTTATTTAATGTTCTCCGCGAGGATATCGGTGAATTGTATTCTGGAAGCGTGGAGGTGGAGAGTCTCGATCGGTGCAGCGAAGGCGAACGAGTGCATCAAGGCACGTTAGACACGAGCACCATCTGGCACTTATCTTCGAAAACGAAGGAATGCATGCGCGCCCATGTAGGAAGATGCGCGCCAGCCACGGAGGCGATAAGGAATAGAACGCAAAGAGATGAGCTGGTGCCACCACCGTGTCGTCTTAGCTAATCGTTGGAAACACTTGTCTTTTTGAGTATCACGTTGCACTGTAAGCGCAGCGCTATAAGCGCTACGGTCCTTAGAATTACTTGTGTGTGCCTTCTCTAGTATAAAGGCACACATACAAAACATAGACATATTGTTATCGTGCCTCAGATATGCGTAATATTTGCTTTTGAAGACGGTAGTCTTCCCTGGGTACCTTCGACGCAAACATTTGGTCTGTCTGTCTGTACATATGTCTGTTTGTCCGCCCTAAGCGGTACGCTAAACAGCACCAAATGATACCCCAAACGGCCGACTTCAACCGCAGCGCCCACAAATATTGTTCAAGAGTCAGCGTTCATACTTGTGCGATTGTCAATTAAAAATCAATTATTGCGCATATCTGAGGCACCATAACAACGCGTCAATATTCTGTATGTGTGTCTTTTTACTAGAAAGGGTATGCATAAGTAATTCTAAGGACCGTAGCGTCTACCGCGCTGCGCTCACAGTGCAACGCTTGCACGAAAAGCAAGTGTTTCCAACACTTTGCTAACGCTTTTCTACATTTGGCTGGTGGCACCGGCCCGTCACCTTGCGTTCTACACCTTATCACCTCCGAGACCGGCGTGCACGCCGAGCGCTTCGTTTTCCAAGATAACTGCCAGATAGCGCGCATGTCTCACGTGTGACGTGTCTTGATGTGCTCGATCGTCTCCGCTGCACGCTCGAGGCACTCTAACGCAGTGCCTCCAGTAAATCATTCAACAATTTTCTTGCTCAGAACATCAAATAAAGTTTTTTTCACTCTCACCGGACGCAAGACTATCGTCTTTCGACGACATTTGCATTGTAACATGCAGATACGGGGTCTTTTTTTTTTAAATTGACACTCGCACAAGTATGAATGTTGAAGCTTGAGCATAATTGGTGGGCGCTGTGGATGGGATTGGCCATTTGAGGTATCGTTTGGTGACATTAGGGAAATTCTTACCACGGACAAACAGACAAATGTGCAGACGCAGAGACAGAAAGGCAGACAGACCAATAATTTGGCGTCGAAGGTGTCCAAGAAAGACTATCGTCTTTAATATTATGTGGAAGGAGAACAAAGACCGATCACTTACACATCACGAAGTTGCGCAGTATTACTACACGAGCTGTACAGAAATCCCAGAGCCAGATGCAAATCTTAATAGGGCTTTGGCGGTGGCTCTGAGACTGTTACAGCAAAGACTTACCACAATACAAACTTTTTTAGCAAAATTCATTGAGAAAAAGAAGCATAAACTTATTGCTATAGAAAGGCAATCGCATCGTTTCTCGGGATATTAGGGTCTATCAGTGTGCTGTGGCTTTCACAGAATTTGTCAAGTAAAAAGACTGGTGGCAGAGTCCTTCACAGTGAAATTTTAGCCGTTCAAGTACAAACCATCGAGAATGTTCTCGATATGGAAGTAAGGGTAAACCTTACTGTCAGGGTGTGGGAGCTGCCCGCGTCAACCTAAGCGCTGACCTTCTGGAAGTGAATATTGGTCATCATACCATACCAATACGAAGTCCAAGAAGTTTTTTTTTGCCATTGTATGAAAAGACGGGACAAAAATGCCACATTCATTTTTAGCGAAGACATCACATTTACAGTCCTGTGTTATATTTTAGGCAATACGACCAAAAGATGCAAGCTCAGTGTTCGTTTTCTGATGCAGTATTCAAACTTTTGCATTACCTGAACAAAAACTATTTTGACACAGCCCGCTCTACTAGTTTAAAATATATTTAGAACTACTATTCAATCATATTTCAATTCTAACTAATAATACGAATGTGGACGTGTCCTCGCGAATCATTCATGATGAAGCTACAGCGTACACGCACAAGTCAATACAATATTGCAGCTGGCATATCAATATCAAATTTAGTTCTTTCTTTTTTACATCTATATTTGACACTAGTATTTGCATCTGCTAGTTAAATACAAACTACTCACACTCATAAATACAGCTTTAGTGTCTCTAGAGTACCTTAAAATATGACGTATCTTCACCTTCTTCAGGTTCATTACCAAAGTGCTCGGTCAAATATCTTGTTTTAATAAAAAAAGTCGCGGGCTAGCTCAGCAACTATTGTGTTACGCCCTTCCAGACCCGCGTTCACAAAAACTTCGTACGTTAGAATTATTCATACGAAAAATGCTCGTCCAATCACGTTGCTGGGGACATAACATCTAGATGTATCACAGCCAGCCAATGGCAAAGTATTCTTTCAATCTGGTGCGTATTGAAAATACACACACGGTGCGTTGGAGCTTGCTCCTTCATTCGGGCTGAACAATCTCCAGCTGGCAGTCGGGGTTGTAAACCGGATGTCCTGGCGTGCTTTTTTTCCCGCGCAGATTTTCCGGGCTGTTAATTCCGCTTTCGTTGCTGCGTAATGTCATTCCCCGTCTGTTACAACACATGAATGTTATTTACCCAACGTTGAAAGCCATATGCGCTATGTGGCCATAAAAATATGCACCGCTTGCGGACTTTTATAAAACTCCAAGAGCATTCTGGCATTCCGCCTCGTTTGAGCACGGCAAACGTATGAGCCATCGTCTACATTGTGTATTTTATTGAAAAACTAGCCTTGCGTCGCTCAGAATTTTTTTTTCAGTCGCGCCAAAAATGATAGGTGGGTATTTATGACAAAGCTGCGTTTTGTAAATTTTGTATTGCAGTTTTAGATGCTTCATTGGCAATGTGTGTGTGTGTTTTGTTTTCTTCTAATAAAGGAAAAAAATGTGAGTTTAACATCTCGTTTTTTTTCTTTTTTGCTGCACACTATAATATTCACCGCTAACAGGCAGTGGCGCCAAAAAAACCTCATGGGATGTTAATAAAGGAATTGTAATGCAAATGTCAGGAAATGGTTTTGTTTGATAAAGCGTGTAAGGTTTTGGCCTTGAAAAAAAGCCATTCCGTTTAAACCAAACTTTTTTTTGGTTTAACCACAATAGTAAACTTGGTACCTGTTGGCTGGAGTGTTTACACTAATTGCTGTTTATGCTAACATAAGCCCTTCTTGTCTATTTTGCGAGTATACGGCAGCATATCAATTTTATCGAATGATTCTAATCTTTGGCATCTACAAGTCATGCATGTTGATTGCTCAATTTTGTACCTAACGTATGTTCTGTCATATACAATGATTAGCTTACACGATTTCATTACATTGATATATGCTTTACTTTTTATAAAGATTTTCGCAAAACCCGCCCACTGCTTGACAGGGTGGTCTGGGAGCACAGCAATGGATCTCTCTCTCTACTCTTCAGACTCAGAATCATGGCCAGTTGAAAAGTAATCCCTTCACCATCGTTCCTGCCTTTCATGTCTCCACTACGGCATGTTTGTAAATGCTTCCAATCCGAAATTGCTGGTCTGCAAATGATATACCGTTTTTTTTCTTTTGTATCGAAAGCCAAGCTTGTCCTGTCCTCATAAGCTGACATTCACTACTGTATGAAATAGTGCACGAGCTCAGTATATAGCATGAACCAGTATTGTTGCCGAACTGCCGGAATATATTGAGGCACCATTCCGATGCAGCCATGGCTCCCACGAAGACAACGCAAGGCCACACATTATATGAGCCTGGCGAGGACGATTTGCGTGCAGCTCACGTACGTCACACAGGGACTCTGCCTTCATTCATCTCGCGCTGCGCACCCCAATCCAAGTCCCCGCTCTGTGTCCGCCTCCCAATAATGAACCAGCGCTGTTTCGGAAGGCCTGCGTCGGAAAACTGCGGGGTTTATCCTGGTGCGCGAAAGGCGAGCAGCCGGTATCGAAATAAAACATAGCTTTGAAAGATAACGGCAAGTTAATTCCAGAAGCGTGAACGATTACATTCATTTGTCTTCCTTTTTCTAGTAGATTTTCTATGTAAGAGCAGTGCGAATTTCGCTTTCGCTTCTGGCATTCCTGAAAAGTAGATCTAGTGGTACGTGCGTGTTCCTCTGCATGTTTTTGTGCAGAGGGAGTGTGGGAGGTTGTAGGGGGTGGGTTGCAGAAGTTGCGTGTCTGCGCGTCTGTACTTTAGCACAGCACAGCTCGACTCCTCGTGGGTGGCTGCTTGAACGTCATACCACCTCTCTTATTACATCTGCAGCCTTGCTGACACTTTGCTTCCCACCAACTCTGTACGCCCTCTCGGTTTCCCGTATTGATGGCTCACGCAGGAGAACACATTATTGCGCGCACTGCCACTGCCACTGGAATTCGAGGGCCCCTCGGCCAATCTTCACGCGGCATTCTTTTCGTATTAGTCCGAGCAGTGCTTGCAGCGCGAGGGAGACTAAGGTCGAAATGCGACTGCGCGTTTCGTAAACGAGACGGGGTTTTCAGCAACGAATCGTTGCCTGGATTTTTCGCTGTTGCTAGGATTGTGAGGCTCCGTAAATCCACGAGGGGTTACAGAAGTCGACATCTGTTGCTGTAATACAGCGAATCTCTTGGTTAAATCAGTACATGCTACTACTGTGTCGGTTGTTTTGTATTGAAAGCAACCAGTGTAAATTTTTGGAACAGAAGCTGCCATGCGTCACAGTAATTCTAGCATCACCCTTTAACAAGTCCGCTGCTAACTTGAGCGTAGACTGCACTTCAATATTTTGAACTTATATGGTGTTTCGTTTTACTTTTTATAGTTTTTCCTCAATAGATGGAGAAATTTAAAAATTGCCTCTTACAGATAGCATATTTGGAACGATTGTACATCATTACGGCAAACGACTAACTTTACTAACTCGTGAAATCTGCATGCACGTTTATATGGTTAACGCTAATCTTAATCTTTTAATCAATAGCGTTTTGGCAGATGTTTCAACACACACAGTAGCTTGTGCTTACGGATGGCGTATCTACATATAAAAAAAGTTCAATTGCGTGAAAAGTTTTATATGTCTATTTCTAAAGTGTGCGTTAAAAAACAATATTACAGTTATTCTTGCGCTGCTTGCCCTAAACGACGTTTTAAGAAAAAAAACATAAAAAGCTTGTGCATGTTTAACCAAACTTTTCTGACATGTATACTATGTCGCGAAATAGAAACTACCCTAAGATTTTATTTCTAGTAGATGTACTTTGCAAACAAGTGTGTCCCATTATATAATATAACAAAATTAGGAGGGTAATTTATGCATTATGTACACGGGATGCGTAAATTACATAGGACGTACATATACGCACATCTCATGAATTGAATGGCCTTCGTGAATCCTTAGTAAGAATTCCAGATTATGAATTATTTATGACTCTATTATCGCATGTATTGTAACATGTCCTCATATTCTGCTCAGTCATCACCATTACTGTGTTATTAAAACCACTGCGCTGCTAATTTGGAGTGTCCGATTTGATAGTTTATCTTGAAAATTTCGTTGCCCATGTATCTTGATGCTTTTGCTGTGATATACGAGCAAACTCTTGGGCCACGAGAAATGAATTGCCATAATAATTGTGATGTAAGTAACCACTACAAAAAACTAAGAAATAGTAGGCAATTGATGGACAACGTAGTACGACATCTAGTGCAAATAATGTTCACCACGTCGTATAATCAAGCTTAGAGACTGCAGCTACGCTACTCACGGGTTATTTAAAAATTATTTCTGCATTTCAAAATATGTGGTGTATTTTTGACGCGCATTACAATATTGCCTAAATTTTTGCATACTTGCGTAACTCATGCACTTCTATAATACTGTGCATGGTGTTGTCTATGAACGTCCCCTCGTGAGAGGAAGTTACGTTCACATCAATAGGTGTGCAGACTCATTAAATATTAGGGTTATGTGGCTTACTATACGTAACCATCGATCTAGTTCCTGAATTAAGAGCTATTACAAGCCTCCCTCCCTGAACTCATTAGTAATGGGCTTTCGGGTTGCTTACCCGAGTTTGGACAGTTTAATTTGTCCGCCACACCGCACTCTGAAACTGATCCCACCATTGTACAATGGACAGCCAAAGATTGTTTAATTTTGCCCCGCCGCAGTAGTGTAGTGGCTTAGGTACTCGGCTGCTGACCCCCAGGTCGCGGGATCGAATCCCAGTGGCGGCGGCTGTATTTTAGATGGAGGCGAGAATGCTGTAGGCCCATGTGCTCATATTTGAGTGCACGTTAAAGAATCCCAGGTGGTTGAAATTTCCAAAGCCCTCCACTATGGCGTCTCTCATAATCATATGGTGGTTTTGGGACGTTCAACCCCACAAACCAATCAACATTGTAAAATTTTTTAATCGAACATTGGCACAGACATACACTATCGAGGCTTCCAGATGTCTTGTAATAGATCTCTTTGAATGTTGAACAGTTAATTTGGTTTATTCATAAAATTGCTATAGTGGAATCAATAGAACCATGATCACTTTTCTAGGTACCACGGCTGAAGCATCCAATTTTTACCATTCCTTCAAAATTAGTTTGGCCTACCGTGGAATTAGGAGCACGAAATAGTCATGAATACGTTTTTATATGTGCGCACGCATGCAGAACTTCCGTTGATACCTCTCCACTGACTTTCACTGTATTAACACACACACACGTAACGCTTTCACTTCCCTTGACTTCTGAATTTTTTGCCAACTGGTCTTTCCAACAGATATATTCGACATCATGGCAGTGCCGCTAGAAAGGACTACGCTTAAAATAAACGTCCAATAAATACACCAGAGTGAACAACAGATAAGTAAGGAAACAGGGAGAAGTCGTTGTTCCCTTCACTGTGTTTTGTCCTCTCTCCTGTGTTTGTGGAAGCTGGATTTCCAAGCTGCCCAATCTCAAATCTTGCTTTACGAAATAGATGCTTCTGTTTTATCGTGAAGCTGATTATTGCATTTAATGATTTCTTTCTGAATGCTACTTTTCATGTTCCCGCTCGTACCTGCAAAAAGATTGCAAATATTCTTATAGTTACGAACTGCGAGGCAAAATGGCGTATGTTTCTGCGCCTCCCGCAAACCTTATTTTGTTATCGAACGGTCTTTAGCAAACGTCAACTGCGAAGATTGAAATGCTCCCGTAATGGCTTTTTAACAGTTGTGGACAACACTACTAATTTGAAAAGTTTGAGAAATACAGATCAACACTATAGTTGCAAGATGCTTAGCTCACAACGAGAGAGGAGATCATTCAGCAACAGATCATCAGAATAAATGTAGTTGCTGCCAGTAGTGAGCAACGTGAAATTATGGTTTTCGCGACAGCCCCAGGATGTTTAAGTAAACACAGCGGGCAGAACCGGAAATTGCTCACTCTCAGAAATGCCTATGGCAGATGATATATGCGACGTTTAAAATTCAATTTCTCGTGACTCAACTATCTCCCTGGCCTTCTCCTTTTTATTTTATACTCTTCTGTGCAGTTTCCCATCTTTCTTGCCGCTCTCATACATATCGAATAGACTGCTGACGTGGTGACGGCCCTTTACCCGCTCGCCACGAAGCAAGACTCCGTAAACTCAATGTCAGGACGCCCCCAGAGCGATTTTCGTGGTTGTTGACTAAACCCTAGCTAGCTCCGAAACAAGAACTGTGAGTCTCCATCCAAGCCAGAAAATGAAAAGTAGTGGTGGTGGTATTGCATAGAGCTTGGTTGGGTGGGGAGACAGCGCTTATGCTGCTGCTTTCTGATTTCCCAGCTGCTGCCCACACAATATGTTATACCGATTGACGGCCAGTGACGCGTCCTATAAAAGAACCGTCTTCACATACTGGGAACTCCGCGTATCTAGCTTCAACGACGCTTGGCTTTTACGCTTTCACAAGACGGGTATGAAACAGGCGAGAGAGAACAGATAGGGTCGGGAAAACGACAAAAAGCGAAGCATCGTTGTTTCCAGATGGCAGCACTTACCGGTGTTCCGCACAAATGCTATAGGATTAACACTATGCGCCATCTCATTACCGCGCTGAACGTCCAGTGCTTCTGAAACTTCATACACGTAACTTTTTTGTCTGTTCACAATTTCACAGTGTTTATTTTTCACGTCGTTGCGGGGGTCGTCCTGGTCTCTGCGTCAACATCAGATGAGTGGAGGCCACGGATAAAGTAATGCGTATAAGATTGTTCCCAGTCGTGAAGCTCACTGAATCGTAAGCGGAGAGAAAGCGACTATACTACCATACGCTAGCCCGGCAGATTCACCAGTGTAGTTCATTTTGTAATTAAAAATAATACGTAAAAATGAAACTACTGCCCCTGCAGCGGCATGTCTCACCGCCAACGTAAGTGCTCTGCTCAGCTGCTACGGTGCGCTCTCCAAAATGTTGAAAGTAGAGGGGGTAGATCCTCCCCATATTCCTTTACTTTCTTGCGTTTCTAAAGCCGAAGCTCTCGTTCACTTTTTGATTTCCTACTCGCGCTGCATTCCAAAAGTTTCCGTTATTTGTTCCTGCTCTTATCCGTGCCTTCCGTCTTCTTCAATTCGCTATTAGAGTGGCTGGCTCATCTCAAGGCACTTGAAGAGAAGGCGCGTTCGTGTCAGCAAAGGGAGCTAAGGAGGGGCTGAGAAGAAAAGGCCCTCACAAGGCCCCGCTTACTGTCTTCTTCAGCGTCCCCCTCTTCTGCGCTTGTCCTCAGAGCGCAATAAGGAAGGTGGTGCCAGAAAGCTCTACCACGCTTTATATAGACACTGTGTATGGCTAAGAAACATGTCTCTCAGTTGTGGTGTAAAGTGAGTTGGCCGTGTACCTTAATCACAAAGCGATACACATCCAGCGAATAGGCTGATGGTAGACCACATAGACATTTGTTGGATGAAGCTTTTATGTGCCTGTGATATTCGGTATGACGGGTGAAATCAAGACACAGTCACGCTTAAGGAAGCATAGATGCATTACCTGTGTTTTGTATTTGTAGTGTCAATATAGTCATTTAAATTGAAAAGGATTAAAGTGAACCAGAAGATACACTTTTTTTGGGGGATCCCCATAAAATAGGATCCCCTCCCTATTCAGGGTTCCATAGGGAAGGGGGGGAGGCTTTTACAGTGCACCCCTGCCTACTATGACAATGTATGGGTCTGACAACACTCCCTCCCCCCGTCTTGGTTGACTATGGGGGGACCCCCCACCACAGCCCCGTGGAGATCCCAACTCAAAACCTCTTACTGATGCCCAACAGACCAACTCTCATGCTCTCCTTCTTTTTCTGTTCTTTTTCGAGTCCGTTTATTATTGCGATAGCAATTATATGTACACTCTAGGCTGGGTTTTGCTGCCGGCGTCGACGTCACCGTCACTCACTGTATGTGCATATATATGAGAACGCAAGAAAGAAAAAAAATGCAGATAAAGATTCCGGCGTGTGTAATCCAACGTGGGATCTCTGCGTCATGATTGAGGGGCGCTAACAACTGAGCCACCGATGAAGTTGTTCTTTGACATTCAAACGAAAAGCTATTTACATCTATTACTTACCTCTGCTGACGGGAATCGGGGGCGATTATCATGTTTACACCATTACCAGCAAGATAGCGATATGAGCGCACGTCGCCACATTGCCCGGAGGCACGTGCTCTAATCTCCCACGTGTACTTTGCCCCGCTTAGAGCAGAAGGGCGACGCTCTCTCGCAAGGCCTTATTTCGGGAGGAGGATCGCACGTCTTGGCTGGCCTCGGGCTTTACCTGGAACGATTTTGTTGTAGTTACCGGGCGCAAAAACGTCACTGCAATCATTGCAGCCTCCGTTTGCGAAAAGCGCGCGCTTTTCAAACACGCCAAAGTAACAATTGAGACGCGTATTCGCGTGAATCTGTACCTGTGAGCACGTTTCGTGCGTCATTTACGCGTGAGAAACACAAGACACGTTTCGATCTGCATTCCATTTTGCGTGTGACCTCCCGATTTGTGGCTATCGTGTTCATTGCATCGCCTTTGCTGCAAAGCTGGTACGTTTCTTCTCTCCCTTTCCATGTCTTTCTCACTATTTGTCTCGTTTTTCCTATGTATTTATCTCTATTTCTCTGCTTCTTTCTGTTTCTTTGCTTCGTTCTATTTCTTTCTATAGTTGTTGGTGTTCCTGCCTATTTGTTTTCTTTTTCTTGAAGCTATGTCCTTTATACTTTTGTCCCGTTTTTATGTCTTCTTTTACGTTTATGTTGTTTATCTTTGTAGTGCCTTTTTTCTCTCGTTTTTCTTTCTATTACTTTATTCCGTTTTCTCTCTTTCTCTATATTCTTTTTTCTATTTTTTTTATTTTGCACTATTCCGATGTTTTTCGCATGTTTCAAGGGCTCCACTTTTCTGAACAGAGTTAGCGCTAAACGCCCACACCTACTGTACGCGCAAGCGAGATGTGCCCAATCGGTGTGGCGCATACTGTTTTATAGTTTAATGCGTTCATCAAAGTTATTACGGCTGGTTTACGCCACTCCTCTGCTAAAACAGTACTTATCTGAGAGTGCTCACGGCTGCAATGATTAGACTTGATTTTATCATTTAATGGTAGGATGTTTTTTTTTGAACGCAAGTCAAGTCGTGAATCTATTAATTGTCAGTTATAAATTTTTGCTCCTCTTTTCACCCGTCATCCGTCCCTACCCCCCTCCCTCCCACTCCTTCATGTTTCGGCCCGTAAACAAAAAAAACACATACTGCCAGCACCTAGATTAATCGATTTTATTCTCACGTCGAACTGTTGTGTTGGTAGTCTACACCTTGCATAAAAGCAAAACTTTGGGGTTTCTGCCACCCCAACAATAGGCAACACCTGTGCTCTACGAGGGACCGAAGGCACCCAACGTTTAACTTGCGTGAGACCAACCTGGTCCTTTATAGCTCAAAGTAGACCATCTATGCTGCCCATGTGGCAAATGGAAAACAGCACCAAAGAGGATATAAAAAGAAACCACACGAAAAAAAAAGAAACTTTGCGAGTCGGACTTTGGGAATAGGTTACGAATTCCTTATCTTGTGTTTCAATGCCATGGCGCGCCCCGCGAAGCCATCTGGTTCAGTCGGGTTGGGGATTGTATATTTGATGGCGTGGCCAGCCATTTCTATCTTGTGGGTTCGCAGACTCTCGCATTTTATCTCGTTCTTTTTGACGAAAGTAAAAGTTTTTTTTTATTTTTTGGTTGCTTGAACAGCAGTTTTGTGTAATTCAAAACCCCTACCTACAGTGCGGCTTCCTTCCAAATACACCCACCTTACAGAAAAGCCTTTCACAGGCGTGGTTTTTGGTGGGGAGGTGAGTGATGAATGTAGGACCCCAAAAGAATTAAAAAAATAAACTAGAGAGGCATCGAGGCACTTTGTTTTTGTCTTTTGACGAGCCCAGCCCTGCCCTCTATTACAGTCAAACAGCTTCGACTTTTCACGCAGCACTTTTGCGTGGAGTGCGGTGCGGCCTGAGGAACGCCTTGCTGCTCGTTCGACAGTTATCTCTTCTCGCTTGACCGGCGTAAAATTGGAACGTACGCGAAGGATAGGCACCATAAAGGAAACAACAGATCAACGTTCCCTATAGATGTTCTCGCCATACGTCACGCCCAAAATGAAAAAAAAAAGGTAAGGAACGGTAATGATGGTGTTGCGCGAGCTGTTGGTCGAAAGAGTTATAAAGAAAGGAAAACTAATAGGAAGCCTTTCAGGTCACCCCAATGGGAAATAAAGGTGCTTGTCATCAAAAGTACTCGGAAGTTGATTCAAGACGTCACCACCGAGTTGCAGCCCCTCATTTTGATTTTTTGTCGTTTTTTTTACTCCTGTTGTTGCATGCGTCTATCGTTATAATGAAAAATGAATCTGTCTGTCTGAATTTTCATAAAGAACTCTCTAAAACGTGGTTGGAGGTTATACATTCCATATGTTTTCTTTTTTCTTACTTATTTTGGTCCGCATATTTCAATTCTCTTCAATGTTTTCATTCCTGTGGCTTTTCTAAGTTTTGAAAAAAAAAGAGTGCTGAAATCTTCTTAGTTGGCGATGTGTTCACCGTGTCTAAGTAATTTGTGAAATCCTCTAATTGTTAGCATGTGTGAGTAATGCAAATCTAGACCACAACTAGGCTATTGACTTTCTCGACCTCTCCGACTTATTTGTCTTGTTTTTTTTCTATTTTTACATTTCGGTAGAAGCAGCAGATCACTGAAAGGACCTCTCACATTGCCGACTTCTTTTGGTCACCAAATATTCTGTTTCAAAAGTATCTTTCCTACTCAAAACCACCCCGGAGCAATGGGGCAATTGCTTCTAGGACATTATGACGTCGCTATTGAAATACAGATTGCAACTCTGCCCGAGCTACCTGAACAGCCAAAGTGCTTTACTATATGAGATGACGGAACACTATCCAATGACTTCTTACACCTGGCTGTTTACCCTGTCCAGTCAAATCTTCAAAACAAAAAGCGGTCTCGTCGTAACGCTCATTTCGGCAAGTCAATCAATACGGCAGCAGTCACCTGCAAAGTTCATGATTACGCACGTAACGCGTGACTGGCTAAAATATTTTACACATTGTCATGCATAGCAGCGTTGATCTTTGTTTTCTTCGGGCGTAAGCCATGCATAAACGTCGGTGCACGCACGCGAAATGCGCGCAATGGTGCTGCACCACGGAGCATGTGGGAGTCTAGCACGGAAGAGGCCGCCCCGCCGCAGCGCTTAGAAATGCACACTTCCCCGTCGGCTAATGCTTGGCGAAGGTACGCGAGAGTGGCTTTACGGTAAATGCCGCTTTCGTGACCAGCGGCGCGGAAACGAGCCTTAGCCGAGCGAGTGACAGGGACCGAGCCATCGATCACGTATAGGCCTACGCGTGCGCTTTTGCGCGCATATATTGAACGGCTGTGCAGCAGCAGCGTGGACACTGGGGTAATGAAGGGGAGTGTGAGATACTGGCATGAAGGTATGCAAACACCTTTCCCTTCGAATCAGGCCGTATGGCACATGACGTGAAGGAAAAGTGAGCGCTTGCCAAACTGAGCTCTGTAATACGAAGCGGTTATTCTGTGTGAGAAGAATGTGACAATAAGTAGTCGCTCTTCGCTATAGCCTATATGTGCATGTACACTCACTTCACCCGTCACGCGAAAGTCACCATTTTCTTTATTACCTAAAAGTATCACAAAACGGGGGTAAGCACCGAAGCCGTCTTCAATGTTAATTTTGTAAAGCAAAATAAGTTTCTTCCATGCCACTACGTCACAGACAAACTGAAAGCCAAACTTCAACAATTTTGCTTGTGGTAGTGGTTAAAAGGAGAAGAAGGCGCCTAATTTCTGCAGCCCGGTGGAGAGCACAGCGCAGTGCCTAAAACAATTTTCGCTGGGGTACATAGAAGAAGCCTATGCTAACTTCTCTGGAAAGAGGGAGAGTAAATATTTATTCCGAGGAAGTGAACAAAATCACCACCCTAGATCAGCGCCATCTTGTTCCATGTGCAGTCAGCCATGACCATGACGTCATGATATCATACCCAGACCCAAAGAATCAGCGCATAATTACGACACCTGGGATTTTACGTCGCAAAACCACGATATGGTTGTGAAAAACGCCGTAATGGAGGACTTCTCACATTTCGAGTATCTGGTGTTCTTTAACGTGCACTAACAAGGCATGGTACGCGTACTTCTACCATTTCGCCTCCATGAAAATGTGACCACCATGGCCGGGATCAGACCCGCCACCTACGGGAAGAGTCAGCGCATTTTGACAGAAAGTACTTGCCTTGAGTAGAATTACGTGATATGGTCAGGACTCAATAGGCATGCAGTATGATCATGAAGTTGTTTAGAGTGCGCCAGCTATGAAGTTCTACGGGAAATGGAAAACATTGCACTTGCAGTCAACGGAAACACGTGCCTTTCGAATACCAACTTCCTTGTTGCTATAAAAACCGCTCTCCAAGTAATTCCGCCAGCTCTGAAAAACAAAACAAAACAAAATAAAAACGCCAAGCCTGCGCGGAACGCGCGGCACTGTCACAGCGACAGCTTGAAGAGGAGCCTTTCGAAGCCTTTTTTTTTCACTTTCTTTAGGTGACTATTACACACACTTGCAGCGTACCCACCATGTTCTTACTTATTGTGTTGCACGCAGCCATTCCCTATGCCATCATTCGTCATTCTTCGGAGAAGTGTGGTACCTGCTCCACACTTGCAAGACATTTTAGAGCAATTATTTTTGTGCTGTGCTTGACGACGATGCCGAATTCTGGCCGAACCTTTTGTAATTCCCACAAATCGCCACAGTGGTTACGAGCCACAGTTATATACTTGAACAAGATCGAGCTTTTGTGTAGGGTTGGAGCATTCGACGGCCCACTCATTGCGTAATTTTCATTATGGAATACTCGATTGGTGTTCCGCTGTTCTAAAACTCTTCATTACTCGTATTACCATGATTTCTTTCCCGACATCAAGCCTGCCTAAGGCCAGTTCGCAAAGTGATTCAGAGCACCGGCATTTCTCAGTAGTAGAATAGTGGGCTGGCACGCAGGCGACTAGGGTTCGAATTCCATTGTGTCCGTGGTGTTTTTAACTGAGGTTTTATCTTATTTCTTGTGATAGTGGTTACGGACACCGGCAGCGGCGGACAACTACGACGGCCATGTGAGCCGTGTTCTAATCTCATGAAAGCTTTCGCTGTAATAAAAAGCAGCACATTCGATAATAGCAATATTATATGTATCCGGTGTTTTATGCCTCTAAACAACAATATACTGATAAGAGACGCCATAGTGCAGAGCTGCAGAAATATTTATTGTGTGGTCGTTAATCTCCACGGACAGCGCACAGCACACATAGTTCTAGTATCTTTCAAGCAGGGCAAAAAGTTAGCAATGACAATCATGCATACGAGCAATATACTCTGTTACACAGTTTCACCCATAACATTGATGGCAATAAAGTATCTGTAGTTCCAAATAACAAGGTCTGAAGGTTTATCAGTAAATCTGATCTTCGATGAAATGATAACGTCACCTGCATACACAAGAAGGCCATGCGGGAAGTAGAGTATTTACGGCGAATACTTTCCAAGGTTTCAAGGAAGTAAATGTTAAGACTCTGAATTAAGCGCTGCACATCCAGACTAATTTCTGCAAATCTAGAATCACTACAAACCAGATGCTATATCTCGAATAGCCGAAAAAAATTCTTCATAATATACCGTGCCAAGCTAGGAATCTTGAAACTTCTCATGCAACATTCCACTCTAACTTTCCAGTCAAAAGATTAATGAAACATCGAGCAAAACTGTAACTCACACAACTTTATTTTCCCTCCGTGCAATCCAAGATTGGTATCATTTATCCAGAAAAACAATCGAATGAGTTTTTGTTTCTGCTTCCATTACCACACTTCCAAATGCTGTATGTAATGCCATCTTCACCAGAAGTGTCGTGTCATAAAAGCACTGCTCATATATATATATATATATATATATATATATATATATATATATATATATATATATATATATATATATATATATATATATATATATAAGCAGTGCTTTTCTTTAAGAATATATATTCTTTTCAAAAGGCGGTAGTCTTTCTAGGGGGCCTTCGACGCAAAAATTTTGGTCTGTCTGTCTGTGCATTGGTCTGTTTGTCCTTTCCTAACGGTGCTCTAAACGGCAGCAAAGTGACCACGCGGTATACTCCAAATGGCCGACCCCATCCGCATTGTCCACCAATATTGCTCAAGATTCAGCGTTTATACTTGTGCGATTGTCAATTAAAAAGAAATTATTTCGCATATCTGAGGCACGATAACAACACGTCAATATTATGTATGTGTACTTTTTACTAGAAAAGGCATACATAAGTAATATTAAGGACTGTAGCCTTGATAACACTGTGCTGGCCATGCAACGCTTGCACGAAACACAAAGTGTTTTATTATTAGATTTTTTTTAGTTTTGCTCTGGGATAATGTGCCGTGCATTGAAACGTCTAATGCACTTAATAGACGTTTCTTGTTTTTTCTATTCATCGCGAGTGTTGAACATTGAATTGCGCAAAAATTTCACTTCTTATATTTATAGACAGAATATTTTTCACTACATTTTATGCAATACTGCTTTTGACGCATTATTTTATTTTACGTCTGCTGTCTTTATAAGTGAGCTTTATTCAGGTGCTTTTTTTACTGAACGTGTAACCCATTCGCTCCTGATGAAAGGCCTGGAAATTCAGGTCGATAGTATTGATCAAGTACGTAGATAAAAAATAATTATTTAAATAAATAAATAAACTTAAGCCTTCGTGGAAATATGACCTTCGAAGCCGGGATACACTGGATTCACTGGGATACACTGGATACACTGGATTCCAAGCCGGGACACACTGGCACGCGCAGACACACACACACACACACACGCACACACACAAATAGAAAAACATGCGATAATATAAGTGTCTACTGATAGTCGGCGGTCTGTGTATACGTAGCAACAAAGTTTACAAGCGTGACTACGTTGACGACACCTGGTTGAAATCGTTATGCCGATCTGCGCCACTATGTACAACACTGCATCGTATTAACACGACGGTATACTTTGCACGCCAATGCCAAATAAAGGGACCTCCAGCTTCCGTCGCTCATCTCGTACCCTGTGTTGTCGCCAATTACCAGGTTTTATGGCCCTGCGTGACTTCCACCGTCGAGCACGCACTCGTGACTTGAACATGTTTCTTAACTTTGAAGAACGAGCTGAGATGGCTTCAAAGCGAGGTAATGAACCAATTTCGTACACAAAAAATGTAGGTCACATCCGAAATAACCTGTCACTGTAGCGTTTATATTTTTATTTTCGTTTTAAGCAATGATGCCTTCAAATTTCATTTTTGCTTTTGTCCGCAAAAAAAGTCTTGCATAGTTGCACACGTGTAAGCAATTGAAGTGATTATACGAATTTTTAAAGCTTGGAAGTAATATGCATGCGCGTATAATAAATGGTAGACGTGTTTTCGAGCGTGACTAATTTCTTCACACTCCTTGTCAGAGGGACCCGAAACCTAGGACATCGACTTAAAGTTTGTGTGGCAGCTTGGGCTAGTTGCTATGACATGGCGATAGTTACAGCGCGAAAACAGAGCAATGACACAAAGACAAGAAGGACACGAAGAACATGAGAGTTCTTCGTGTCCCTCTTGTCTCTGTGTCGTCGTTCTGTTCTTGCGCTATAACAATCGTTAAATGTGTTTTGCGCACCATCTTCTCATAGCTATGGTCAATAAATAAAATGAAATATCGCTCTGGCACACCCATTGTTAAGAAATATACTTGTATTGATATTTTAGTTTGAACTAACCAACTGTATGCTGGCAGTCAAAATGTTGTATGCTTTATAATACATCGTACGTTCTCAGTTTTCCTCCGTCGCTATTTCTCTATGGACATGATAATGGATATGTCAAGTCATTTCACTTTAGTGTAAGCGCAGGAGCGGGTTAGTGTGTGCCTGGTACGTGCGTGTGTGACTGTCAACAACATTGCTCTCGCTGGACCTTCCTTTTCCTTCCGTCACCTGACTTTCCATCCACGCAGAAAATCTCGCGAAAGAATTTTACTCCAAAAAATGAAATAGCACCAAGCCACCTTCAGTGCGGCGGCTCGTACCACACAATTATGCGTTGCAGATACTAATTAACGAGTAAAAGAGGAATGTTAGGCGTTGAGAACTTCAGAAAAACAAAAACGGAGGTGCAACTTATTTTTAAAACAAAGTTGCTCGGGACATACGCGCCTTCTTTGTGGATGGTTTTGGCGCATTCACTACCGGAAGTTAAACAAAATACAAACGCACCGTAGAAGAGCCCGCAAAGTTTAAATGATGCTGTATTTACATCACAGCCACTGCATATATGAATATTTTGCAGGTTATTTTCACTTCAGCATTACTTAATGGCACTGCTAAAGTCAGGGCATCGTGTCAACGTAGCTAATGTGGAAGTTAATCTGAAAGTTTGATTCGTTTTCGTATGCCTGTACTTCCTTTTTTTACACGTGAAATAACGTGTGAAATCAACGCAATTTGACGCTCGTAAACTTTTTCATTAGGTGCGCCATCAAGAAGTTTTTTTTCGTGTGCATATTTGTTGCTTCTTTTATAGTACCTCCTCTTCGAAACGTCGTATGCACAGCTCCTCATGGACGTTCATATTTGTTTATGCTTTCAAAGATATGACCATCGACCAACATGCTGTTTTGTAAATAAGGCAACAAGGGCAGGCGATTGACAACTCCTGGTGGCACTTGCAACGTTGTAAGCTTTTTTTCTTTTATGTATATATTGTTATTTACTCTATTTAAAATCATAAATTATGTTTTCATTCCATAAAATGAAATTGTTTTAGTAGTTTATTAAAATATCTGCAGCGCACCTAATCCATCACAAGTATCTACTCCCGCTGTTTCCCCCCATATATATATAAATAAATAAATAAATAAATATATATATATATATATATATATATATATATATATATATATATATATATATATATATATATATATATATATAAAGAATGGTGGTCGCTAACTACCCTGAATGGTCGACCGTATAAATAAGGACGAAACTTTGTTATAGCCCAAACAACGGCTAAGCATTCTTTTTCTGTTGCAGAGTAGTTTTTCTCTGCAGATGATAGTGTTCGACTTGCATAGGCAATCACGCGCTCTACGCCATTTTGCCATTGAACCAGTACAGCTCCAAGTCCGACGTTGCTGGCATCCGTGTGTAGCTCTGTGGCAGCGTTATCGTCAAAGTGACCGAGTACAGGTGGGGCTTGGAGATGGTTTCGTAGCGTGTCAAAGGCATGATGCTGATCATGGCCCCAAACAAATGGTACGCCGTCTTTCGTAAGTTCATTTAGTGGTTCAGCGATTTTAGAAAAGCCTTTGACGAAGCGTCTGTAATATGCGCAGAGTCCCAGAAATCGGCGGAGGTCGCGCTTGTTCGTTGGGACAGGAAATGCGGCAACAGCTTTCGTTTTCTCAGGGTCTGGGTGTATACCAGCGTGGCTGACGACGTGACCAAGAAATTTCAGTTCCTCGAATGCAAAGTGGCATTTCTCAGGTTTTAGAGAAAGTCCAGCTGTTCGAATCGCCTGAAGAACTGCCTGTAAGCGCTGGACGTGCTGCTCAAACGTGTCCGAGAAGACGACCACATCGTCAAGGTAGACAAGGCACGATTGCCATTTTAGCCCAGAAAGAACCGTGTCCATCATTCTTTGAAAAGTAGCTGGTGCCGAGCACAAGCCGAATGGAAGGACCTTGAACTCGTAGAGTCCGTCAGGAGCAATGAAGGCGGTCTTTTCGCGGTCACGCTCATCAACAGATATTCGCCAATAGCCGCTGAGTAGATCCATGGAAGAAAAGTAACGAGCATTGCGAATGCGGTCCAGCGAGTCGTCAATTCGTGGTAAAGGATACACGTCTTTCTTCGTGATATTATTCAACTTTCGGTAGTCGACGCAAAATCGGAGAGTACCATCTTTTTTCTTCGCTAACACAACAGGGGACGCCCAGGGACTGGTCGATGGTTGGATGACATCGTCCTTGAGCATCTGCTGGACCTGTTGGCGTATAACGTCTTGTTCTTTTTGCTAGACTCTGTAGGCATGCTGTCGAATGGGTCTCTCGGTAGGCTCGGTGATGATACGATGCTTGGCAAGCGGTGTTTGGTTAACTTTCGAAGTCGTAGCGAAGCAGTCCCGAAATGAGCCAAGTAGCTTCAAAAGACGTTCCCGTTGTGCAGACGGTAGATCCTGGTTTACGTCGAGATTGCTTGCAAATGTCATGGCGGAATCGTCGCACGACGAAAGAGCAGATAATGTTGAGGGACCAGGGACGTCGGCAATATCCTCAAGGTATGCGATCGCAGTGTGTTTGGTAAGATGGCGATACTCGTCGCTGAAATTCGTGACTAATAGGCAAGCCTGCTTTCTACTTGGCTGAACGATACCTCGGGCAACGCAGATTTGTTGTGCAAAAAGTAGAGACAAATTTCCTTCTGCAATTACAGCATTGGGGACGTCTTGGTCACAATCAACGTTGATAAAAAGGCTGCTGCGGGGAGGCAGAGTAACAGATTCGGAGGATACACGTAGGGCAGCCTTCGATGAGCGGGCGTTTTCCGGTTCAGGATGAAACGGGTCCTCGAACGACACCTGCAAGTCTCGTAGGTCAATAATTGCGCCGTGTTCGCGAAGAAAGTCCATCCCCAGGATGAGTGGACGGGAGCACACAGGTAATACGAGGAAAGACCCTGTGAACATCGAAGCACGGACTCGAACACGGGCTGTGCACATTCCAGTTGGCGTGACGAGGTGGCCCCCTGCCGTGCGCAACGGCGGTCCTTGCCAAGGCGTAGTTACCTTCCTCAGTTCGGATGCTAGGGCGCTGCTCATAACCGAATAATCGGCGCCGGTGTCGACGAGGGCAGTGACGACGTGATTATCGACGTGTACGGTGATGTCGGCGGAAACAGTCTTGTAACTTTCGGAAACGACTGGAAAGTCAGAACGGTCTTCGTCGGGTGTTTGCGTCGAAGGAGGCTCTTTAACAGTTCGTTGGGACGCGGCTTCACCCCCAGGAGCCGCGGTTTCTAGTTTCCCCTGTGGGGACTCGGTGACCGGCCTCTGAAAGGAGCATAGGATGACGAGGGAATGCTAGGTGACGTGGGGCGGCGAGGTGATGGAGATCGTGATTGGGGGCGTGGACCAAGGCGAGGAGCTTGCTGGCCCGTAAGGTACGCTTCGATGTCGCGGGGACGCTCACCGTAACGCGGGCAACGAGCATCTGGGTGAAAGCCATGGAGACCAAGTTGGCGGTACTGGCAGTTACGGTAGACGTGACCCGCTTCGCCACAGTGGTAGCAGAGTGGACGGTTATCGGACGTACGCCACACGCTGGCCTTTGTGGCGTTCTGCCGCGATCCAGACGGACGATAAGTTGGTGCACTCTGAAACCTTGAAACGGGTGGAGGAGTCGAAGAGGTGCCCTGGAAACGATGGCTAGCCTGATCCATTCTCGCCATGGTGGGATCAGGGCCATGTGGTGCAGGAGATCGCAGAGCCGCCGCATAAGTCAGCACAGGGTCCTCAGGTCTTGTTGGCGCGAGTGGGGTGACCACGTGTCGGATCTCATTTCGGATTAAGTCTGCGAGATCACTTACGGGTGGTTGGGGTCCCACTGCTTGGAGTTGGCGCAGCTCGTCCCGCACGACGCTTCTTATGAACTCAGCGAGGGCATGCCTCTCGCTGTCAGCCCCGATAAAGCATGCAGCAGGGGTCAGGTCGTGGCGTTCATACTGTGACGACCTATACTGGAGAGTACGCTCCATTGTGGTTGCCTCATTTATGAACTCTGCCACAGTCGTCGGTGGATTGCGCACGAGTCCGGCGAAGAGCTGCTCTTTTACCCCACGCATTAAATGCCGGACCTTCTTTTCCTCGGACATTGCAGGGTCAGCACGCTTGAAGAGTCGAAGCATGTCCTCGACAAACATCGAAACTCTTTCGTTGGGTCGTTGGTTTCGAGACGCGATAGCCTGCTCCGCTCTCTCTTTCCTTTCAGTGCTGCGGTACGCATCACTAAACTTGTCGGCTGAACTCATGCCACGTCGCAAAGGAACCCTCGTGATTCTCGTACCACGTTTTGGCAGAGTCTTCTAACGCAAAGTAAACTCTCCGCAGCTTGCGAGCTTCATCCCATTCGCTTGATGTTGGCAACTCGATTGAAGTGGTCAAGCCAGTCGTCAACATCTTCATAAATGTCTCCATGAAATGAGCGTGGTGTTTGCGGCGCATGAAAAACATGCGGGAGAAAAGAATAGGCGTCGTTGGTTTGACTCGCCTGGTTGTTAGTTGAAGTTGCCATCTCGTCTTGAGAGAGGGGACCGTACTCGGGAGATAGTCCTCGCAGGCGGCGACTGCTTCGTGCCGTGGGAGCTGTAGCTGTCTCCAAGTAGCTCGGTGTGTCGGCTGAAAATCTGCAGCCAAGGCGCATTTACCCAGCACCTCCACCAGTGCCACGAACGTAATAACAGAGAGCGACGAAACGACGTCTTGCTTGCCCTCAGACCAGGACGCAAAAGCCCTCTTCTTTCTTCACTTCTAAGGAATTCCCCCTACAGTTGATGGCTCATACCCATTACCTGTGACAATATATATATATATATATATATATATATATATATATATATATATATATATATATATATATATATATATATATATATAGTAATAACGAGCTGGAAGTTATCTATTTCAGTCAAGAAAACTTTCGGTTCAACAAACAGTTTCGTGAGGTCCTTTATTACAGTTTGTGGAACTGCATTTGCATCCTATAACTTGTTGGTTAACATTTTATATTGACACTCGCGCCTGTTATAGAACTCCTCGAATACCGCGATTTGACGACCGTTTTCTTTTAGTATTTGCTGCCATCAGGCCTAGTGAACGTGTACTAATAAACAGTTCGTTACGGGCAGTACATTGCACGAGCATGCTTCGCTCGGGCTGTTTCACGGAGCATACGGCACTACGAAGAAGAAGATGAGAAGGCTACTCTGTTTATATTATGTACATACGCACGGGGCAGCCTTTTCGGTGAGAATCCGGTCCATTTTGCGGCCTGGTAACGGCGACGCGTTGTTTGCACTTGTAAGTAAAAGACGACGTCAAGTGTGTTTGTCTCGAATGCACCGGCCTTCTCGGGGGACTTTCATTAGATGATATTTAGGGAGAGTGCGGAGTGGGCCCCATTGACAGAGGGAAAAGCCTTTTCAGAGGGCAGCGCCACGGTCTTCTTTTCTCAGCGTGTATTCCAGGTGCGGGGGGGGGGGGGGGGTCCTTATGCACGACGGTTTTGTCTGGATTTCGAAAACAGGAAGAGAAAAGTGGAAGAAAATCCATTATATGGTGTACTTACGTATTGTACACTTGGTGCCCGTAGTATTGTGGTATATGAGACTTTTTTTGATAGTTTTGAAGTTATTCTTACTTCTATGTTATGTTAGGCCTTTGTCTTGCGTATGCACCATACATTTATTAAGTGTCCTGGTGTTATTTGATGGCATTATATAGTATATTTCACCTGATAATGTTTTATGCACTGTTGTTCAGCCTACTAAGCCGAAATGTTGTATACGTGAAGCACGCATTTGTAAAATTAAAGACTTCTGATGCTCTTTCAATAGCGTTCTTGCGGAAATATTGTAAATTTTCATTCATCTTGTCTGACATCGTTGACGCTTTCTTCGAGCTTTTGTAGCACTAGCCCATCGGATGTTTAATAAAAATTGCATAAAAAATGTTGAGACTGCCACGAAGAAAGTAACGCGTTACCAAGAGGAGACGATACAAGCACTGCTTTTGTACTTGATAATTTCTTCAGTAGTCAGAATATTATGGCATAAAAGCTGATGTAGTAACGCTATGTGAATGTAGTTTACTAAGTGATCGCTTTACGATGGGTACGTTAAGTTAACATTCCCTGACTGTCCTGCTGAGAAACGAAATATCAATACACCTAAACTTCAGTGGCGTCTCCAAAGACTAAATGCCAGCAAGACTTTTTCACGAGCTGTAGGAACTTTTTCTAATTAATTATTCGTAGAAAGGTTCATCCAGCTCATGTGTATCTGTTGAGACTTTCTTTTGTTTTCTGTCATATTTGTTCGTATGGTATAAACGAACACCTGATAAAAAATGCAAGCAAAAGGCCTCGACAAAGGCAAGTTTTGCCGACGAGGGAACATTTCCTCGAGGTACGTCCCTCGTCTAACTTTTTTTTTTCACTTACGTTTTTCCTGAGATGTGCTCACTTTTATTATTCTTTATAAAACCTCTTTTTTTTGTGCCATTTCATATAATCGTTCTTTCGTATGTTCCCATCTTCTTTTCCTGCCGCAATCTTTCTTATGTTCTTTTCGTGTTTGTCTAAAGCGGCCCAGGACAGCCAGCCGCTCGAAAGAGATTGGACAACCATGCGAATAATTTGAACACAGCGGGGACCTTCCGTGAACCATTCCACGCCGAGCGTTGATGTCTAACCAAAGGTCAAAACGAAAAAAAAAAGAAAAAAAGATTAGGAATAATAGTTCCAATATTTTTTCTCATTTTCTTTCAGCTATTTTTTTTGTTCTGTTGTCTTTTTGCCTGGAAAAAAACACGAATCAGCTCATCGTAAAGGGGAGCGTCTAACGTTTTCCCCGTTCCGCCAATATTTATTCTGGACTGTTCGTTCACTATTAGAAATTTGACAATGCACGAGTGCGCATTTCATTCTAATTAACATCAGATATTTTGTTGAGGTCTTGTGTTTGCCGCTCTTTCTTTTTCTTTTATTACGTACTAGACTCATTAGTGCAAAGCACTTGTTTACTGCACGTTAAACTGGACTTAATTGGAATACCTGTCAGCCCCCCATAAGAAGAAAACTTTTTCTCTGATGAAATTCAAATAAAGAACCTCAACCTACGTGAAATCTGACACAGAATAAAAAATTTTATCCGAAAGAAAATATTTATTGTAATAATAAACGTAAGTGGGCATAATTTGTTTGACGCCATCACTGAGAAACGTTTCGTGTTTGCTCGCATTATACAAACAATGCTTTCATGTAGACTAGTGCCTACTGATTCCTGTACGACTATAAATAAATAATAGGCAGTATCTGCATAACTCTAATAAATGTTTTACACGTTGCCATTGTTCTGCTTAGGAAAGGCCCAATTTTTTCTCCTGATACTGCCCCGCTGTGATACAATGGTCACTGTGTACGGCTGTTGACTCGAAAGAAGCGGGCTTGATTCTGACAGCGGCAGCCGCATTTCGATGCATTTCCATGTATAGAAATGCGGCTGATGAATGCGGACTGAAGATCGCGTTACTGTACGATGTCAATGCTCGTTGAGAAAAAGCAGATGGGTGATCTTTCCGGAGCCCTACAATACAATGGGACTGAAAATCTTGACGTGGTTTTGACTCGCACAATCACAGAAATTATTATTACTAAATTGTGCTAACATGTGGGGCAGAAACATGTAGGATAATATTAAAATAAAAGTAGAGAAGATACGAACTACAGAGCGTGTCGATTGAACGAAATATAATTAATCGATGATGACTAGCGAAGCAGTAGAAAAATAGGGGAAAGTAGTGGTGGTAGTGGTTAGACAAGGAGAAAGGCACCTAATTTCTGCAGCCCGGTCGGGAGCACGGCGCAGTGTCTAGGGAAAAGTGAGCTTTGGTTAGCAGACGATCACTGCGTCAGCGCTGTGAGGCAGGAGAGGGAAGTGTAGGAGAGGAGAGAAAGGGGACACGCATGCGCAATGGGAAAGCAAGCGTAAGCAGGAGGTAGAAGAGAGTACGTTAGTAGACGCTTCCTGTTTCTGCACTGCGAGTCAGGACAGGGGATGATCAGAAGAGGAAAGAGGGAGGGGAGGGGACGCGTATGCGCAATGGGGGAGCGAGGGCAATCAGAGCAGGTTAGTAGACACTCCCTGCTTCTGCATTGCGAGTCAAGAGAGGGGGTGGTGCATTAAAGGAAAGAGGGAGGGGACACGCATGCCCAATGTGGGTGCGAGCTCAAGCAGGGGGTAGGAGAGAAGTTGAGAGAGTATCGCGCAGCTGTTGAAGAAGGGAAGGCGATGCCTCCTCCTAGTCTTTTCAAAGACGATAGTCTTTTTTGGGGACCTTCGACGGAAAAATTTTGGTCTGTCTGTCTGTCTGTCTGTCTGTCTGTCTGTCTGTCTGTCTGTCTGTCTGTCTGTCTGTCTGTCTGTCTGTCTGTCTGTCTGTCTGTCTGTCTGTCTGTCTGTCTGTACCTTTGTCTGTTTATCCGCCCTAACGATACCTCAAACGGCACAAAACGGCCAACCTTATCCGCAGCACCCACCAGTATTACTCAAAATTTAGCGTTTATAGTTATGCGATAGTCAATAAAAAACAAATACTGCACATATCTGAGGCGCTACAACAACGCGTCTATGTTTTGTATGTCTGCCTTTATACTAGAAAAGGCACACACAAGTAACTCTAAGGACTGCAGCGTTTATCGCGCTGCGCTGACAGAGCAACGCGATGCTCAAGACGGTGTTTCCAACGCTTTGCTACGATGGCACGGTGGTGGCCCCTGTCCGTCGCTCTGAATTCTACACCTTATCGCCTCCGAGACTGGCGCGCATCTCTCTCCGCGGCACCGCACGTCTTCATTTTCGAAGATAACTACCAGATGGCGCTCGTGTCTAACGTGCCTAGATGCGCTTGTTCGCCTCCGCTACACGATCGAGGCACTCTAACGCTGCGCCTTCAGAATACCATTCAGCTATTTTCTTGCGCAGAACATCAAATAACGTTTTGTTCACTCTCTCCAGACGCAAGACTATCATCTTTCGATGACATTTACAGTGTAACATGTAGATTCGCGCCCATTTTTTCCTCCTTACTTTTCTATCCCATTTACCCTTGCCCAGTGCAGGGTAGCAAAGCAAACATTTCTGTCTGGTTAACCTATCTGCCTTTCGCTAAACCTTTCTTTACCTCTCTCACTAACAAGCTTCGTATGACACGCTGTTTTGCTTTCTATGTACATTTTGACAAAAGCAGCGAGCCTGTAGGTTCCTGAAAAATAATAAAGAAGGTTTCGAAGGAAGCGCTCAGAGACAACAAATTCAGACAGTCGTTGTATGTAGTGCTTACGCGAAATCTGACGCCAGTGAGTCACGCTAGGTTGCGTTTTTCACCTCGCGTGTTGCAAACGCGAACGAAATGCTGGGGTACCCCTAACCTGAGAATATGCCGCGCTTAGTTTCACCGCATTGTTCCAACAAGACTTCCTGTCCCGTTATCTCTGTTCTCGTTTCTTATACAGACTCTCTTGAAATTTGAACACTGTAGTAGCGAAGAGTGCGCATGGCGGTAAGCGGTAGTAAATAACCACAATAGATAAAAAAGCGTGAAGAGTGCTTAGGGCCCTCCCGTACTAATTTGAGCATCTCAATTTGCACCTTGCGTGACTGTTCGGTAAGATACGTTGGAAGTTTTTTTTTCTAACTTGTGGGTATAGGCATTTCGATGCGTACGCTTTAACATTTTCTTTGTCGTATCAGTGCCGTAAAATAACAGACAGCAATGAAGTAACCAAAAACGAAATACAAAGACATGACTGTGTAACTTATTCACGAGAATCACCGTAAATAATGGAGCGCAGCGTGCACCTAAGCGCACAGACTTTGCGTTTTTTTTTTCTTTTTTTTTTCAATGCCATATCAGTCGGGAGAACAATTCAGGCTCACAAATTTCCCTAGTTGGTTCAGACATTCACGAGTACGAAGTAAAGAAATTGGCATTTAGTCTGAGCACTTCTATTAAAATCGTAAACAAACTTGCGCAGCTAAAAAGCTTGTTCAGTTCTAGTTATTTTTTTACGCGCCATCTGCCGAAATTTTCTTTCTATTTTTATGAAGAGTGAGCAATATCCGCAATAATACAGCTAGTTGGTACTAAAATTGGCTCATCTGGTAGTTTGGCAACGACACCAACAAGTCGAGACTCCTTGTATTGGAATGACAGCTGCAAATAGGCGATTATAACGTGCACATAAGCTTAGCGTATACCCGCATATTCTGCCACGGCATTCTATGAATATTCGCATGTGCCATTTTGTAAATAGCGATACCACTTTTTAACGACGCCTCAAACCAGTTTTTCGAGATGTCTATGCAACAATTCGCTATAAGAACCAGCGCACGTGCAATAATTTCCTTCTGACCGATCGTTGGCTTGAGGCGCCATCACACTGACTCGGGTTAATTACCTTCAGCACTTAGCAACAATATAGCTTACCTGGATGGACCAAGCACTGTCATTAGTTGAACTTCAAGTGCACATTATCAGTGATCATGAAAAAGTGACACAGCGAGATGGCTACTGAAAAAAAAGAGAAGACCACAACACGAACGATACAAGCAAGCTTAGCGATCAGTACATATTTTAGCGGAGATATCGTAAGTTCATTGACTCTTCACAGATACAATATACCCAAACCACTTACGTTAGATGAAAACGCAAAAACAGCTGAAAATAGTGATCATTTTGCAGACAATAGCCAGCATGAAATGGTTGCTTGCTGCGCCAACTTTAGAAGCCTACATCCTTACAGGGCCTGCTGTATATATTTTTCAGCTGCTGAACAAATAACAATTTCAGGGGGTGGTATCGATATAAGTACAAAAGCCATATGCTCTTAATGCTGGAGTTTATCGAGAGCTTACGCTACAAAGGAAGCACGTGTGTGCACCAGCAACATGTCGGTTGTGCTTGCTGAGTGAGAGGGGCGATATATAGACGCTAGATCGTGATTTCTTAATTGACGCTGTCATGCCATCATTTTTGGCTAATAGGCCCATGCTATCTTTTTATGCCCCCTGTATATAGTTCATCTTTCAGTCAGTAAAATTTTACTTGTGAGTCTACGCGTATATTCATACTCTTCTGTTTTCCTCGAACACCTTAGCGCAGTAATAATCATTACCGAATGCACAGCCGCGGCCATGTCTGTGTAGAGCACGCGAACATCCGATTTTTGCTGTGGGGGGTGAAACCATGGTCAGCCTGACAGCTAGGCCATGCCTGCTACTGATACACCACTTCAAGGTTTTGGCCCTCAGAGCAAAAGCTGCTCGAGTGCTCTACACAGACGTGGTCGCGGCTGTTCAATGTCAATTTTTATGAAAGGGAAGAAGCTAAAACGTGGCCCACGCACTCCGGTGTTAAGGTCCCTATATAGATGAAACTTGTTTCATCTAGGGACTTTATGCGGCGGCCGCTTGCAGCGTGTTCAAGCGAGAGTGATAGCAACCACATCCTTCATTCCCGTCATCTAGTGGCGAGTAAAACAACTAGTCATTGGTGATGTGAAACCGGCGGCAAGATAGTAACCGCCTCCTCTTCAACGCGTTTACGTAAGTGACCGGGCGTGATCATTCTACCGGTTCTATATCACCATTGGTTGTTATGCTTGCCACTAGATGACGGGATTAGAGGCTGTGGTGGCAAATCGCTCCCGCTTGAACGGGCTACAAGCAGCCACCAGAGCACACGGACCACGCGTTCGTGTGTTCTCTTTGATAAAAAAAATGGCACTACGTCATCTAACTAGCCAACCTTGGCGTTCCTCTCAATTGTCAGTGGCTTTGTGAATCATGCTAACCTGGGGCTACGACAGGCTACTCTACTGCAGTTCATTTCTGATTTTACCAGTATTGTTCTTAGGAACGTTATGTTAGTATGCTGAGTGTGTACTTAGAAACTCGTGTATTGGGGTTCCCACAGATTTTTGATTGGATTAAGGGGTTCTCAAATACGTACCATTGTTCATTTTTTAGTTATACTGAATTATGTGACGTCACTGAATTTTTTTTTTGCTTTTTGCTCTCTTTTTATATTGTACGCAGCTTCGATAGTGTACACGGCCGTGGCTGGTGGAAAGGTAGCGCTACCATGCGACATCAGCCCGCCTTCGCCTGACGACTCGGTGACTCTCGTGCTGTGGTACAAAGACGAAAGTCTGGCACCCATCTTCACACTTGACTCCAGGAAGGATCACGTAGACCAGGCACGCCAGTCTCCAGCGCCGGGGCTTGAACGGCGGCTTTTCTTCGATATGGGTCACTCGCCTGCTCACTTGAGGATTGACCCTGTGCGGGAGGGAGACGGCGGCGAATACCGATGCCGTGTGGATTTCCGCAAGGCCCGCTCGGTGAACACTGTGATCAACCTCAAGGTGATCGGTGAGTATTCTCCAGAAATACAGGCACCTTAATAGGTTCTCCTAAAGAAAGGTAGAAAACCAAATGACAGATGACAGAGAGGTGAACCAGATAGGCATGTGTTGCCTACGCTGCACTGGAGGATTGGGAAAGGGATATATTAAGGTTTAAAACGAGGGAGGTAAAAGAGGAGATCAGTGGTGAACTCGCTAACGCAGGCGGAACTGCAACCCTTTAGTCAGTCGCTAGCACACGTGGTTTTGGGGCGTAGCATTATATATTATCATTAGAAAGTAATATAATAGAGTCCCCAATAGCTTTAGATCCCGAAAAAAAGGGCTTCGAGACCACTGAACATGCGCGAAGCCCAAACAGCGTTTGAGTTTTTCGTTGGGGACCCTAATTCTTGAATTTAGTGGGAGCCGCAAAGTCTGCCCCAAAAGCTTTGTGTCAAAGAAAAATAACAGCATGCCTACTGAAACTACGACTCTTAATTGACCTAGACCCTGTGTCGTAAGCGCCGAAGACCCTATTCGGAAGCTCCCTATTATTATTATTATTATTATTATTATTATTATTATTATTATTATTATTATTATTATTATTATTATTATTATTATTATTATTATTATTATTATTATTATTATTATTATTATTATTATTATTATTATTATTGGAGCTCGCCCATGCCCGTTGTTTTCACGTAGCACAAAAGGGTCATCACACTCTTGAGGCCGGGGAGCGACGGTGTTCTAAGCAACTGTACGCAAAGTGTGACGATTGCTCTTTCTCGCGACGAAAGAGAACGTGCTTCTCTTTCCGAGCTGTATTACTGAGGTACAAGTGGCCCACTCGATAAACGCTCTCGTCCGTGCGACAGCTATCGCCTGCCACGCAGTCAATCATTTTCATTAACGCCATGTACGCCTCGGCAAAGACAACTGTTACACCCATTTCTCCGTGTTTCAGTAACAACACAACGCTCACGTGCGTGACTCACCTTGCTCTCACAAATTGCATCCTGTAAATCTAGGACATGATGCTTCTGCGCGTCATCAGGGCAAGATGCGATTCTCGACTGAGAAGTGGCAGGTGACTTACAAGAGCGGAAGCATGAGGAGGCCCTAAGATGACTATTGCGGCTGACAGGACCCCCAAATGGGTGCTACTCTGGTTACGCGATTGAGAAAGGGGAGTTTATTGTACCCTTAACTAGTACATACACAAACCAAACATCGTAAACATGTAAAGGCAGTGTGTACATCGTACAAATGAGCATCAAAATCTAATTGATCGCTGGGTATCCAAATCTTACAAGTCAAAGGAAAATTAAAACGAGTCAAGTAACCACATTGTACAGAATAACATGCGCGCATGCGTACTAGAGTGGGCACATGGCTAGTACGGAACAACTGGAAATATCATTGTGCATGCGGCCCTCGATGGTTCGGTGGTCATGAGCGCGTTTATATGCTCCGTCTTACAATAAGTAATGGTCTCTATCGTGGACTTGTCGGCGATCATTCTTTGCTTCTCTGGCAATGCGATATTTCATCTATGTGGCTCGTCGTATTTTGTTTCCACAATTCACTCTTGTCTGTGATTGAGTGCATGCCAGTTGCGGTTGCCTGTTGCAATAACTGTTCCGCTACTAAACACGTATATAAAGGTTCCATTCCAGGCACGAAGGAAAACATTAGGGTGCGGGGCGGGTGTCCTGCATTGCGAACGAACAGAGAAATGAACGATCGAACAAAAGAAATAATAAAAAAAAACAAAGAAAAGATAGAAAGAAAAAGGAAAAAAGAGCAGAACGGGACCCAATCTTTGCTTAGGGGTTCCTTATTTTTTTTTAACAATTGATATAGTCGCGCCACTCGAGTCAATATCAATCACCTCAGCAGAGATGTAGCTACTCATCATTTTCTAGACACGCATCGCCTTGTTGCATAAATTAATACAAAACGTAGCGAATACGGGTCTTTTTATGTTGTTATTGCGATAGAAATTATATGGATACACTCGGCTGGATTTCGCCGCCGGCATTGGTGTCGATGTCATGCACCGTATAAGCATGCGTATCTATATATAATAAAACGCAAGAAAGAAAAAAATCCAGTAAAGAAACACTCCGGCGCGCGAAATCGAACGTGGGACCACTGCATCGTGAAAGCAAGGCGTTAACCACTGAGCCATTCCGGAGCACGTCCTTCATCGTTAATACGGCAAGCCATTTATCTCTTCCACTTACCGCTGCTCGCGAGCATCTCGAGCTGAATTTCGTTTTCAGCATTAGCAGCAAGGTGGTGAAATGAGCGGACGTCACCTAAACGTCGCTACATCGCACGGCTGAGCCCGCTCTAATCTCCTACACGTACTTTGCCCGGCTTAGAGAAAAGGAGCGATGCTCCTTCGCGCGCCCTTATCTCGCGGTGGCGAGGAGGGGAGGATCGTACGCCTTAGCTGGCCTCGGGCTTTAGCATGAACGATTCTGCTGTAGTTACCGGGTGCACAAAGGTCACTGCAATCTTTGCAGTCTCCATTTGTGAAAATCGCGCGCTTTTCAGATACAGCAAAGTGACAAATGAGACGCTTATTCCCGTACATCTGTACCTGTGAGTACGTTTCATGTGTTATTTGTGCGTGAGAAACACGGCGCACGTTTTGATCTGATTTCCATTCTGCGCCTGACATTTCAATTTGTTGCTATCGCGTTAATTGGTTCGCTTTTGCGGCAAAGCTGTGACATTTTTAATCACTGAAGTGGCTTTTAGGAAATGGTTAAAGGGCTCACTCATACACACCGCGGAGTGACAAAAAAGAGGTAATTTGTTTGTGTTCTCTATAAACCTCGTATGTTAAAGCACAATACAGCGAGGAACTGTAGCACTGCCGCTTGAATCGAATCAGTGTGGACAGAGTCATGATTGTGAGATGTGATGTACGCTGACCGATTTCGCACAAGTGATGCGCTAAGAAATGCAGCGCTTCATATTGTGCAAATACTCTGATGATGGGAACAACCTGATGATATTGGAGGGTTTAAGAAGTGGTGACATACAAGAAACACGAAGCAGGCCTCATGAAATGTTCACTCCTGAAATAGGTATGTTAAAGTGATCTGAAGAGACTGGGGAGAGAGGAAGCATGCAGTGTTTCGATATAGCTTGCTTTGATGAAGCCAAATGGTGTTCCCACTCTCCTAACGTTAATGTGAAACTCAGCTAGAACTGCCGAAAAGTGAGTTAGCTATTTTTTGGGCCAGCTGTTGCCATCTTCATTTTAGGGGCGAAGCTCCCTAGAGCATAGGTCTGTCCATCCCTTGTATCTACGTAGTAGTACGCAGCCACCGGTGGCACATACCTGCTCTAGAGTGGCTATGTGCCACAGGGAATGCGATATGAGAGATGGCGGTACTTGGAATGTTCACTTGATGGACGCACGGACGGACAGACAGACAGACTAGCAGACGAACGGACAAATGGATAGACGTGCGGACGTATGGACGGATGGATGCACGAACAGACAGACAGACAGATAGA
This sequence comes from Rhipicephalus annulatus, assembly GCA_013436015.1. NCBI lineage: Eukaryota > Metazoa > Arthropoda > Arachnida > Ixodida > Ixodidae > Rhipicephalus > Rhipicephalus annulatus. The sequence goes on along the minus strand of WOVY01000879.1, from coordinate 60,602 downwards.
CAGACAGACAGACAGACAGACAGACAGACAGACAGACAGACAGACAGACAGACAGACAGACAGACAGACAGACAGACAGACAGGCAGGCAGGCAGGCAGGCAGGCAGGCAGGCAGGCAGGCAGGCAGGCAGGCAGATGAATGGACGGACTCACGGACGATTGCACGGACAGACAGACGGACGCATGGATGGACGCACGGATGGTTTCGCGCACGGACGGAAGCAAAAGCGAACGGGCGGACGGAAGCACGGATGGGCTGACGGACGCTTCGCCCCACTCAACATCATTCACTCCGTGGATATGCTGTGATTTTTAGTGAACCGGAGGTGACTACTGAGTTATGCCATTTTTGTGACGTATACCCGTTTGTGATTGACTGACAACATATCACACCATGGTGTCATTGGATGACGAGAAGCCATGTCTTTTGCGGTGCTTCGTACCAGCAGGTCTCCCTGACACGTGGTTTTTAATCTATATTTCAGTTATCGGAACATGAAGTTGCCGTTCCCTACTTTTTATTTGCATGATGTGCTCGAGTGTGCAAATAGTTATTTCTCCGAGAAACATATAACCACTTCTTGGATTAGCGTTTGCTTATTCTTGTTATTATATAAGAGAAATTGTGTGCCATTCAAAAGTGTTTCAATGCCTAAATGAGATATATTTATTTCACCCTTTAGTGAAGCTCCTTTTTGAAAATTGTATTGTATTTATGGCCACTGACTTTCGAGTATATCAAACCGGCTCACAAATATTGACTTTTCCAGAGGCATCTGAAATAAATATCCGTAATATCAGTGACCTCTTTTTCACGGGTCAGACGTATTTGTCGTGCAAATGGCATAGTCCTTTGTAATTTGTCGGGTTGCATTTTCGAACACCATGCCATGTTTCATAATTTAATCAAGCGCAGACCTCGGGAAACCAAGAGTTCGAACTTCGTTTCCATAGCGACGCTTATACATACGATTTCGCTTACGTACAACTTCTGTGAGAATCGACCCAGGTCTGTGATGAATCTGAGTAAATATCTTCCTTATCACATGCTGTCGCTACTCTTTGCTTTTATTTGACGACTACGATTGCAAAGAACTGGTCGCAGTGTCATGAAGGCTTTTGGACGGGGCGAGACTGAGGCCAGCTGGGGCTAAGATGATGTATTAATCACGCACGAGCTACAAGCTTAAATAACGTTCAACCTCATATATCGCGTTCAAGGGCGTTTACATCTATAGCATCTGATAGTTTCTTTTGATCCTCCAGCGAGAAGTGAAAGATAGTTGTGACGTATAAGATAATTTAGCTGGACGTTAGCGTAAAGCGTTTTTAAGGCCAGACTAGTGCCAGTAGGGTTGGAATATAAGCTATTGAAAACAAAGGTGATTAAAAGAACGCGGTGGAAAGTTCAGCGTAGGGGAGCTAAACGGGCATAGCATGGTGTGTCCACCCCTCACATGTCAACAGCCGTTGCTTGAGCACTTTTTATGAGTATCTTAAATACTACAGCTTTGTCAAACGTTTCTCCCGTCTATCAGGCATTTGTCTTCGTGATTACGAGGGCCAATGTGTGCGTTATGTCCTCAGCACTCCATTTTCATTCATTGTTCAAGTTTCTTAGGGACTTTTTTATTCTCTTGAGGGTTACTACGACGACGCTACTAAAACATTAAATTTATAACAGCGATGACATGGCGCTTGTCGCACTACATAACCTGGCCTAATTATCACGTGGCAAATACTCTCGCAAAGTAAACAAAAAAAACGAACAGGAATGTACGAGACATATTGGCTTAAGCAACACGCCGCGTCTGCACAAAAATATTTTTCTGTTATATTTTCAAACAAAAACGCTTTGACTTACTCGTTTGCTTTCAGCTAAGGGCTCGAGTCATTGTGATCCGAATCGCTCGATTTCTTTTAGCACTCCTATTTGTAATATTGGTGGTTAAATGATAGAAACACGAGAAGCAATGTAACGTCTTATACGTACTTCGGTAATAATGGTGTACCAGTGCACCTCAGGATTACATTGCGGTACCGTTCTTCGAGGGAGACGAGCTGGAACCCGCCAAGACAGCCACACACATTGAATGTAGAAGTGTAGGAGATTTCATCAGTAAAGAAACCTCTAAAATGTGAAAACAAGCAGCGGATTCCATTGCTTCAGCGCTAGCCTATGGAAACAATAGGTTAGGGGTTGCAGGGATCATCCCACTGATGGACCGTGGAGAGAAACAACGGGATAGTCGAACCATTGGTAGATTTTCATTTTTCCTGACATCAAGACCTTCGAAAGTCTCGTACATTGGCAATTGAATTACGCGAAAGGTACAGGAATTCGGATTTAATTTCACGTGCATTGTAACCAACAGCGCTTTACCCACAAGTATAGATGTCACATCTGGGGGCTCCTTATTTACTTTCACTTTGTTCTTTAGTTCAAACATCGTTTTCGTGATTGTCTACCTATTCAGTAAAACGGGCATCAAGATTAATTCCTTTTTACCACGTTAGAATCTAGTGTGTTTATTCGTCCAGAATTGAGCTTACTGTTTGGGCTGAGTGTTTATTCTACATACAGCAAGTACATCCTATTCCATCTGTTTACACTATATCGCAGCCTCCAAATCTCTTCGCAGGATTTCGTTCGGTCCGCACTTTTCTGTGAAATCGCAGCTGGCTTTCATGGAAGTACACACCTTCGATTTAGTCCTTTCCCGTGTGTAGAGAGCTCATAGAAGTTTGTATACCATAGAATGTCTGCAGTTAAGTTAAAAAATGACAGTGGAGTTTGATACCGTTGGATATTTTATATATTTACTTCTGGAATTGCAGGATTGCGGCTTTACTGTTGCTCAAAAATAACATACATAACCACGAAGCCCTGCCAACGCACCACACACACACAGAAAAAAAAACGACGCTACGGTAAAACATTCGGTGTACTTTCATCTCAAGATAAACACTTTTGAAAATAATACAGTGCCAACGAGATATCGTTTCCTTGTTCAATAAAACCTTCGGTAATTGAAACAAGGGGGCACTCAATCACTCTGTTGCTTTGGTAGCCACAGTGCAAACACTGCCCGGAAAGAAGCTTTGACATGTCCTGTGAGATACCTGTAAACAGGAATTCGATCTTTTTTTCTCTTTCAGTCCCACGACTTTCAGGTATTTCAGGTACGGATGCACGGACGAACGCAGGGACTGACGCACAGATGGACGCACAGATGGACAGATGAACGCACGGATGGACGCACGGACGGACGGATAGACGCATGGGCGATCGCACAGACGGACGCACGGAAGAACGGAAGCAAGAACAAACGGATCGATGGACGCTTCGCCCCACTCATCATCATACACTCCGTGGATATGCTGTGATTTTCCCCCAGGACTAATTCTGACTAAAACTCCTTACCCGCAAGTGCTTTTAAGTCCGAAGGTATTGAAAAACAAAGAAACGATCTTCTTGTTAAGTTTAGTCCTGAATGATGCATGCCTATCGCATGTTGGCAGTGACCGAGTGAATGATTTGTAGAATTCTGCTCCGTATGGGGTTTTTCCTTTTTCACTGTTTATGTGCCGTAACACGACTGTTGAAGAATTCTGTAAGTTGTCTGATCAGGTTGTGACATTGTACCACTTTCTGCGCTTTGTTGTTTCTCCTTCTTGGGCCTAAGTATAGGCCTACAGAACATGTAAATGTTGCAAAGTAAAAAAAAATGCCGATAATGAAGGACAAATACACAAAACCCTAAAAGACTTTTTGGTTCCCTACACAGGATCCGTGTTCACAATGACAGCAAACGGCGTAGTGCCTAGGCACTACGCCAAGGCACTAAAGATAATGAAAAAAAAACATGTGCACAGGCTTTGACATGGGGCGCAAACCAGCGACCTTTCAAAAACGCAGCCCGTGGCGCTGAACACTAAGCCACAATGCGCATGCAGTGGAGAGTGCTAACGGCAAGCTATTCATATGCACGTTATATTAGTTGCGGTCCTCAGAGCTTCGCAACTTCAGTGCGTGTTTGTTATCAGTAGTGAGGTGGCGCAACGAGTACGCTGTTGGGGCGTCGCGTTCCCGTGTGCGCCACCTACACGGAGCGTGGTCTCTTCTGCGTGCGCGCCTAACTAATTCGTGATTAGAGAGAGCACGAAGGTCACTTCACTCGGCACAACGGCCACAATCACAAAATGAGCACGCTGCACACAAACAAAGAAGTAAGAATCGGGACAGTTGTTCGCGCTTGTCCTGTGTATACTTGTGCGCTCGTTTTGTGCGCCTTTCTTTCTGTGTTAAACAGCGCCCTTTGAGCGCGGAGCTGTTACAGTTGTTCGTCCGCGCTCGTCCTGTGAATGCTAATTTTGTGCATGCTTTCTGCTTGAGGTGCGCGTTGTAAGTTTTGAGCTGCTGCTGCTTGCCGTTATTTGCGGGACTTTGCAATTTGTTGCTCTAGCATTCATTCGTTCGGCCTTGGGGCGAAACAATGCAAAATAAACGCCAACTACCTCTGTGAAGACACATTTAACTTTCGGGTTATACGGATTCCTGGGAAGAAGGATAAGCCATGTAGTTTTTATTGAACATTATTAGGAACCTTACTTAATATCAATGTGCGCTATCACCCACCCACTTCTCAGGTACCTTTCATTTGGCCAGTGTGCATGACAGTCTCAGAGTGCCATACCTTTCACTTGCTGCGCTCGAATCTCTGAAATCGACTGCCCCGTGAGAAATTCATGCGGGGAATCTATGTCTGCATGAACTACAGATGATTTACACGAATTCCACTATCACATGTGATATAATTTTTTCCAGAAAACGTATCTAGCCACACTGAATGGGTAAGTGAAATGTAGGCAAGAACAAGCTGAAGTACTGACCGGCAGCGGAAACAGGTGGTTAAAAAACCAAAAGTTAAGATTGGAAGCGTGAACCTTTAGTGAACGGAAGATCGGGAACTGAGTTACCGAAAGTCGCCTGGTCGGAAGTAGGTGGCATGATCGAAATTGCGTATGACTTTACGCCCGCGTTGATAGAAAGGCTAGGCTGGCAGCAGTGCTATCTGTTTAGCGGGACAGGCAGCAGCAGCTATATTCATCATAGTACGGCTAATTAAGGTAGACAAAGCCCATTTTACTTTAATAATCTAAGAAGTTTGACTTTTTCAAAATTTATCAGGGTATAGAGAAGATAAAGAAGAAAAATAATTGAGAATGTGTAGAGAGTTCTGCATGCTCCTGAAAACAAAAGGTAGCTTTTCAATTCTGACTCAAGCGCAAAGATTGGAAGAAAACATATTATGCGATGAAGATATTGTGACGGGGCGAGATCTAGGTTTTTAATATAGCGTCCACAGAGAATCGGCAGCCGAACAAGATGGCTGAGTTGCCTCTCGCGCAAGCGTCTAACGCGCAGACGTATTCGTCCTCTTCGCAAAGTGCTACGCTTGCTCCTCTCGATGGTGCACTGAAACAAAATATACTAAGATTATCAAAACGTATATGCAAAGTACTTCCATAGGGGTCACTTCAGTTCGCGCAGGGGATTTCGCATTTAAGGACTGAAACCAATAATAGTTAGCCAAGCAAAGGGTTTCCATGGGTCATTTATTGATATACGTATATATGCAACCATAAAGGCAATGCATTAACATTATTAATTGTCTTCTTTTTATTCACTGAAACTTGCTACATGCCACAGAAAAGCTAAGCGTGTCTTGTGTTATTAAGGCATATAGAGTTGTTGACCTTGCTTCATTCTATTACCAGTAGCATTTAGACCACTTTCACAGGATTGCCAGTGTGAAGCCTCCGGTCAAAACAAAAGCACTTGCAGTACGACAGCAGTCACTGACTGAGTCTGTCAGAATGTGCATGCTGTCGACAAAACGGTCGTATACAAAGAATAAAATAAGCAGCTTCAGGCACTGTGTAATTCGCTGAAGAATGAGATCAATAAATCTGAACTGATTATTCACGCATAAGAAAGAGTGAAAGAACCGATGAACACTGAGAAATATGTAGCATAGCTACTGCTTTTCATAAAGACAAATCAAACCAATACATACAATGAAAATAAGCTATCTTCTGGGCATCCATAAATGTAAGGACCGAAATAACTAAAATCTGATATCAGACTTTTGATGAAAATCTGGAAATTCAATTTCAGTGGCATGCAAGATTTTGTAAATATACGAGCCAGTGAGGTACAATGAAATATTGATCGCCTTGAATAAAATGAGGTGCGCCAGGGTATATTAACATACATCATACAACGGGATGGTCAGCGAACAGAGGTGCACGGTTGAAGAGACAGAAAAGGCCAGAAAAAAACAATGGCTAATCCAGTGGATTGTGTCTTCGTGAACATACATAGTGATGTTACAGGGTTGTTCCGTTTAGCAACTACTTGAAGCCAATACTCCGGACGAGTTCCCGGTATCCCCCAAAATGTTGATTCGATATTGTTTTTTCCAGTAAGATACGGAAGAATCACAACTAAGGGGCAAAAAAGCAATAATAAAAATTGCAGACGAAAAGGGAAATGAAAGCACCTTCTGATGAAAGAACTGTGTGATCTTTAAAATTTTCACGCTATTGCACTGTTTAGATTGCAGTATGGGCTTGTGCCACGACAACTTGCAGGCATTTTTTGCAGGCAATTGAAGCCCTGCGTTGACTTCATTACTCTCCCTCGCTTGCTAGCGAGGCGCTGTAGAACGAATGAATGGGCCTCTTCTGAAAAGAAGGCGATGCATGTTGTATGCTGGTTGCCGCGACAGTGGTGGCTCCTGGAAATTCGATTTCCCCTGCGTGCACAGTCAACAGTGTCTCTGTTTGCCGTTGCTCGGATGTCATCCATTAGGCTCGGCTTATATTCGGCGCGGCATGGTGTTCGATTTTCCGGTCTGAGCAGATCCAACTGCGAAAAGGGGATGCTGGGGATGAGTTCGTAGTTCACGAAAGGCCTTGTTGGAGTTAGCAAATGAAAACGTAATTCTTGGGGCATATGCAGTGAGCGAGCCGCTTTCACCACCATACTCGTTTTTTGTTTGCTCTGTCTTTCCTACTAGGCGCGTCTATGGAAGGTCTCCACATCGCTCCTTTTTAAACAACCAAAAAGTTGAGATATCAGTGATTTCTATGTTTACCTTTTCACCACAAATGTTTTGCAGAGAACGATGACAAAGGCCAACGCTGTTGAGTGAGTGCGACTCTCTCCTCTCATTTTCTGCTAACGTCATGTGAGGCCTATTATCTCGCTATCAGTGCATGGTGATGCATGGGTTCCGCAAAAGGTTTCTTGTCGGCATACACCTCGCAGGCTACTGCTGATGAGTGTTGCGAAAAATGAGGCCATATACAGAGTGTGTGAAAGATGAAGTACATACAAACATGTACAATGCTGAACAAAGATGTATTTTATTGAAAACAGTGTCTATTAGGACGCTAAAACAATTGTACAAGCTACGCGCTAGTTGTTCGAATACCAAGGAAGCAGCAGCCTTACCACCTACCTCACCACCCTCCTTTCCTCCTTTGTCACTCCTCTTTTTCCCGTCTCTTGCACTACTGTACAAGAGTATGCTACGCTTTAACCTCTCACATCCTATTTTCCCTCCTCTTTACCCGTACTTCCTTTTTTCACCTATTGCTACACTACGCTAGACATTGCAGTGACTGCTATCTCTTTCTTCTATCCCTTTATTTGTGTGCATTTCTTTCTATATCTTTTTCTCTGTTTCTGTCTCTTTTTTTATCTATTTCTTGCTTTCTCACTCGCAGTAGTCACACATAAGAGTTATTTCATCCAGAATCAGCGCACGTGTTATGAGAGTTAAGCTGACGACGAAGGACAGTACGAAGATGGCACGTGCCGCTTTATCATGATGGTAGATTTAAGGTGCTTCCACGCACCATAACCCATAACAAAAGGCTCAACAGTCCCGCGCTAAAACTGCTTTCTTTGCCAAAATTACGTAGGCAGCATTTGTTCTCGCTTGAAGAATATCTGCTATTTAAAAAAAAAGATTGGCTTTCATCAATGCTTAGTTTGGATATGAAATATCTGATGAATTACAAATGTGCTATCAAACAAATTAATCAGGCGATATTTTTCACTCAGTAAAATAAAGACTTTAGATACTATACATGATTTTCGCGAAGGAAACAATAAGTCATGAAGAGTATAAATAGGCCTGACTTAACTGTGTGTCTTCATGCACACTTGCTGCTACTGTACGTCAGTTTTTTTTAATCGCTACTGCACATTTTTTTGACAGCCACGCGAAGACAATACAATATGTTCGTTTTGTAAGCAGAACTTTATTGTAATTTCTGCGTTATCAAAGGAACCGCGGAAACTTGTGCTTATAAGACAGGCCGAATGTTCTTAGCATTTTGGTTTGAGACACTTCCTAGAAGAGGAATTGCAAAAGGCAAAAAAAAAACTAATAGGGCGGAAATAATGACACGCCTAATCAGATACTACTCATTTTCTTCAGGAATGGTAGTGAAGTATGCACGTCCGTAGTATGCAACGAGTTTGTGTAAAAACATCGGCTAGTGGAAATGTCTATGGACCCAGAAATTCCCAAGTATAACTAAATTGGATAAACAAGAAACCTTTTCATGAAAACAAACACTTGGCTAATCAACGCTAACATATGTTTCCTTTAATAGATAGTAAACCAAACTTATTTCGACCGAGTAGCACTGTTGAAAGCATCCGAAGGCTACGCTACCATACGCGGCCTTTTGTAATTGACTTTCACTGTTCTTGCACACCGTATCAGCTGAAGAGTTTTAGTACTGTTTACCTAGTATCATTTCTGTTCCCATATGAAAAGACCATCTTTTATTACCATGCTGCCCCACAGCCAATGAACAAACATAAAAGAGGCGAAGATGTCCTCAAAGACATGTCCTCAAAATAAACATGGTCGTCGTATCGACAACAACGGAAGGGCCATTATTTTCCTCTGAGCTGTGCCATTTGTTTTTCAGTCGTCCCTGTGCATCTTCGTGGTGTATCTGGATCACAAGCCAACGTATGCTGAGAGGAAAGCAACGTAACCGAAATGTGTAGCAGAGAAACACGATATTTTCCTTCGTAACTTTCTTGAGAGGTTGCTCGAAATATGTATGACCATTGTAACATGATCATACCTAATTATTCTTGGGCTTTTTGTGAGAGTTCATTCTGAAGTGGACCACTATGTATTTATTTGAGTAATATTATTGATCCACATTTTCTCCAACACCTCAGTGCCCGGGAAAGTCATTGTAAGGGTAGCCAGTGTTCCCTATCTTTTGATATGAGCGGCAATGAAGTGAAATTTAAGGGCGAAGGTCTTTTAGCCGTGGGTCATGCGTCCGCGATGTATGTAGTAGTAGTAGTAGTAGTAGTAGTAGTAGTAGTAGTAGTAGTAGTAGTAGTAGTAGTAGTAGTAGTAGTAGTAGTAGGCAGCCACCTCCACTGCCGGACTAGAGGAGCGGCTCACACACATTCTTTTGAATTGAGGAGGAAATCCGCGCCCGCTAATCATCAATAAAAAGATAGTTGTTTCTGCTGAAACAATATACAGAAACAATTATTGGTGACTGGATCTCCAATAAAAGTTTTCTTGAATTTGATGCTTATTAAAAAAAGATAGTAACAGAAGGACGCACTTTGAGCCCTATCTGACCAGAAAACGTTGCCACGTTAAACTGACTGGGCGTGATTTCCTTGGTTTTAGCAAGGTTTAGCGAGGTATGGGCTGCAGTGCCATAAACTAGCGGCGGTGAAAGGTAGGGAACTAGACCGTAGCGCAGGCTGTAAAAGAGTGCGCGCGTTCCACTCCTGCTGCTGTGCCATCTCTCGTCTAGTCCTTGGAATGTCCACTGGATGGCGGTACTTATGTATCATGAATATATGATGAAATGATGCGAGATGGCGGTACTTGGAATGTTCACTAGATGTACGGACGGATGAACAGACAGACAGATGCAAGGAAGGACGGATGCACGGATAGGCACATGGACGGATGGACGTATGGACACACGGGCGGACGCACAGACGAACGGACGCTTGGACGGACGCATGCACGGACGGTTGGACGGACGGAAGGACGAAATCAAGAACGAACGGATGACGGAAGCGCGGACGGACTGATGGATGCTTCGCCCCACTCATCATCATGCACTCCGCGGAAACGCTGTGTGTTTTTTTTTTTTGATAGATAGTCTGTATTCAGGTTAAGTTTGAATTGTGCGCTGCCAATTTGGCTTCACACTAGGGTTTGCACTTGTAATGTGCACTGGCATATTTCTGCAGTTCCATTCAGTACAGTTTCTGGTGCACACTCTGACTTTATTTTAGGGGCTCATGATGACTTGCGTGCGTTTCTACGTGTTTATATCTGATATGAGACTACTTTGCTTGACCGTCTTTGAGATAGGCGTGGTTTCTGCTGATAAACAGATAGATCGTGTCTGTCAGTTCATTTCTTCACTTTGTCGCCGTAGTCTTTGCGCCATGCCAGTTTTTTTTTTTTTTTTTTTTTTGAAGCCATCCTTTCCGAGAGAGATGTTCATTAATTTTTTTTCTTCACCTCTGTTGGGGTTAGTAAACCATTTCCTTGTACCAGTTTGACCTCCCTAATTTTTTTACCTTGTTTTTTTCTATTTTTCGCAAAGCTACTGCGGAAATCGCAACTTGAATTCTAAACATTTCGCTATTCGCCGCCTTATAGAAATATGTAAAACATTTGATTTTGTGTAGAAATCTGTTCGGACTTACGCGAAGACATTCAACATGCCAGTCGAAGCTAAGGTATCGCTCGTTCAGAAAACACAAAGCGAGAAAGCGGGGAATAATTTTGTTTTACAGGTTCGTTGCCATGGCAGTTTTTGAAGCACCGTGATGAAAGTTACGCGTAGACTTACTATATCATAATTCTGTGACACTGGGTAATATGCATCGTAGTTTGCCAGTGCTATAGCGTTATATTGAGGAATCGAAAATTGGATTGTGCTCGTGTTGGGCCAGCTGGTTTGCTACTGTTTTCGAAGGGCTTCAAATTTCTCTTGCGACAATTTTTAAGAACTACCATAAACACAAATTATATTCAAAAGGCCCGATATTTTGGCGAGCTTTCTCTTCCCCTTCATAAAACCTCGGCTACCGGTGGACCCCATTCGAACGTTTTCAAGTTGTAACAATGAGTTATACGCTGCGCCGTTTTTTTTTACGAGATGCGCTAGAGGTACTTTTATGACACTTTTTTTTCTTCGCTGATGTGCACATTTGTTCACCCACATTTAGCAGCATACACGGTAAACCGAGCACAGAGAGATATGAGTGTGAAGACATAGTACAAATTTCACCATTGTAAGGGATCGTATGGTCACTCTAACCAAAACTGCATTTTTCAATATTCGTGCCTTCGGGGTGGGTACATAAAACAAAACATGTCACCGCCATAGAGTGCATGGAGATATCTACCACAGTGCTTAATATTTGCTTGTTTGAGCAACCTAAAATACACATACGCAAAACGCTGAAGCACGCGTATTCATTTTGATTTCAAAAAAAAAAAACACCAACTGTCACAGCATCCCGTCTTTTACGTCGACCATGTTTTCTCTTTCTGCAACACTAGGTTCATTCTCTTTGTATTATGTCTCTGGCAGTATTTTAATTTTAGATAAATTGCCTGTAAGAGTTGCCTGCGCAGCGTGAATATTAGCGGGTATAATTTCCTTGTGTGATTCAAAAGATTAAAATAGTTAACATAACAGTTTTGCTGCCTGCTACAGCTTTTAGTAAACCTGCTTACAAATAATCTGCAAGTTGACTTCGGGACGTGGGCGCGAACCTCTCTGTCATCGCGTTGACACTTCGCAAGATGACGCCAGCTGCTATGCGAAACCGACGACTTACGTTTAAGGTGCGTTTGTATAGGAACCACGAAACGCGCCGTGGCGGAGAAGTTCTCCTGCGCCTGCTTGCGAGAGAGCATCTGTCATCGTGTGTACCCGCACAGACCAAACACTTCTGCGCAGTGAGAAGAACGCGGGACTTTCCTCACATTGTGGAGACACGCAGACTGCTTTGCGTGTCGGATGATATATGTCGCTGTCAGGCGCACTTAGACAGGTGCGAAACTCTACACGCCATCTAGGCTTGACGCCATGCACAATGGTTGTGGTAACGTATGGAAGTGTTAGCCTGAAGAAGGCTAGAGGAACGTTTCAAATGAGGCAATGACTTCTGTCAGAAACATAGAACGAGAGAAAGTGGGAGCAGTAATAATGTGAGCGTTGCACGAAGCGACAGGAAAAGGATAGAACTTGTACAGTTCATTTGATCATGTGAATATTCTCAAAACAGGTGTCCTACCATGTCACTTCATAATATGCTAAACGTTGGACAACATAAGCTCTGGTACTACCTTGAAGATACGTTAATCCACACTAAACGCATAAAAACATTGTTATGCCGCATTTCTTGTTTTTTTTCTGTTGTTTCTTATTATCCAACATAGTGATTAGTAATTACAGTGCTCGACCAGTTGTTGATTCGAATATCATGTGATCCAATCGCTGCTGCGGCAGCGACATTTTCACGCAGGCAAACAGCCACAGAACCACGCATTTAGGTTTAGGCGAATGCGTCAAAGAACACCAAGTAGCCGATGTTCCCGGAACCCTCCACGATGGTAAATTACCGTAATATGATCGTTTGATGACGCCGAACCCGCAAATAATGAATATGTTCTTTCATAGCAATTCCACAGATGTCGCCTTAGTGGCCACTTATCTCTTGATAAACTACAAGAATGCTGTGGCTGCAAGTGCCCATACTTTTAAATGAGATTTGCTTGCTTAGTATTTTAGCAAACACTACTGTAATACAAACAATTATATCAGTTTGCTACGTTTGATGTGATCAAAAAAGTTTTATAGCGCAATTTAACGCATGCAACATGCGTTGACTCCATAGCATTCAGAAATCACGTGGCTCATATTCATAATTTGTTTCCTACAATGGAAGCTCATAATTGCATTTAATCATGAAAAAGAATATAATTTTTTGTTGATATGTTCCTCCCCGTCGTCATTGTCGGGAAAAACGGTAGTGCGTGATGAGGTCTAAGTGAAGCATAAATTACTGTGCCAACCTTTTCAACATATAACCATGCCGTATCAGTGAATTATAAGGTACACGTCTACCGTGCACGTTATCATGTGGTTCCACAACGTGAGGTCTGATTTAGCTCAGTGTGCCCTCTAGTTCCTCATGTTAACTGTCACTTGAGTAAACATATTTATCATGGGGGAGGGGGTACGATAACACGAAAAAATGGTCACTATTCTTTCATGCAGTGCCTCCAGGTGATCCCGTTATAATGGACGAAGACGGACGCAAGCTGGAAGGCCTCGTCGGCCGCTTCAGCGAAGGACGAAACCTTAGGCTTCTTTGCGAGGTGGAGGGAGGTTAGTAGAAACGATTCGAAAAAAATACACGACGCCATTCTCTTTATATATCAATTTTAAATATTCCCTCGCTTTTCTTCTTCACAACCTGACGTCACTTTCTTCATATCTCCTATTACGGCATGGCTTTGGTTTTTAAACTGATCAACGTTATTTGGCTCCCTGGCGTTGGCTTTAAAATCAGTCCTTTTCTAAAAAACGTCCCAAAGAGTCCTTCGAAAGATGGCGCACTTGTTGTTAACGTGATAGCAACAACTCTGCAGCCGCCTCTTTTCTACTGATGTTGTTTCCCTCGCTTATCGTTTTGTAAGCATCACACTTGAGGAGGAAAAGCAATTGTGGAAAAGTTGTAAGAGTGATTCAGTTTGATGTCTTGTGTGTTATTTTTATCAGACACCTCATTTGTACCTTTGGGAGGTAATTCCAAATGCCGCTTAGTCCACTTCCTCATAAGATGACAGATTTATTCGGGTTTTATAAAGCGGTACCGACTCAAAGCTTCATGGCTGAGATAGCCAGCGGAATCGATTGTCGCACACATACGGATATCATCTTCCATTTACCTGTAGACTTACCTGAAGATTCCACACATGTGTTGAAGCTTCGGTGATGACGACAACGACGACGATGATGAAATCGAGTTCCAGATGCCGCATGCGAAAGAACAGGAGCAGATGACGCAAGCAAGACCGAGTGCATAACAATTCTGTGCCCCTTTCACACGCTAGATGGCATTAGTGGCACATCACGGCTTGTCGTCCCAAACCGACACTTTGACTGGTCGGTAATAAACATACTGTAGTTTTCTGCCACGAGCTGCAGAAAGCGATGTGTTGTTATACGACGTTTAGAAATCCATCAATATAATGCGGCAAAAAGTACCACACTTAGATGTTTGTGCCAGTATACATTTATAGATTGGCTTTTTCGTCGCGATTATTTAGGTTTAATCCACAAGTTTCTCTCGGCGATGTCACTATAAGATTAACTTTCAACAAGTCACCAGTTCATTAAGGACAGTCACTTGAATTTGTTGATTAACAAATACACAAAAGAAAGGCTGTAATAATAAGAAACAGACGCAGTAGACAATGTATTCGCAAATTTATCGTTACTGAGAAACAAGTAAATGCTAGTGTACCAGGTCACTGAAACCCCCGAGTTTTTTTTTTCTTCCCATCTCTACATTACAGTACAGCATCGGTGCACTTAAGATGAATATTCGCAAATGCCTCATTCGACCAAAAAAAAAACAATTCGAATGCGATATTTTTATATCTTGTAGTTTTACACACACACGAACGCAATTACCATTGTACATATCACAGGAAAGCCTCGTTCTGTTGTCACCTGGTGGCGTGACAAGCGGCTTGTGGACTCGAACTTCAGCTTTGTAGGAGACGGCACTGTCGCTCGCAATTGGCTTGAGATCGGCGAACTCAAGCGCTCTGACTTTCTCAGCGTGCTCACCTGTCAGGCAGCGAACAACAACGTTACTGTGGCCGTGTCAAGATCGATAACCTTGGATATGAACTGTGAGTATCGCATACTATTCATATTCTCACCTCTTTAGTCGCAGGAATGCATTGAGATGTGTTATTATACATTTGTTTATGTCAGTTGAATGAAATAACCTGACTACTTGGTAAAAATAGATACCTACGGGAAGCGGCGCAAATTAAGCATAATCACGAATGCAGCCTGCGTATGAGCTCTGAGCGTAAACTAACATCTTCAACACGCAGTTATGCTCAATAAGTAAACAACATATTTAAATACAACAATAATATCTAGAGGGAACAAGAAACACAAGCTGGATAGATATTAGACATGAAAACGT
Source organism: Rhipicephalus annulatus (assembly GCA_013436015.1). Classification (NCBI taxonomy): domain Eukaryota; kingdom Metazoa; phylum Arthropoda; class Arachnida; order Ixodida; family Ixodidae; genus Rhipicephalus; species Rhipicephalus annulatus. The sequence continues at coordinate 45,268 of WOVY01000879.1, read as the reverse complement.
GGCTAATCCCTGTTTTTTCAGCAATCGGTATAACACGAAAGTGAAACTTGTCTTCACAGAGGTAGTTTAGCGTTTATTGTGCACTGTTTTGTGACAAAGGCAAATGAATTAATGCTACAGCAACAAATTCCAAAGTCACGCGAAGAACAGCAAGCAGCTCAAAACTTCGAGTGTACACCTCTTGCAGGAAGCACGCACGAAATTAGCATACACAGGACGAGCGCAGACACACAACTGTCACAGCTCGACTTTTGAAGCGCGTGTTTCAAACAGAAAGAAAGATGCACAAAACGATGCAGCTGCGTGTTCTTTTTGTAAACGCAGCCGCGGCAGTGAGTGAAGTGACCTTCATGCTCTCCATAATCATGAGTCCGATAAGCACGCGCGCAGGAGAGACCCGGCGCTCATCGAAACGCGAGATTCGTGGAGGAAGGGAGGCGACGGCCTTATGAGCCAGCCAAACACACGGCGAGGACATCGCGCCATTTCACCATTGCTTACGAAAACGCGCTCAAGTTTTGAAGCTGTGAGTGCCGCCGAACGGTATATGGTGTATATAAATTGCTTGCAGTTGGCAGTCTGAGCAGTGCTTGACGGTGGCCTAGTGGTGTTAGCCACGCCACGCTCTGCAATTTGAGAGGTTGGTGGTTCGGTGCCCGGCGACAGAAAACTTCCGTCTCGTTTTTTTTTTTCTTAGCAATGCAGTAGCATACATTTCACAACGTCATATCCGTGACAGAAATACGTCAGCGGAGCCGTAGTGTACCCTAGCATGAAACGCTGTCGTGTTAAAAAACTTGCAAACTCCGTGATTCTCCCAGTCATGAGCTAGATCTGTGTTTGTAGCAAACCAGCTACAATTTTTCCTTCTTTTTTTCTTGCCTTATTTCTCACCGTTGATAAAAGCAAGCTACCAGGCTGAATGAGATGCACAAGAGACGGTGGGATTGGGCGTGTTGGTATGAATGAGATGCGCTTAGAGCACTGAAGAAAGAGACCACTAATGATTTTTCGCTTTTGGAGGAATCGCGGAGAGAAGGCTCGTGAGATAGACTTTTACTGTTAACGAAATAAAAAATGAAGATTACAATTGTGAACGGAAGCGTGCAAAACCAGCGTCCATAACTGCGCGCAGGCCAAGAAAGTTAGTTTATGTTTTATTTCGTTAATTAAGTAGCTCTATTCTTGTTTTAGGCGCACATGCGCATTAGACTATTCATTTACCCACGCTTTGACAGTGTTAACAATAATAAAATCTGATTATTCCACTGAAACAAAGCTCAAGAAAAGGTTTGGCGAGCAGTGCAATATGAGCGATGAAATTCATAAAAGCAGTGCGTGACAATTTTTTTTCAGACAGCCTTCGTTAACTTTCCTAACTTGGTCCTGAGCTTCGCACAGCATAGTGAAGTTCTCTAATTAGAGGCACCAACACAAAATACTTCTCATAAAGTGCTCTAACTACGCCTACATATACTATATGGCGTGAGCTAGTTATGCGTATAATCAAACTTTATAAGTGCGGCGTGCTTAGGAAAACACTATCTCATCGTTAACCTCAATCGTGTCGCTGTTTAGCAAGTGCGTGCTCCTCTGGCTTGTCGAAGCGCGCGCTTTCACGCCAGATAGCTGCGAACCCATTTACTGGGGCTGCAGTTATAGCTCCCAACCACCGAGGCTTTTGGATGAGCAGCTCGCCGTTTTCCCGCCGTGTTCTTCCGTGTCAGAGCTTTCTGGGAAAACCGGCGATAGGTAAGCGAAGGGATCGGGCTGGAGATGTGGCGAACCACTCCGTCATAATGCGAATTGCGGAGCACCTGCCGAAGAGCCAGTTTTCAATTAATGCGTTATTGCGGGCTAGGACCCCTGCCGTATATCCCTTCTCACTCATCGTTCCGCGATAATGGTGGCAGCAGCTGTACGAAGCCTGTCGCTTATTTGCTATCCTCGGTCCCTCCTTCCCGTTCACCAACGCGTAAGCCTGCGAAGGCGTTCCTTTGGGAAAAAGCGTGCAGTGACCAACGCTGTGCAGTCACTTTTCATTGGTTTAGAAAGTAGCTCTGAGATAAATAACGAAGAGGAGAAAGAATCAGCTGTTTATGTAGTAACCCTTCATTCTCTGTTTCACTCCTAATATTGACGAAAGTCCTTTTCTTTCTTTTGCCCGTCATGGCGCCTAAACGGCAGCAGCTAGGTGCGAACGTACCATGCTAGATGAAAGCGGAATGCAGCGTAATGACCAACATTAACAAGGAATACCTTGATACTAGCAATGAGTTTGTGGTTACAGCGGTTCTCGTAGGCCTTAAAGGATTACTGCGTTCGTTTGCCAGCGCTCAAAAATTTATTGCTGCTTTTAACGAATCAGCTTTACGATGTTCCTCCAACCCTCAACTCATACCGCTTTGACTTCGCACGTTAGCTTTCACTACTTGGTTCTGAAGGCCGAGCTGAATCTGTCTCTCATTTTGTCTTGCTCGTTCTGATTTATGCTACTGCAAACATCTTTAAATCTGTTTAGATGAACTTCGTTCAACGAAATTATGAAAATTTTATGATGATTGTGAATTCAAATTCCAACAGTTTTAAACGGAGCATTTGCGTTTGGTGATCATATGTAGGTTTCAACGACTCAAGAACCATGATTGAGCACATGCTTTTGATTGAATGCTTACTGAGAACTATGAAAACAACTAAGCCTGACCCCACATTGTGCATCGACAGGCAAAAATGAAGAAATACCAAAGTGAGTGTTTCTGAATGCCTCAAATTTGGAGAAAGGCGTGTCCGCTGTACGCATAACGGTATTAATGTAGCCATACTGCACAGAGGGTGAGGTCTCCCTCAAGCCGCCTATGTGCGGTTTTTTCCCTCACCCACCTCCACCTACTACATGTGTGTAAATAGAAAACAATAAATCAAATCAAAGCATCACTGATAACTGAGAATTACAGCGCGGGCAACGTAATGAAGCACTCAAGCTTTAGGTTAAGATGTAATAATTAGCGCAATACTTTTTCTTCCTAATTCATAATAGTTAAGTTGCACAGAAAACTTGCAGGTTTTGAGACTCTCTGATCAACAGTAGTTATATGAGGAAATCTCGTTACATGTCAGCTACAACAAAGCACTACCGTTTGCCATATTCTTTTGAAGAAAAAAAAAGCTGCTACTTTCCACATGATCTTTCAATGTAGCTGATTTTTAGTCGCGCTTCCTGTTCAGATGCACTTTTGGAAGCACTTTTTCATCTCTGCAAATTTCATGCTCTCTTTTATTTATGTCTAATCTCAGGGAACTTGATACGGTTATCCTAGGTAAACTTTTGTTGCAGAGGCACATAGATCAACCACAATTGCAGCAGTTACAGTTTTGAGGCTTCAACATCAAAAGATAAATAGCGAAGGTACGTCAAATATCAGAGGAGAACCCGAAATGGAAAGCTGGGTTATTGCCGCAAGAATACGACGCAATGAAGAAGGGGGAAATGTATTAAAGTAGAGATAAGACATCAAAAAGAATATTCATAGCCCATGCACTCACATACACAAGCTTATGCCCAATAAAGCACTGGTTATTCCCTGTTCCCAATAACAGTCGCGTAAACTTGGGCGTCTTAAAGAAAGCAGAAGCGCTTATATGGCTCTGTACATCTCGAACATGAAATTCTACACAGTGTCCATCGATTACGCATGCAGTGATACCACTGGACGTGGCCATCCAGCCTCCCCGCCATCCGCTGTCGGCGAGTCATCCGGTGGAGCTGGTCTGCTCATCCACTGGTTCGCGTCCTCCAGCACTGCTTACGTGGTGGAAGGGAGAGGAGCAGCTACTCTCGGCTAAGGAGCATCAGGGCGGCAACAACCACGAAGGAACCAGCTCGAGCGTTCTACTCTTCACTCCCAGGAGAGAAGACAACGGCGCAGTGCTTTCGTGCAGGGCCGAGAACCAGTTTATACAAGGCAGCGCCATCGAAGAGGGATGGAAGTTAGACGTGTTCTGTGAGTCTACGTATTTGTACGGGAGAGTGATTATTCATATAAAACGTTTACCCCAGTTATATCCAGAGTAAAGGTCGAAGAAATACCGGAGATGCGGTCTTCCTCTGCTTGAACATATTTGAGACAGTACAACGAACAGAAAAAGACGACACACCGCAAAGCTTTTTTTTTTCGTCTGCGTCATCGTGTCGCAGTTTCAGTAATGTTCAAGTACTGTAACCAACTATTGAGCTTCAAATCCTTCTCTGAGGCTTTCCTTACCATATTCTGTGACAATCTGTGATTCACGCTCGGGCCACATTAGCTCTTTTTGACTGCTCCGCTAACGCTCCGTTCACGACGGACGCGATTACTGTATCATTTGGCGTATCTGAAAACCACTTTTTGAAGGGGGTTCTTCAGGTTCTGTTGAAGCGCAAGTCATGCTTCCCAGCCATCCACGACCGGGATGGTTACGCCATTTATAGCTGTACCTGTAATTTGGAGCCTGATTACCGGGAACTGTCATCTGTCGTGCGGGCCAGCTCTAGAACTGCTCTGCAGTTAGGCGAAGGAAGGAACAGGAGAAAAAGGAGAAAGAGAAATATTCACTGGTCCTACCAACCTCTCTCTTTCTGCCACCCTACCTTTATCTTCAAGGATACCACACTCATTTCGCCAGCGTACTGCAGAATACCTCTTAAAAGTGTATCTTCATTCTTGTCCTGTACAATCAGTTAACCAGCCTATTGTAGTTGTTTCACTTCAGCCTGTTCTCTCTTCAACATTTCACTGCAAAACCTACATTTTTAATATAATTTGTGGGCCCACTTTTTCTATGCATCTGAAGTTGAATAAGTACGCTACGTGAATGCATACCACGCCGTATACCTGGATGAGTTCTATTCCTACCACTATCCACTTTTTTAGTACCGACAATTGGTTAAAACAAAGCGTCCGATTATGGTCAATAATATCTATGTAGAATATCAAACATTTCGTAAGCCACTTTAGCGTCCATGCCACAGTGGGATCTCGCGCAGCCATATCTGGTCGAAATCGTGAATAATAAATGCCGGAAGAAGTACAGGCGTAACGTAACTACCACCAGCAATAATTTGAATGAAGGTTGGACAGCCATTGTGAGAGGACATCAGATACTGCTGAGGTGGGGCCATGACATCGATTATGGCTCAGTATGTAGAGGCTTTTAAAGGCTTAGCCTGTTGCATTAATAAAAACATTCAGTCCACTCGAAAGTTATCGGGTGTATGGCCTCCGAAAACAATTGGTACGTACCAAATCAGACGTATGCTTTCTTTGTCTTTTAGGTTTCAGTTAGTCGATGGTGAAGTGCAAGTGTGTGCATTGCCGTCAGAGCTAACAGCTTCTTGGAAATTGCTTAATTAGTGCAAAAGTTCACCAAATGGTAATCAATTTACCGTGATTCCCTGGCTTCTCGTTGAAGTACTGAAACTACTTTCCGACCGTCTGAACGTCTCTGGAGCCAAAACTTCCTGAAAGGAAGTTGTCTTTAGAAGGGTATATAGTGTTTTGGAAAAGTTGTCTACCTTTGCGTAATACACAACAATGAAACTGAATACACAAGGGCTCATAGGCAACAAGAAAAATCTTTGTCTTTCTTCTTAAATAAAAACTAAGAGTAACTTTGTTTAGGTGCCGCCTTCAGGAACATCTTTTATTTGACAAAGCTTTATCAATCCTTGTGTTTCGTGTGCATTGTCCTTTCGGAGTCTGTGTTTTGTGTGCGTTGTTACGTAAAAGGCCGACTAGCGAAAGCGTTTTTTTGTCTGTAGTACTTGCATGAAGTCAAACCTGTTGTGTGAACTGTTGCCCAAGTCACTCCAAGTACATTCGGGCATTTAATTTTGGCAGTAATGCGACCTACGAAGGCTCTTATCTTCTGGGTTACTCGAGGTGGACACAAAAGTAACCTCTGTTTTTTCTTCACGCTGGACAAACACCACTTTAAGTAAACGCTAAAAAAGAACAAATTGAAAACGAAGCATTAGCAGCTTAGCACGAGTTAACAGGAACCTACATTTGCAACAGGTGACAGCGTATAAGGTCTCTAAAGCCCTGTGATGTACACGTGCGCATTAATGCGTCTTCAGCTGTATACATTAGGACAAATATAGGAGTTGTGCGGCCTGCAGAAACATTGAAGTACCTAGCTGGGCATTTACATATACGGCCTATGCCTATACGGCCTATATCGGTCTAAGGTGGCCTGTATTAGGCCACCTTAGACCGATTTACCTCTCGCCAAGATAAGATAAGAGAGATAAAGATACAAGGAAAGGCAGGGAGGGTAACCAGACGCACATCCGGTTTGCTACCCTGCACTGGGGAAGGGATAAAGGGGAGAAAAGAGGTTGCACAAAGATGAGAAGGTACACACAATCACGAGCACACTCGGGGAGCACACACAGTTCACAGGCGGTCGCTCAGGTTTGTTGACTTAAGGTAAAGAAGCAGTGCTTTAGTTGCTTTCTGCGCAACTGAGGCAGATGCCCAAGGTCCTAGTATCTTCTGCACACAAAATGGTCCGGGGTCAAGTCGATTCAAAACCATCCGTAGCTGGCATCGCTGTGTGTCGTAGCAAGTGCAGCTGCAGAGGACGTGTTCGATGGTTTCTTCATCTCCGCAGTAGTCGCATGTAGGAGTGTCTGCCATACCAATGCGAAAGGAGTACACCTTTGTGAATGCAACACCTCTCGCCAATCTTTCATGTAAGCTATATATGCTTAGAGTCACCTCTATCTCTTGGACTCTGATTTGTTCCTTAGCTCAAGTCATTAACATAATCGGTAATCAAAGAATCCCGGCGGTTTTCATCCGACTGGGAGAAAACATCGTAAGTATAGCGTTGTTTCTTTAGCACTTTCGCAATTACCTTTTCACAAGGAAACGTTACGCCGGTAAGGAGCGCAACAGCTATTATCACAGTGCACTTCGCTGCTACTTCCGCGAAAAAAGAAAGCGATGGGCGCGAGATTCCAACATACGCTTTTGAATCATTGATCCGTTTGCTTTAGGCTCTTGAGTAACTTTTGAATGCTTTGAACATGGCGTGCCGTGGGTCTTGTTTCCACCTCCAACTGCTAATCTGCATACTTATCAGCTGCGGAACTTTGGTGGCAGCTAGCATGTTAGCTAAGGTCAACTTTTCTAACTGGTTGGTTGCTATGTGATTGCTAAATAACAGAAATACTGAGCATGCATTAGCTTCTCACCGTTAACGCAAGTTTTATTTTTTTCTAGTTATTAGAAACATAAGTATGTACGGCTTAGCTAGAACTTCATACTGAAGCAATACTTTGGAATTCTTCAGAATAGACTGAGCACTTTAAACTCAGAAATCGCTTGTCAGCCACTAAATAAGCATGTATAACAACTTGCGTGCAGCTGTGCCATAACATTCAGGCGAAATGCTTTAACGTCTCAGGCTCACGTTCATCTGTGCAATAGTTTGTGCCCTGACACTGTGCCAGGTATAGTGGCGGGGGCGGGCCAACGGACGCTGGTCGCGTCTGCTGCACCTTGCGTCGCAATATACCGCGAGTTTTGTGCAAACCGAGTGACTGAGACAAACTTCTTGCTCCGTGGACTGAGGACACAGAGCCAACCACTTCAGTAAAGAAAACTTCGTCGTGAGAACACAATGCTCTGGGTATGCTTTTAACGAGATTTGGCCCCTTTTCCTCACGCAGACAAACCTCTGGCATCACTTCGCTTAGGTCAGAATCTGCGGGAAGATGACATCCGTGAAGGTCGTGACGTGTACCTTGACTGTGACGTGGACGCCAACCCTCCGGCTAATGAAGTGACGTGGCTCTTCGAGGGGCAGGAAGTCACCACAAACACCAGCGCTGGTGTCATCGTCAGCAGTCGGTCACTGGTGATGCAGAAGGTGCACCGGTCGCGCCGTGGGCGGTACAAGTGCATTGCTATGAACCGTGAAGGCCATGGCACCAGTAACGTCTTCATGCTACGCATAAAGTGTGAGTCACTCTAATAAATGTATCTATTTTCACGTTAGTATAAAAGCACTTTGTTAACTATGCACATTTCATTACGAAATACCAGTAGCACAATTGCCATGCACCGTATTTTGGTGTACTCACTTAAAGGTCCGATTAAATTAGAAGTGCTTAGGCTTCATTGCAATGTCTCTTGTAGCTCTTCTCAAGATGGGGGATGAGCGTTTCCCGTTCGCAAAAGGTCAAGCAGAAATCCAGATTACGTAATAAAGAATATGTCCAGTGGCTGTGAAATCGTCACTTTCCGCTGGACCAACAACTTTGCAAGTGATGGGGGGTCCGCTTCTTGCAAGCACGCTTGCTACAACTGCCTGAAGCTGTCTTTCTCAGGATGCTTCTATACACACACTGATTTATTAAGTCAGCGGCAGGTTTAACAGACATGCACAAGCTTGGCTGGCTTCGTCACCAACTCATCGGTGTCGTGAGGCGGTTAGTGTGGTTTGACAATGCTGCTCAGATATGAATCGTGCTTCAGCGACAAGGCCAAGTGCTCTCCCTCTGCGTTTTTTTACTAAAGAATTAAAAATTTGGTATATATAGACTGCTTTATTCACAAAATCATTTGAGCTTGAAGTTGGGCGTAGTGGCATAAATTATGCGCACTGTAAGAGACGAGTTTCTACTCCACTTTTCAAACGACAAGCTGAAGTATTCCTATAAAAGAGCACCATAACATCACTTACATTTTTTCTGTTATATTTATGACTGTAAAACAACAAGCGAGTGATGCAATCTTTTTCCTTTGCTCGCATAGAGCTATCATTAAATTTTCTCGTAACAAGATTTGTCACGATAAATATGAATAAATTATTTGCTACTGCAGCAAATGAGTCACTGCCCTGCGTAAGCCTAAGCAGTCTACCGGCCAATATTTGAGTAGAGAGACGTAGGTTTACCACTTGCCACGGGTGAGGGGAAGCAGGAAAGAGGCTTGTGACTGTTTGCAACGGACAGCTTGCAATAATCAAGTACACGTGGAATGTCCAAGCCGATTCAACTGTGCATCGACTACACAAAATGGCCACTGCGAGTGCAGCCATTAAATATGGCTGGATGTTCAAGGTGTTAAATCATTGTGAGGGGAGACGGCGGCGCTCCTTATCTGGGGAAGAGTTCTGAGAAGGGAGTTTTGAGCATGTTCTTCCTTTGTGCGTAAAACCTTTCGGACAATAAAGTCAGATAGAACAGAGCGCTGATGCGACATGCCGTTCGGGGAAGAATGCTTGCTTACCACCAGAAAAGTGTAATATCAACGAGCCCAAGTAGACACCCTGTTGCATAATAAAAGTATTTTAACACAAGGAGTGGCTATGAGGAAAAATATTTTGGGGAAGGCATTAGTCACTTTTGAATGAATGAATATAAACAAGAGTAATTTTTCAATATGACGGCCTTTGAATTAAATAAATTGAAAAATGGTGAATTAAAAAAGCAGGTTTAAGTAACCGGACACTAAGGTTATGGTTAAGAAATTACCACCCCGCCGCGGTGGTCTAGTTGCTAAGGTACTCGGCTGCTGACCCGCAGGTCGCGGGTTCAAATCCCGGCTGCTGCGGCTGCATTTCCGATGGAGGCGGAAATGTCGTAGGCCCGTGTGCTCAGATTTGGGTGCACGTTAAAGAACCCCAGGTGGTCAAAATTTCCGGAGTCCTCCATTACGACGTCTCTCATAATCATATGGTGGTTTTGGGACGTTAAACCCCACAAATCAATCAAAAAGAAATTACGGCTTTTTCAAGTATTCTAAAAGATGAGCAAGTTTCCTGAATTTACTGAGTCAAGTTTGCACGTGGGTTCCTCTCCAAGAGCAATGAACTTATTGCTGTGATGTCGGCTTTTGCAGCAACTGCATTGAACAATTCTAAGCTATAAGCTTACAGCCTCTAAGAAAATGGTACTATATTTAGTAGGATTTTGCTTAAGAACTGGCAAACAATGAGTGGTGAATTTAATAGGGACGTAAACAGTGTAATGTTGTCAATTAGGACTTGTTTGTTGTGTTTAGTTTATCAAGCTGAGAAATAACGAAATTACTTGAGTTTAAACCAGACATATGATATTTCTTCGTAGTTTTGTTATTTCGGGAACCATTTAACGTGGCTGATACGGCGAAAAAATCTTTTCTAAAACCTCGATGTTCCCCATTCCTGCTTTAAGTACAACCACTATCAGCGTCATAAAATCAATATCATTTTGCTTTATTTGCTTGATTAATAGAGGTAAGAAAGGTTAAACAGAAGGAGGGGTAAAAGCACAACAAAGGAAAAGACAAAAAAAGCAGAATAGAAACATTGGGTTAAATATAACCGTAGTATACAATCTTATCTTTTGCATTGTTTAATTGCTCACAAATTAATGTCAACAAGGTAAGCGGGAAGGTTATCCCAGTCCCATAAGGCATGTGTCACTAATGATTGATCAAAGCACGCTCTATTGATTGAAACAAACGCGACGTTGGGATGATAGCTTTTGCAATAAAGTACATACTATGGCTAAAGGATGAGGAGATCCAGAAGAGGAGGAAGATTGTACTTGTTGCGAAAGGAAGCAACACGCTACACTTTTCTGCATGATGACAACCATAATATTGCTGTGGAAAAAAAAAGAACGCATTCCTGAATAGCGTGTTGAGACAGTAGTTCTGGAGCAAATTTAAGGCCCAGTTTCTGGAGAACTGTTTACGAGTGTACACACAGCTACCGGAACGAAGATACGCTGCAAATTATGTGACGCGGTCATAGACGTTTTTTGGGTATTTCAAGTGAGAGAAATCTGACGAATTCGCGTTATCTTGTCCCGCAGACGCCCCCGTGTGCAGGCAGGACCAAAAGCACATATACGGAGTGTCGCGTCACGAGTCCGTGTCCGTGCGCTGCGAGTTGGAGGCTGATCCGGCGGACGTGACCTTCCACTGGCGCTTCAACAGCTCCTCGAGTGGCAAGCGCCTAGAACTGGCCAGTTACAGCCACGCCCTCACACGCAGCACGGCGCTCTACTCACCGCTGAACGAAGACGACTTTGGCTTCTTGCTCTGCTGGGGCGATAACGAAATCGGCAAGCAGCACATACCCTGCAACTTCACCATCGTTCCAGCCGGTGAGTGAGCACCGTTCGTGGCGCGAGCTCATCAATTCCAACGCAGCGCAATGCGGCTTTGTTTAAAGAAGAATGTTGATGTATATGCTTGTCCCACTGTACTCGAAACTGTTTTCATAGACTACTTTGAGACACCGTTTTATTTGATTTCATTGTTCGTATATAAGCGACAACCTTGGTTTTATGTCAAACTCTCATCACTATCATTCACGGTGGGGACAGACTAGAATGCATTTATTTTGTCGGCAGGCTCCTATGAAGCGTTGTGTGATATCTAACGCCATACAAATGCTGCCAGAACTCGTGCTTTAATATTTTTCACTCATAGGCTATTAGAATGCACATTGTTTGCGCACATCACGCTCTACTGCATGACATATTTTGAGCCTCATATATTTTTTAGTCCCGCATACTTCGTTTGACAAGCTAGCAGGTGGAGCTGGAGCCGCCACAAAACGACCAACCTCTACTAATCAGCATTTCAATAAAAATATAGGAAGTGCAAATACATGACCCTTTATTTCCATTTCAATGTATAATCTTCTTTCTTTGTCACCGACTAACGCGTCTTTCGTATTAAAAATAAATAAGAGCATCCTTATTTACAAAGAGACACTCCCTGTACCACAGCTAAGTGATTGGTGCCACATAAGTTCTGCCAAGCTAAGCGTATGCTGGGACTGGCTATTAAGAATGAAGTGCTATCTATCACTATCCTTTATTGTCGTGGCTTCTTTCACTTTCTGTTTGATCAATAGAATTCAGAAATGAATGTTCACTGGCATCACTCATTTCTGTAATATATTTAGGCATGGCCTAATTCTCTATCGGGCATCGTGCATATTCTTAACGAACAAGTGGCATTGCTCAACACAATCTCATGCTCGTTAGGTATTATCAATGTCTTCATTCATACTTTTCTTTGACTTTGCTACACCCACAACAACGCAGCCCCTCCGGAGCAGGTGAACAACTGCAGCCAGATCAATGGCACCGAAGACTCGGTGTCCTTCGAATGCTCCGAAGGTTTCTGGGATGGCGGCGTGGCGCCCGTTACGTTCGTGGCTGAACTGCGCGAGGCCGACACCGACCGGCTCGTGGCAAACGCCTCTTCCATGTCTGGACCGGCATTCAGCTTCAGCGGCCTCGAAGGAGGCGTCACCTTTCGGGTGTTCCTCTACTCGGCCAACCCCAAGGGACACCGGTCGCCCGTAGACTTCATCGTCAGCACACTGCGGCCAGCTGAGAAGCTAACTGGTGAGTGCAGTGTTTCTGCGTGCACGCCAATTTAATACTAGCCTGCCAACACCCGTAGCTATACCAGCCTACCTTGTATAGACGTTCCAGCAATGCTGTACTAATCGGGCAATCATTAACCTGCCCTTTTGTAGCTAAAGTTCTTATGGCGTAAGTGTAAGACCTGTCTATGGAAAAACGCGTAATAGTGTCTACATTTCTTTATCTAAGCGTACTTTAAAGTGAATCTTGCTGTTGTGTTTGGTGAAACGGATTTGAAGAAATTGAAACCTGGTCACATCGGCCACATATCTAATGGAGGCGAGAACGCTTGAGACCCGTGTACGTAAATTTACAATCACGTTAAAACCCCGAAGGGTCTAAATTTTCTCAGCCTGCCATTGCGATGTCTCTCATAGTCATATTGTGGTTTGCGTACTGTAAACCCCAAAAACGTTTGTAATTTCCTTCTTTTGTTGAAACACGACTTCTAGATGTGTAGTTTTTAGATGTTTCTATAGTAAGCAAAATAGTGTAATTCGAATAGCATGCGGAGTATTCCAATGAAATGAAAGACAGCTGTGTGTACGCCTCGTTAGGTGGTGCTGTTGCAAAACAAACGAGGAGAAGTTCCACTGCCAGGAAACCTAAAGTTGTGCGTATTGCGGGTACCCAGCGATTCAACTTCATAAAGCTCTCACTGCTCCGTTTCCGAAGCAACGATGGCGTCGATTGGAGCTAGGAATGTAGGGTTCACCCGCCACGACAGAATAGTACAAGGCACATTCGCGAGCTTGGTCTGCGTGATAAACAGTACTTTTTGCTGTGTTCTAACGACTTCATGTTGGTCACGACTGTAAAGATACGTGTTGTCGGTACCGAGTTTTGTCACGTTGTTTTCAACGTCAATGGTAGCGTCAAGTTGTTTCCCTCATCAGATATGTAGAAACGTATGAGGGCATTCGTTCGCTTGGCGAGGCGGTGGGGCCCTCTATTCCAGCTCAGAGTCCTCAGACTGTTATCATACATGTCTCCACACATGTTATCAGACATGTTATTTTCATACATGAGTCTTCAGACAAGTTATCAAATATTTGTTATCATGTTGAGTTAGTGCTATTAGTTTATTTCTATGGTATTTGTTACTTATCATATTTTTGGCCTTTTTCGTTTACTTTACCGCACCTTGAGCTTTGCTAGTATATATTTTATAGTCTTCTGAACGCTTTACTGTGAGCGTGGTCGCGGCACGCGAGATGCATCGATGGACGAGAAGACGGGCGCTTAAAGCAAGCATTTATGGCGGCACTGCCAGGATAACTCGGCTATGGAGCGCTTTGTTCCTGAATGTACGCGTTAAAGAACTTAGTTCGAGGCTTTAAAACATCGCCAAGTTGGGAAAGAGCATCTGTTATACAAAAATTTCGCTGATTTCTCCTGTCAACCATAAATAAAAGATACTGATGAAGTTATCGCTACTGAGAGGAAATCAAAATACATGCCGTTGGTCCTGACATTCTATGCTATTTGAAATTTAGCAACTTATTAGTACAACAATATTTTTTTTTGCTAATGCAAACGTCTGTACTATGCGATACATCGTACGCATTTTCGTATAATAGCTTCATCCGCGTTCTCAGAAACTCTTATAACGAAGTTCCATAAAATATCTTGCACCCCTATTTGGTTACGGAAGCGCGTATAAAATCTGTCCGTAACTCGATTTATTCATTCAATGCACGTAAATCTAAACTCCTAATAGCAGCTTCTTTTTCTTTGCTTCACTTTAAAATGAACTCCAGCATTACAATGGCGGAGAATGTTATTTTAGTCTCCGTCTTTTGCATAATGCACACGCATTAAATAGGCAACAGCGTAAAACACACCTGCTTTTGAAGCGGTCGTTCTATTGTTCTCTCGTGATGGCTTCTGATATTTAAAAAAATGTACACGCTAGATTTGCAGGCCAAACAGACCGTTTTCTTCATTTCCTCCTCCTGATTGCCAGTGGTATGGGGACGGCCAAACGCAAACAATCTCAATAAAAATGCCCATAGAACAAAAGAAGCTCGGAAGACAGCGGAATGCCGGCGTAAAACGAGCAGTCACTATGCGCTTGCTACAAAGACCACTGAATTGACCTGTCGACGAGGCGATCGTTGACACCCCGTGAGCCGCACACCGTTTTCTTTTGAAGAGAAAAAAGGGGGGCTTACTCTGCGTGGGTCGCTGCCGCTATGACAGCCAAATCCCTCACAGCGATTTCAAGTGGCGTTTAAAAATGTCACTGTTACAGTCCGCCACTTCACTTTCCTTCTTGCTTAACTTTTTTTTTGCATTCCCGCGCTAATAATCTTTTTTATGAAATCGAAGAAAGTAGGTAAAAACCAAATTGAAGTTAGAGAACGCGTTTTATGCAGTTTCATAGCTTCCTTTTAATCGCGTCTTGCCTTTCTTGCATCCTTTTAATCTCTTTCATGTCCGCCTAACTGTATGCTGTATGTATGTATGTATGTATACCTAACTGTATGCTATAAAATAGTTTCTCGGTACAATAGAAACTAAAGTGCACTGCAATACACATAAAATACAAGAAAAGAATACAACGGATCAACGGAATGTACAGACGGCCAGAGCTATAGCTATTGTGCGAAGTGGGCACTTTTTCGCCTTTCACCGCCATAATATGAAATGGAGTTACAAACAAATTGCTTCGTGGACATGTGCTTTGTGGGCATACACTTGTTCCCAAAATTTTTTTAACTAAATTCAGTCGTCTGGCAAAGATACACAGAACAAAACTGCCACAAATGCGTGATGGCTAAAGATGTGGCTGACTGTACATCTCAGCAGTCTAGTATGTTTTCGGATTGCCTTAATAATGTTAAACAATTAGGCAGCAGGTACACGACCTTCCTATTACCTAGGTGCCCCTTCTAGAGCACCACAAACTGCGTCCTGCTTTATTCAACTGTTTCAAAAGAGCGGGAAAAAGAATGTACATTGTAAATATTGACGTGAATTACTTAGCGCAAGAAAAGGAAGAAAAAAAAACGCAGCACACGAGAGATGCACACAAGGCACAAACGCTTGTCTGTTGTGTCTTTCCAGTACGTTTCGTTTTTTTTGTTGGTAAGAAATTTTTGTTGGTATGCAGAAACTCGATCTTCGAAAACTCCTTTTGAGTTAATTTGCGCAATAAGTTATCTACCATCAAAAGCTCCCTTCTTTTCTTTCAGCCTGTCGTAACGGGTAGTGAAAAGAGAAACAGGACACCACGAAACGGGGGCATGTGTCGATAAATCCGTGCCACTAAAGTCGAAAAGGGAGCTCATTTCCATGTTTTCGAGCCAATACAATTTTGCCACTTGGTAATCACGCACGGCGTGGCACCGCGTGGTCTCAGTGGGCGACAGCAGCTGTAGCAGATGTGCTTCCATCCATAGCTTGCCTTCGCAGCCGGCGTTACCAAAAAAAGCGCGCGCGTTAGAAAGCCCATCTGGCTTGACGCTCCGCTTTTCGTTATTCGCGAAGTGTCGCGTGCTGATGGCAGCGTTCCCCTTCGGCGCCTTACTACAGTGACTATTTTACTCTGCTGTTGATGTCGTCTTTACTTTTTCTTAGCACTCGATGCACCCGACATTGTCTATGCACGGTAAATCCAGCCTAATGACTGACTTGTGATGCAGCGACGCCGTCGTGCGCAAGCCGCAACGTGGGCGCTTTCTGCGATGAAGCGCGCTGGAAAACACAAAACTGATTCTCTTTAGCGCCGGATGTTTGAACTTCGCCTACTGGAGCGCCCGAAGGCCATGTTCCCATTTGGCTCGCGCACCACCAATATTTTTCTAACTTGCCATTGTGATAGTGATAAGGGTAGATCACACTATTATCCTTGTTTGTTACCTTTTATTTCTATAGCCTTAGACTTTAACTCTTTTAAGCGCGAAGCAGCTCTTTGACTAGCCTGCGTAACGCTGTCTGTCTGTATCTCCGTGCCAACGCCCCGCACCCCCCTTCCCTAACCACAGGTGTTGGGGCGGTACCAAGTCGGTCACGCCATCCCTCGCAGTGCACGGTGACGCCACTCTCTCTCTCTCTCTCGCCTGCCACGTGCTCTGTGTGTGTCACCTCTCTCTCGCTTCATCCTTTCCACCGCTCACCACGTTCGAGCGCACATCGAGTGAAAGTCCTTTCGACTCGTTTATCTGCGATGGAGAGGACACCGGAAAGCCAAGCTCCTTCGCCCGCCTAAACATGCGCTGAAGCAATTTAATGACACCGACGAGGCTCGATTAAAAAATGCCGATCGCGTCCGTGCGCAACGCTGCTGCCTCGCATCTTTCAGGGTTCTTTTTGGGAAGATAACTTTTTTTGCTTGGTGAATGAATGCTAGATTTTGTTGACAAGTGTAAGTTCTCGAGCACTTACGGATAACTAGTTTATGTCATGCTACAAGCTTCCTATCGCTTTTGTCTTGGTATGGCTCGTTTTCTGGTCTCATCATGTAGCATGACAAACATTTCGCCGTCTCCGCGTGACAAGTCCATGTTCAAGAAACCCTTCCTGTTTATAAAAACGAATACAGGACTCTGCATCTGTACCAAGCGCGATGACTCATGACCCCTATGACCTCTAACCACGCTAACTGCACTGGTACGATCTCCAACTATACACGCTAGGTATTTTGCTTGGCTGACAACACCAATGGGTGCAATGAACTCTCTAAAAAAAGCAAAAGTTAAGTGCATATTAAAGAGCAATTTTTGTAATTTTCTTCTCACAATTGATCTCGATGAGATTTACAGTACAAATTCTGATAGCTTCTCTTATAATGCGCTCTGAAAGATACGGTGGGAACTCAGTTTTTTTTTAATTATAAATACTAAAGATTAGTTGTGCGTCTACCGACACGTTCCGAGTAGCTGCCCCAGCTCGCCTTCCTCAGGCGACACAGCCCAGTTAGCTTTTACGGAGCTAGTAATTCCGCTAACCTGGCAGCTTGGTAGCCTTTGCTTCTGGAAGTTGGTTCTGAAATTTTAACACTTTCGAAGAATTTATAGGCAACGCAACTATTTAACATCTGCATTTGCGGGCGTCTTACGCTCGGAGCTTGTATTCTAGCAGTTATGCCACACAGCTAGCATGAAATTATACAACTACAGAAAGGACCGTATTTCAGGAAAGTGGATAAGATGTGCGGACATATTTCATTTTGCAACTGCTTTATCACTTTTTGTCGACAGCACTTGTCTCTGTTTTATTGCAGCTGGAAGTCATGGTATAATCACCGCTTGGCCAATAATAGGAGCGCTTCTCGGCCTCATAGTCACACTGCTCATCGCAGCAGTGGTGATTGTGGTATATGTCAAGTACAAATACCTGAAGAGGAAGCGAGGTGTGTTTGGACATCTTTCAACATTGTCTTCATATATAACGAAAACAAATATTAGAATGAGCAAACACACTGTCCAAGAACGTGTGAATCCACGACAAAAATACTCCCAAAGGTGACAAAAAGCCCTTTGCAAGCTTGTGTGTGTTCGCATCACACGTTTAGTTCCCAACCGCCAGTAAAAAACACACAAAAACAAACATTTTGTGTGCTCATGTTAATAAAATAGCGTGAAAGAGCTCGTTTCGCGAAAATTCCGGCGTTGGTGTCAACGTCATTGGTTGTGAGCGAGAAATCATCTTGCACGTGACCGAAGTATTGAGATAGTTGCATATAAAATATAATAAAAAGCTTTTCTTTTGATTAGGGATATATTGCGGCTCCTTTGCGTCAAAAGTGGGTGATGTACTACACAGTCACTTGGCTGCTTGTCAATAGAGTGAAAAATAACTTCGTCTGCTTGGAAATGCAGCAAAAATAACTTTCATGCTTTACAAAAGCGGGCGTCCTGTATACATGCTTCACAAAACAACATGAAGTATTGCAGCAATAATTAATGCGTGAAACAAGCCTACATTGCCATCGGGCTTCAGATGATGTGTATTTGTGGCTTCATGATTTAGAGCCAGTCACCCACTGCAAAAGGCGCATATGTTACTACGTAGGTGCAAAGGATGTGAATGAGGGAGTGAAACAACTTTATTGGGTCCACAATACACGTGAGTTGACTCAGCATCACCTGGCTGGGCCCACTCGGGGATGGTCAGGTTAAACTCGACCACCCTCGCGCGGGCCCTCTGGACGGACAGGTTTTGAGAGGCGAGGTCCTGAGCCTTAAGGTCTCACGCACTAAGTGTTTGAAGCACTAGGGATGAAATATCGCTGTTGCATTCAGCTTTTAAAGGTGAAGCTTAACAGTCCCCCAATTTTTAGTGCTGTAAGAGTTCTCAAACATTACAATAATTCACATGCAGAAACCAACTAAACGTCGTTCAACGCATGAAGCAGAATTCATCGAAAGCCCCGTTTTAATAAATACTGTCACTCGGATAATGAAGCCACAAAATGTATAGGCGGTGCTATCTGTAGTTAGTAATAGATATAAAAAAGAGGAAATTACTTTACTGATTGACGAAAGGTCGGGGTGCCTCGGTAAACGCAGATATAAAGTGATACGTAGTAAAACAAAAGAATGCTCTTGTTATTGGAAAACTAAGAACACAATCAATCTGTCAGTTCAACGGAAAGGTATCTACCTGATTTGCACGTTTGAGCACTAGCAAACACGAAGCCATTGATTTTGAAATAGGTACTACAGCGCTAAACAGGACTGCGACATAAATAAGTAAAAGACGACTGCAGGATTGACAGACGAAGGTAAAAGTAAAGAGCAAAAACTAATAAGGTCAAAATACTGTTAAATTGCTATTAGGCGTGAAAAATTCGGTTGAAGAAATTGGGCTTTGATATGCAGGAGGATGTACTTTTCCTCCATGATTTAACGGGCCGACTGCATACAGTACACGAATCAGTATGCATTATAATAGTTCGCAAGCTACTAAGAGGGACGGCCAATGCCCTAATTAAATTAATTTTTATATAATTGGGCCTGAATCTCACGCGTCAGTTCTGTTGTATGCAAATGTCCAAACCATTTACATAGCAAAATTGTTTGGAGGAGAGGAAAAGGTTCTAGCTCCAAAAGTTTTTGAATTCGGCAGGCTCATGCAAATGCGCATAGTAGTCAAACCCCTCCCTCTCTCCAGAAAAACAGTTTACATCTCTGATTGAAACGTCAGAAAGACTTGTATTTTCTCTTTTTTACATTTCACACAATGCATGAACGTCGGACATGAACACATTTTGTGCTAACGCACTGCTCGGTGCAACAGTGACAATGATTGGCTGTCGGTCAGTTATATCTTAGCCTATATCTGTGTTCACTATTCCACTGTTACTGTAGTCCTTGTTGTACTATTAGTGCGCGAATATGCTGCCATTTTGTTGCTCTGTTTTTCACCTTCTTTCTCATTTTCTGTGTTCATTCAGACACATACAGTGAGCCTGGCGATGAAAAGTAAGTGCCTGAGTCCATTCACTTCTGAACAGTTCGCAAAATAAATAGCTTATATATACAGCAAGGAACACTCAATAAGTGTTATTCGTACCACAGCATTTTTTCGATTTGGTTGTGCCTAGCTTATAGTACTTCTGTAAAGCGTCATCTGAGCTGTCTTTTAGTAACCACGTGTCGGAAAGAAGTGGTTTTTTAAATCATTAAGTCACTAGAAGAATCACTGAGCTGAACTTGATAGGCAACACGGAGCTTTCAGTTATGTCTTTTTCTGGCTTAACATCACCTCATAAGTGTAGTATCTATTGATACAAAGCTAAATATCTCAAAAAAGGGCAGCGAAAAGTGTAGAATAACGAAATAAACAATTTCAATTTAGTTGGCGCTTTTTCTTTAATAGCAAGCGTTGTGGATGATTTCCGTTTTTTTAGTGTTACGCTTAAGGCCAACTCTGTGTCTTAAATATCCTACCTATGGTAAACTTTAAGGCTGTCAAGGCTTACTTTTCTACTTGTGCTAGCTTGTTGACTTTCGAATAATTGATAATAATGTATGACAACTATTCTTGACATTCAAGATCCAACACCCTTCTCAAGAAGGAGACTGACGACTTCACAGACGTTGAAGAGAAGGGTCCCGACATCATACCAGCTACTCCGCTCTGCCAAGTTACATATAAATGTACGTATTTAGGTGGAGTGTCGGAATAGCCCGTTTCATTCTAGGCACCATTGCCTAGTGGGGCAACTGCACCGGGCAATATAGGTTTATTGTAAGATTTGTTGTAATGGTTGTAGATTATTGTCCCCAAAATCTTTTCCGTCAGCTTGCTACGACCCAAGATCACAGCAAAAACTCTGATATTTTTATCAGTTACCTGCTTGTTCAGTTAATAATTGTTCGAGAAATTGACCAGTAAGAAAAAAAATTGAAGTCACTGTCTTGGTACTGTTATTTACCACCAATTATTTTATGCCGGGAATCACCAAGGCTCTAATGACGTATTTACGTCACGGATATGAATTTGTAAAATAGATCTTTAAAAACTGCGAATAACTAAAAGAAAAAAATTTGCGCACTTTGCACTCTAAGGAAACCTTGAGTAGTATGCAAAGCAACCATGGGTCGACTTAAAGTACGTAAAAATGTGTTCCTTACTCATCACCGTAGACATTCGTGGTTGCGCACAGGGCCGCTTTGCGAGCCCTCGCGTCCGCTGCACTCATGCTCATGTCTTCATTCATACTACTACGATTGGTGTGTGTGAGAGGGCGATGTAATCCCGTTTATTATACAGCACAGCCCAGCGCTGCCAGCAGTTTCCACTCATAAAAGAGCACACTCCGGAGTGGAGCGAGCACTATACCACAGAGCCATCTGATGGGCGCTCCGAATACTACCGTGGTTACGACTACGCACAAGGAACAAGCCGTGACTATAAGCTGCTTCGCATCTAAATCTTTCGTCGGCGGTAGTCGAAGCTAGAACCTTTCACTCTGCAGCGCGCGGCGCGACATGACACGGCCACAGAGCCTAAGTTCTTCAGCTCACTATCGGCGAGCTATTTTTGTATACCATTTATTATTAGCGCTACCCGAAGCTAGATGGCACTTAGGCATGTTCTTTTTAACACTATCGTGATGGCGTGAAAAGTGAGAAGGGCTCGGAAGGAGCACTTTAGTGGCCGTCGTTCTGCGTGTTATGGTGCGCACGCGCCTCAACAGGGCGTGGGGGCTCGTGCGCACGCGCTTACTTTGCGATGCGTGCCCCTTATACGTTTTGTGCTTGCGCCGCATGCTTGCGCTGAAGTCAGAGAGCCCGAATTGAGGCTAACTCGGTAACTGTAGTGGCCTCATTACCGAGAAGAGCGCGCTGCTCACACACAAAGAATTAACAGCTCTAGCAGTTCCTTGCGCTCATCCTGTGTGTACCTGTGCGTTCGTTTGTTCAGCTTTTTGTGTGTGTTTGAGCTGCACACTTCAAGTGTCAAGCTGTGACAGTTGTTCGCAGTCGTCCCGTGTATGTTCTTTTTGTGCGTTCTTTCTGCTTATGCACGAGCTGCAAAATTCGAGCTGCTTGCCTTCATTTACGTCATTCAACTTTGCCACTATAGCATTCATAGCTTTACCTTTGTGGCAAAATGATGCACAATAAACGTTGAACTACATCTGTGACGGTCAATGTTTCTTCAGCGCTACACAGATTAGCATGAAATATAGATCAGCCGTGCATTTTTTACTTCGCTTTCTTAATTTCTGAAAGAATATCCACATGTCTGCATTTTATGTATTAGCGTCTTCAATCTTGAGCGGCCACTTCTAGCCTTCATTGAATTTGACACAACCAAAATCAAGAAAAAGAGATGCCCCAAGCTGACCAGAAATATTATTTAGAAATATCTGTGTGTTTTTCAGTGCGTTACAATTTAAGACATTTTATAATAAACGCTGTTACGGCTAAAAATTTGACATCAATAGAGGTTTCGTTATTGCGTAATTTACAATATTAAAATGCATATCTAGCGGATACATCGAATAATGCTGTAAGCAACAACGTCAGTCTTGTGGGTGTTTGTCTCTGACAAAGATAACATACGAAGTAACACATGCGGCAGCCAAAGTGCTATTTTTATTATTTAGGTGTCAAATGGAGTTCTAAAATATCCGGCGCAAAAATAACGTTCCTGTTTATTCCTAAAATCCAGCATGCATTGTAGTACAGCATTCCGTGTAATAAAAAAAAATGACAGGCCCGCGCGTTAGGCGAAGCACAGTCACAGCAAAGGCTAAAAGAGCGGCCTTTCAGAGCCTTTTCAAGACACTCATTGGGTAACTACTGCAAGCATGCTTCCTTGATACCCACTAGGGCATTATTAATAAACTGTGTCCATGCAGTGGCTGACGACGACTAGAAATTATGACTGAAGTAGGTATGCGCCGCAGATAATAGGGGGTACAAAAAGAAGCTTTTGTGACGGTTTAAAGCATTGGATGGCCCACTCGTTGCGCTATTCGCATTGTGCGACGACTTGCTGTTTTTTCGCTCTTCTAAAACTCTTTGTAAGTCATATTAACGTGATTGAGTTCCAGACATCAAGCCTGCCTAAGACAAGTTTGACAACAAATAACAAGCACCGGTGTAACTCAGTGGTAGAATATTGGGCTAGCATGCAGCGGATCCGGGTTCATACCCCACTATGTCATTGGTGCAAGGTTTTTTTTTTTTTATTTTCGCGCGATGTGGTTAGGGACCTTAGCTTCGGCGGCGGCGGCGGACAACAGCGACTGCGCGTGACCCGAAAAGTGACCTCAAAACAGCTTTCGCTGTAAAAGTCGGCTTGATCATACCCACGTCTCATATGTTCTTTTGCTTTTCTGTTTTAGCTTATGGTTGCGATCAAGATGAAAAAGCAGAGTATGCAAAGGATCCTCTAACAAACTACTGCACTCTTCCTGCATCCACAAGGAAGGCTGGCGCAGCCGATTTTCCATGGAGAAGCCACTGTACCAATAACGTAAGCTTTTCTGCAATGCACTCAAGCACGCACGTTTCAAATCATTTTGCGACAAAACTTTAGCAGATACTACTTGACGGACGCACGTGTATTACGTAAGGCAAGGCTTTGCTTTCTGATTGGCATGCGGAGTGTGTGTATATACACTCGTACTAGGGCCGGTTACATAGGCCTCATTGGTGGCGGTTGTTATCTCGGTGAAGGCAGTTGCGCCGCTTAGAGGTTGTGCAGCGAAGTAGTTTACCACGAACGTTAACCAGTGCTGAAAGCGCAAATTTTAACAGAGTGCAATGAACCTCTGGCGATTTGTTATTTGCAGGAGGATCGAGCGTTGGGAGCTTCGGGTGTCGAACTGGCTTTTCCAATAACAGCACGCCGACTGGGTCCCGTCGGGTCCACCGCGAGCTTGCCTCGGCCACAGCGCTTCTACCTGGACCAGGTGTCACCGGACGGCAATGGCACGGGTCCCGTGGATTTCCCTCGCAGCGGCGTGCTCAGACCACTGGCGTCAGCGCACAGGCTGCCTCGTCGCTCACGCAGCAACCTGGAGGACTTCGGCTCAGTGCTTTCCAACGACTCACTCGAGAGCACAGTCTGAAGTGTAGCTGCGGATGTTTCACAGTGTTCTTGGCCTGGATCGCCGAAGGCTTTGATTGAACAGGGTACGAGGATTCTTTTCAATTTAATGGGTGTTTTTTAACCTTCCTGTCTGTAAGAAAACAAAAAGAAAGTTTTAATGTTGTAGTGTGGTGATAAGCACTATGAAGCACATGTCAATAAAAAACTTCGGGAGTAAGAAAGAGAGTACGGGACACCATCAGAAACGTAGGGGGCATGAATATATACATAGCAAGATTAGTAATTTTTGCTTATAAGTGTAATAAGATGTGTACATATCAATAAGCCCGGCCCTTATTGGGCTTATTGTCAATATCAATAAGCCCGGCCATATCAATAAGCCCGCCGCTGCCGTCGCCGCTGGTGTACAAGACCGGTATGGAAAGAAAAAAATCAGTAATTAAAAAAAACACCAATGACAAAATAAACTTAGAACCCGGGTCTGCTGCGTGGCAGCCCAATATTTTACCAAAGAGGCACGTCAGTGCTTAAACTCGTTTTTAAAATGGCCATAGGTAGGCATGAAGTCGGGAAAGGAATCGTGTTAATAGGAGTAATAAAACGTTTTAGAACATCAAATGAACAGTCCGGACTTAAACAATGGGAATCGCCTAAGGAGTGGGCTGTGAAATGCTTCAATCATTAGAAAACTTCTTCTTGATCACCTATTAAGTGTAGCGCATAACCACTGCAGGCATAAATCTTCATCCTTCATAGCCATTGCATAAAAACTGCACAAAATTTTTAACAAGTGTGTAGTGGATACCATGCGTCTTCAAAAGAATGACAAAAGGTAGCATAGCCTGCTACACAAAAATAATGATTATTTATGGCGTAGTGGGTACCCAGCAGAGTGCATGTAGCAGTGACCCGGAGAGTGTTTAGAAAAAAAAGGCTCTGAAAGGCTGCTCTTTTGGATTTCACTGTGACTGTGCTGCACGGTCCGCGCATGCCTGGCGTTTATTAATACTTCGTTTACAGCTTCTAACATTTTTATTCTCTTTTTTATGCTCTTCCTTTCCCGTATATATCTCTCCCTATGCAGAGTATAGCGTAGGAATGACTTCTGTACGCTGGCTACATGCTCTGCATTTCCGTAAATATCCTGTTTCATGTGCAAATGGTAATGCAGGACACAATACAAAAGTACCTTGCCTAGTATTAGTCTCTATTTCGACGATTTCGGATAATTATATAGTTTTGGGTTCATTAAGTAATACGGCTTGGTGGCGCTAGCCACCACCCGATCTAAAGGGTACAGCCATATCCATCCATCCATCCATCCATCGTGTCCGTGTTTTCAATGGATATGCATGGAGGAAGGAAAGTTGTGTTTTCACACAGAACACCTATACATTTCCACGTGTGTACTCGGGCTGGGATGTTGCGTACAGAAAGTTTTCGACTGCATTTTTAGCGGAAATGGAATATTAGCAACATGCTGGGAAGTTTACGCACGTCGAGCTAATATTACAAATTATTCCAGTGAGGACATCTTACGTTACTGTTTCGCATTACAATATTAGGTCACTCTAACAATACTGTGGGACTCCTTCCTTTCTCTATATATACCTTTTAATCCTATCCTTTTAATGCCTCCTCACCCCTATCCCCTGTGAGTTACTGTTGAGGTGTCGCACCCTGGTGCAGACAGTTACGGGGCTCACTTTTCTTTTCCCTTTAAAAACCACATAAGACATGGAAACACAAGGCCCGTTCGATTTAACTGCACTGCCTGAAATAGTGCACGTGGTGCCATACTCGACAGTTCGTTTTGGTAGGGCAAGTTGGCACCCTCTCAATTTAGCCATCCTCTTGAAATAAGTTCAGGCAGCGTGCACTGCCAGTTCAGACAAATCCCACACTAAGTTTGGAGGTAGTGCAACTCGAGTACAAGCAGTGACGCTGTTGCAGCCATGGTAGCAGGCGAATTATACGTAAACGTGAGCCAAGCGTATACGCGCAAAGCGCAGCACAGTAAAAGGGAAAGCTGAAAGAACGCCATTTCTAGAGGCCGTTGTAAACTCTCTTGGAGCCACTATATACAAGTACACTTGCGAGGAACCCACTAAGCCATAAATCATAACTCTTGGGAAGGTGGGAATCACCCATTAAGAATTATTTGTAATTTTGCGAAGAAGCGAGGTACCTGCTATAGATCTTCAAGGCATTAAGTGCACTCTGTTGATGCGGTAGCTGATGATGATGGAGAAGACTAGCTGAGCCCTCAGTAATTGGTTGGAAGCATTCAACGATCCGATCGTTACGCACTTCGCATTGTGTGACGCTTGGTTGTTATTTTACTATTCAAGCGTGCTACATTGCACATGTTGAGTGGCCCCGCAGGGGCGTCTGCGTAAGCAAGCGTTTGGTGTGTAGCGACACCACGGACCGTCGAGCTAACGGGGGGGTGTGGGAAGGAGTTCACCCCCTCCCACGCCTAGCCGTGCGTGGCTTTGCCGTGACCGGGGAAAAGGGGATCCGGGGGGTTGAGCCCACGCTGGGTGATTGGACCTCTAAGGCCCCCCGGCAGAGGCAACACACCCCTTTGGTCCTGGCTTCACGTAGACGGCGCCCCTGAACTGACCCACCCAGGGGAAATCGGCAGCCGCCTTTTCCTATCTCTCCCTCCCTGCATCTTCGTCTTTATTGCTCACTTCTTACCTGTCCTGTCGTCTTCTCTTTTCCGTTTACTTCCAAATTTCTTGGCGGCTAGGGTTAACCCTGGGAAACTGACTTCCCTTGGTCAGGACCACTGGGTTATAGTAGCAATGTATGGCTAACGTGTGTATACGTTCCCCTAGTTGGACTCCATGGTGGGGGGCCAGCATAGCTACCGAATGGACATGCTTTTCTATGGAAAAAAGTACCCCCTCCTTTCCACAATAATCGGTCCCGTAAAAGGGGACGCACCGAAGCAAATAGAAACTTTCTGACTGAAGAGAGTAATTACACGAAATTCCTTATTGTAACGTCATTGACTGAAACTAAGATTCAGATCACCATTCCCGATTGCAAAAGCAATCAAAGAATGCATTAGAAGCAATTACAGTGCAAAAAATGAATTCAGGAGATCTCCTCATAGAAGTGAAAAACAAAGAACAAAGTGACAAAATTAGACACCTTGGAAAAATCAGACAACATGAAGTCTATGTAATAGCTCACCGATCTCTCAATTACACGCGAGGTGTAATATCGGACAATGAACTGCTCAAGTGCACTGATACATAAATTGAGGATGCTTTAGCGGATCAAGGTGTACCTGCCGCACGAGCAATCATCATTCGTAGAGATAAGAAAGAAACCCGCACAAGGAATGTAATACTAACATTCTCAAGCACGACGCTTCCTTCTGCAGTTAAGGTAGCGTACCTTCACCTACGTGTGAGGCCCTACATACCGAATCCTCGCAGGTGCTTCCGGTGCCAGAAGTTTGGGCACGGGTCTCATTCATGTCGTGGTAGTGCAACCTGCATGAAATGCGGCCAGAATGAACATGATGATGGCGAGTGCACCAACCCTTTAAATTGTATGAACTGCAAGGGGCCCCATGCAGCGTACTCACGCTCCTGCCCAGAATGGCAAAAAGAAAAAGACATACTTACACTGGAAACCAAAGAAAACATACCGTATCCAGAAGCGCGCAAGCGATTGGTTCTTGCCCAAAAGGGCACTTACGCTGAAGCGGTGCGAAGGGGGAAGGCACCGCCGACGGTCTCTGTAGTCACACAGGTCGAACTTCAGGACCTAGTGGCCACGGTCCGTCCCCCAGACAAGAGCACAAAAAAAGACACCAAGTGCCTTCTTTCAGGGAGGCCCCAAAACCTCGACCAGTGTTGGTGTTAGCCAACCTAATGTCGAGGCAAAAGAGGTCTCAACAACGGTGCCGAGTAGCCTGCCTCACTTGAGGAGGCCAGCATCCTCGCCGGGCACCAACACTGTTGAGCACCCTGGTGGTGCTGAGTCCATGGACGTGAGTCTATCGGACACTGAAAGCCTGACAGACCCTGCTCCAACTAGCAGGGCGATCAGGCAGCCCATCATTCTTCCCTGCCAAGGAGAGAAAGGGAGCCGAAACACATTTTCGGCCCCACAAAAAAAGAAGTGACAAAGCACACGGATAGTGTCGCTCTTTAGCTTATGCACAAGTAACTCAAAATACTAAGTTTTATACACATCACTTCACGTAATGGCATACATCATCCATTGGAACTGCAGAGGCATGACACGAAACTTAAGCGACATTAAGGACATATTTACAAGCTTCTCTCCTGTGGCGTTATGCTTGCAGGAGACGAATCTGGGACTAAAAAAAACACCAATATAATAAAAGGTTACACTGTTATACGTCGCGACACCTCGCAAAGCAACCGGCTGTCGGGCGGCGTTGCCATTGTTGTCCAAAGTGGTATTGCGGTAAGAGAAGTTATAGTTTACAGTTTCATTGAAACGGCTGCAGTCACCGTTTTATCACATAAAACTATCACTATTTGTTCCATATACATTCCACCTCATACACATTTTACTGTAAAAGATTTAGAACTGATTGCAGAACAGCTACCTAAACCTTTTTTAATGGCAGGAGATTTCAATGCGCACAACATACTATGGACAGACAGTAGAGGGCAGGTAACTGAAGAATTTATTCTTACTAACAATGTGTGTCTTTTAAACACTGGATCACCAACATATTGCTCTCCAGGCAATGGAACCATAAGTTGCTTGGATTTGGCACTGTGCTCTAGCTCACTGTTTGCTGATTTTACATGGGAAACAATAAACAATCCTTACGGTAGTGACCATCTACCGTCGATTGTAAAACTCATATCACCACATGTTGAGTGGATCCTTCCGAACAAAAAAAAGGGAGGGGGGAGAAGGAGGAGGGGTCTTTTTGCGACGGAGTCCAAGCGCCCGCATAATAATGGACTTAATAGTAGTAGAATAGTGGGCTGCGATGGAGAAGTCCAATGCTAAAATCCCGTTCCATACTGGATACGTGATAGTGGTTACGGACAGCGGCTGACAACTTCGGCGCCAAAAGTGCCATGACGGTCTCATAACAGCTTTCGCTGTAAAACCGTGTATAGAAGCCCCGGCTCATGCAGGAGATTAATCATCAATCTTATAAATGACGTAATACTAATGGTGCAAACAAACCATTTTATGAATGTGTCTGAGTTTCACCATGTGCGATGTTAATGCTGTCACTGAAGCAGAAGGGAGATGAAAGGCAAGGTCGCCTTTACAAGATGGGTGGCTCATTACCGAGCGCCGGACTAATGTACGCCTATTCCATCAAGAAAACTGTTGTCTGCTAAACAACACAATCATTCGAACCCAGTATGTCCAGCAGTGGAGGCTGATGCTGAGCCCCTCCGTCACCACCAATCACCACTCTGGTTGGAGGGTGTACAGGCACGCAGCCAATCCATTTCCCCTCATGCACCACGTAAGTCTACATAGCCACCTCTATCTACCTTCTGGAACACTAGTGCAATTCGCCTTCCTAGCGCATTACGCCGTATATACTTGGATGCGATGCGTTAGAAATGCGATACGGTCGGTGCCCCGGCCACTTATCACTTTCAGGCAAACGGGATAATTCATAGGAAATGAAGGAGACTGCAAGGTTCACAGGTCATGAGCATAGCTGAACAGTAAAATAGAAACCTCGACAATGGCGTGTGGACAGCCTGCATGATAACGCATGGCTTCGGAGTGTCTGCCATCAATTCTGCCACTCATCTGCATATCTGATAATTTGAAGGTCAAATAAAATATTCCATCAGGCGCGCCGGCAGAAAAACAAAACAATAAAATCTTTATTGTGGGAGACGATATGACCTTTTCTTGTCACTCGAGTATCGCTCAGGCCGTAAATAAACAATGCAAGAAAGGCTATACGTATGACTGAAAACGCGATGATTGCGAGTTTAGCTAATAATATAGCCCGGATTGTGCGCCAAAAGATTATCATCGAAGATTAATTACTAAGGATGCATGTAATGTGTATCCTGCGCAAGCGTTTCTTCATAAATATTAATTACGATAATAATTATAATTATCGCTTTGATTGAAGTGTTACGCTAACTTGTGTTTTAAAAAACATGTGTCAGCGTCACACATTTGACTTCTTTCTTCCAGTCCGAAACTTGTCGAAGGGTCGTATAGGCAATTCAGAGAATTGGGAGCCGTGAAATAACGTGTTATGCCATAATCCTGAGCAGGAACTATGTTCTTTTACTGAGGGAGAGGCAGGGTAAAGGGGGGGGGGGGGCAGGGAGTTAGGGAACATCTGCCTTGTTTTGTTTCTGACTATGAATTGTTTTTTGAGAGAGGCCTTGAGAGGCAAAAATTTAGGGGTGATTCTCCCCTCACTATCTTGGCGGCGCCACTGCCGGAGTCACACCCGAGCAGATTTCTAAATAGAAATTATTTCAAATTATTGGTGTTTCACCATGGTGGAACAATGGCTATGGTGTGAGGCTGCTGCCCGAAGGTCACGGGTTTGATCCCGGCCGCAGAGAAAACATTTCGGTGAAGGCGAAACACGCGAGGCCCCCGTACTTTAGATTTAGGTGCACGTTTAAGAAAATCAAACACAAAAAAAAACTCCCAAGCATTTCCCCGAGGGTGAACATGGTTAAGAGCGAATACACGGGGTGATGCCATGAGGGGTATTTATTAATTCGCACTATTATATTTATTAATCACACTATGGTGCCTTTATGGTGTAATGGTTCCTGGGAATTGCAATTTGATCACACGGGGGAGTTTACGTTAACTCACTGGCGAATGCCCACGGATTTTAACTTTACTCCCCCTCACGACCCGCTCTCGACGGGAGACTGAGAGAGAAGGCAGGCGCGCGAGAGAGAGGAATGCGCGCGCAGCTGCAGCGAGTGAGGAGAGCGGAGGAGCGAGCGAAGGGGAAGGGGGTATAAGGCGCGTTACTGACACCGATATCAGCGTCGCGTCCGTGGCTTATTCGGTAGAGCGTCGCGCTGCGGCCCGACAAGTCCTCTTTCTTTTAAAAATAGAGAGAAGACTGCGGACGCCGCCGACGGCGGTGGATGGTTTGGGGTCGCTTATAAAGTGTATTCACACTTAAAAGTTTGCAAGGACCTCCACATACGGCATCCCTCATAATCATATGGTGGTACGGTACGTAAAACTACTACTACTACTACTACTACTACTACTACTACTACTACTACTACTACTACTACTACTACAGCCCCGCCACGGTGGCCTAGTGGCTAAGGTACTCGGCTGCTGACCCGCAGGTCGCGGTATCAAATCCCGGCTGTGGCGGCTGCATTTCCGATGAAGGCGGAAATGTTGTAGGCCCGTGTACTCAGATTTCGGTGCACGTTAAGGAACCCCAGGTGGTCAAAATTTCCGGAGCCCTCCACTACGGCGTCTCTCATAATCATATGGTGGTTTTGGGACGTTAAACCCCACAAATCAATCAATCAATTACTACTACTACTACAGGTCACAAACAAAGTGCAAACCCCCATTATGTGTAGCCACCATCATCTGGCACCCATGATCGTGTAAAAGCGTCTGCGTCAGTAATTTACATAAGTGCCAAACGAAACGGTATCAACGTGACATTTAGAAACGCACGCCCATGACTTCCGAACCGATACGGGCGATCGACAAGCAATGTGCGCACATAGTAACCTCAGTGCACGTCCCCTGACCGCACGCAGACCACTCACTTGCCCAACTGATAATGTTCATTCCAGTCGCGAGTAGTATGATAAACGAAAATGTGTAACCGCTACTGCTTCTCGGGCACTCGGGCGATAAGAGATCGCGTATGGCTGACGCGGACTGGTCTATTGTCTCCGATGTGGGCTGGGCGTCTTTCTGGAACTATCGGGTCGACGCTACTTATAAAATTGCGTGTGGATCCCCGTTTAACCACTGCCACCGGTCCTTTCAGTCACAATGGCCCGTCACTGCTTCCTTCTCGCTTTTTGCCTCGTCGCTGTGGTGGCTCCAGCCGTCCGCGGTGACCTCACCCAAGTACAAGTCGAGCAATGCTCATGTAAGGACGTCTCCATTGCTATTTCGCTTACATTTGCTCACAGGTCAAATCTTTCTCACTGACATTGCTGTTTACCTGCCCTTTATCGCGAGTACAGGCACTGTTAGAGAACTTGGTAGAGGGTTGGCTGTTTCGGTGTAAATATAGTGAGCGGAAATTCGTTAAGATGAACGGTAACACTGGTGTCATCCGCCACGGTGGTCGACAGTTGACCCGAAGGTCGCAGGATCGATACCGACCGCATTTCGACAGAAGCGAAATGCTCGAAGTTCAGCGACACCAAATGTCAAACGTGGGACGTGGCGTTCATTCGATTGCTTGATACGCACGAGTTTCTAAGCGAGGTATGAATCGCGTACGTGGCGTATGTTAATCTATTTCGATCGTCGATGGCTCATCGGCGCGTTACCGGTCATGAGACATCGACAGTATTTTGACGTGTTCAGCGGGTTCAGCCAACACCACCTAAATGAGTTCAGGCCTCTTCACTCCGGCGCGCCTTCGTGTGACGTCATTCAACTTTGCCCGAGCAACACCACCTAAATGAGTTCTTATCTAGGTGGTGTTGGTTCAGCAAACTCCAAGGCCACTAATGGGCATGTGGTATCATCTGGTGGCGGCGGCTTCACCAAACGATTGGGCGCTCGCGTGCGCGCATTGAGGAAACTCAGTGATACTACAGTGTACTACAATATACACTGTAGTGACATCGTGACGCCTGGCGAGGGCATGAACAACAGACCAACTATTCATTTATTCATACTTACTTGGTTTGTTTCACTTGCTTCGAGCAGCGCGTTCGTGTGAATCCAGCGTTTTGCTTGTGCCGCTTTGGTTCATTTGTCGCGGAGTCGTGATTGCGAATGTCATAATTTGAAGCCACAGTCATCGGGAGCAAGTAACACGCACGCAGCGTTCATGTCTCCCACCAACCAGCGTGTCCCGGGCGCGCGTCTCCAGCTGCCTCGTCGCTGCACGGTCTAGCGTCGATTTCAAAATCGCCGCTCGGAAGAGGATGGAACCAAGATTATTTGGAATGCCACGGATAACCGCGATTCTATATTATTCGGTGTTTTCATCGTCATTTGCGAATGAACGGTGGTGACCATGGCGGCGACGACAGCGGGGGTGGCGAAGCCACGTACACGTTGAGCAGACGAAATATCAACTGAGCGGAACGTCACCATTTCGTGGGGCCACGTGATAAGATGGGGCGGGACCGTGGGGAGTGACCGCTTGGCAGTGCTGGCAGCGCTGAAGTTGGCGGGCTTTGCAGCCGTTTTGAATTGGGTTTAACACTGGTCATACTAATCAATATTACATATAATTATTCGCCCCTCTGTTGCATTATTAGTACCGGCTTGTTAGAGTGTCGATAACTCGACATGCGTAAAGTTGGTGTCACTGCTCTTTTAAAGACCTTGCTGACCCGCAGGTCGCAAGTTCGAATCTCGGCTTCGGCGGCTGCATTCCCGATGGAGGCGGAAATGCTTTAGGCCCGTGTGCTCAGATTTGGGTGCACGTTAAAGAACCCCAGGTGGTCTACATTTCCGGAGCCATCCACTACGGCATCTCTCATAATCATATGGTAGTTTTGGGACGTTAAACCCCACATATCAATCAATCAATCTTTTAAAGACCACCAGACAGCCAAAATTTCTGGACTACTCCACTATACGGCGACTTTCGTAATCATATCACAGTTTTGGGACGCAACAGCCCTGCAATTATGATTATTTATATGTAACACTGGCGTCAAACGGTTACTTTTCATTGCAATCGGCCCTGATACCTATCAAACTTCTTTATCGTGTGTCACACCTGTCCCGTTATTAGGGAGGCTATCGCCGGGCTAATTCCAAGAGCCGAAGTATCGGCCCCCCGAACCGCACCACGAAAGCGTGGACAATTTAGAAGTGGTCCTTATTGGTGCGCCAGCGGACGCCGGCTGTGGCCCAAAGAACAAGTCAGAGCCGAGAGTTGATAAACAAACAAATTATATTCTCAATAATGGCAGATCGAAAATAATACACAAAAATGCACACTCCACACTAGTTACACACAATATGTCACCAATCAAACTAATCAATCAACGTACTACACAATACAATCAGCCACACTTGAAACAACGGACACGGACAACAATACGCACTACAATGCAGTCGCATGCATTGAACAACCAAGACACTTAAGGACTAAAGCGATAGAAAACCTATTCAGTCCAAAGTCCTTGGAACAAAAGTCTGAATGATACTCTTCCGAGAATCACTCACTCAAAGTCCAGCGTTGTTGTCGTTCCGTAGCTCTCGAAGTTTCTCTTCCAGGAAACCTCGCGTCCTCAAATGGCCACTCTCCAAGCTTCAAGTTTCTTCGCCGGAAATCTGTCGGCTTCCCACACGCAGCTGTTGCCCGCGTCTTCGCTCGATAGCGGTAAACCCACGCTCTTGCCTGTAGCTCGAGCCGTCCCTACGGACCAAAACTTTGCCGACTACACGGCGGAATCTCTACGCACTCTGGCGCTCACTTCCGTCTCCTCCTGTTCTGTCACTACGGGCAGAACCTTCGCCGACTCCACGGTGGAATCCCTACGCGCTCCGGCGCTAACTTTCCGTCTTCTCCTGCTTTCTCGTCTCGGCTGCTCGATTAAATACGTTCCGGCGCCACCTTCCAGAACGTTCTCCTCATTTCGTCGGCGCGACGCGCAGCGAAGGCTGGGGAGAGGCACGAGACGGTTCGACTGCCCTCTCCGGAGGGTGATTCACTCGGTCTGACCCCGCCTCCTTCGTTCTAGAAAAGTCGCGGCCTTGCTGGGCCGCCGATGTGGGGTGAGGAGGTTCGTCTGTGAAGCCATGCTTCTGCGGGGAGAGCGCGCGCCCGGGAGCCTTGGATGTTTGCTTTCTTTTTTTTTTCTTTTTTACCTCGCGGCGTTTCTTCCGCCCGTTGTCGCAAGGATTTGGCGGCGCGCTCTTTTTTTTAGCGCTCGTTCTGTGACATCGTGATCGGCTTCTTTACGCAAACTGTAGAGGGGAGCCTGTCACTCTGGAGAAATTCGATCGGGCTTAATCGCGGTCAGCAATGCTCCGTGTTACACCGTTATAAGACAGACAAGATGAGATACTTCAATGTCGCCTCGAACACATCTTTTTGTTGAATTTCGCGCTTTGCATTGCGCTTTCAGCCTTGCACCATCTGAGGCTACATACACTGTAAGGGCTTTCTTTGCAAAAATTTCAGTTACATTAATTACGATTTCGCAGGAAAATTGATTTTTCTAGTAGAAAATAGTAGAGGGTAGCAAATGAGGTGTTGCGTCTATTGATGTAAAAAAACAAACAAACAAAAGGATACATAATCCAGGTTGCGATTTAATAAGCGTGAATATATTGACTCTGGTCCCGCATTTCCCTATGCATAGTGTTTCTTATCACTACTTTCAAGGAATAATAGCTGTAGTTTTACGTCCCTAAGCCACGATATGATTATGAGAGGCTCTGTAGTAGAGGGCTCCGGAAATCTTGACCATCTGGTGTTCTGTAACGTGCACTGATACCTCACAGAACACGGACCTCTATAATATCGCTTTGATCAAAACGACCACCACTGCATGGATCAAACCTGACACCTTCGGTTCAGCATTCGAGCACCCTAACTGCTACACTACCTCGGTAGACTGCGGTTCAGGAATGTCGGGTAAAAAGAAAACGATAGAGAGAAGAATAGAGAAAGTCTTGATATGGTAATCGCGTTGTACTCTTCTTGCCCTCTACTAGACGTTTTGTACAGCTGTCTGTGGTCACACAAAGAGTATGGTCGCATAAATGACACCAACGTATTATTTTTTACGCAGCTGGATCCACGAGCAACGTGGACGCTGTTCGAATTAGCCGCTGTGCCACGCTACCATGCACAGTAACGCTGGAGGACAAGCCCAAGGTTGAGATCGACTTCCGCGCAGGTAAGGAAGACACACCTCAAAGGACTCGTAATAAACAAGCTCTGAAAATATTAAGAGCAAGCGCGTTACTATTTCTTGGAATTTCCCGTCTCTTTGGAACGACTCGTGACGCCAGCAGTCTGTTCACGTGACGTCATCGCGAAATAATTTCTTGGTTGGTACATACACGAGAGATATCAGTCGTTAATCGTCCCCTGCACGCTGCTTTCCCACGCAGTAGCATGCCGTTTATGCCTCGTCTCATATGACTATGGCGCACTATCATTGGATTTCACTTCGTATTGCGCGTTTTCGACAGCGCAAGTGGAGCTAACGGCATGTAGCTGAAAAGCGTGAAATCTCGATATATGCTCAGCTCTTTGTGCCGATATTGTCCATGCGTTTTATGAAATAAGAGAACTTCTCTCCACAGTCTTTAAAACTCGGAGCGGTGTACGTACAGAGAGCTTGTTCTCATTGCAAGAGCAGCTGTGCATTTTTGGTCCGACGTTGACTTGAATCACGTTGACTGAAGTAACTGCGCCTCGACGTATTGATCACTGACGAAGATGGGAGACCGTATTATTAAAGTGCTCTGTAAGCCAATGTTATCAAGGTTCGATTCACGGCACAGCGTGACATGTCTATCGCCTGGAACTATACTCGCTCAGACCGACCGCTCTAGTGAGAATCGCGAACAAAACTTGAGATATGTAGTATTTGACTTGTGGGTGCCAAGGTGTCAGGTTCCCGAATTAAATTGTGTAGTACAAGTATGCCACTATCTACATTCGAGCACAGGTGCGTAGCTATATTTAGTTCATTCCTTACGTTTCTTGTTTTTATAATACTAAAATAAATGTTAGTAGCATTCTTTATTACCAAAACTTCTTTTTTACTAGTTAGTATACCGATAATTGTGCAATTTGTAGAGCGTATTTTGACAAAACGACAGGAAACGTATTTATGCGTTATTCGGAGGTGAACTTATCGTACGAAAAGAATTTTCGCATGCTATGATTATTGTATAGAGAATTATATTGCTGTGCATGGTCTGTTAAAACATGTGCTATATATATGAACTTGCATAGTAAGTGGTAGTGTACAATCAAATGCAAATAAGCTACTATGTTGAAAACTGCGTGCTATCACAGACATTATTTCACTCTAACTTAGTTCATATAAGTTGACGTGTTTTGAACTCTTTTTCTCTAATATTCTTTGTTCGTGTGCTTGATAGACCCAATGAATAAATATCTGCTGTGTGCTGTGTCTGTTTTTTTAATACGAACTTCTTGTTATTTATTGTGACGCTTGGAGTAAGGGGGGGATACTACTGGGCATCATACACTTATTAATAATAACAACAAAAAAGAGGCCGTTTTGTAGAAGACAAAGCAGGTTTTAGGAACCTTTCAATGAACTTGTTCTTCGTTGCATTTTTGTTTTACTTGACGTTCATGTGCATTATTATTTGTTGAAAGAGTATAGGGGTATAATACTAATTACTTTATGCCATAGTTCTCTTCAGTACTTACTTGAAAGTTTATTTCTTTTTAAAGTTTTGGCTGTGCATTGATCTGCGTCCATGAAAGTGGTACCAGGGGTGGTTGACGGCTTGTACATACGTGCCCCGAACGCAAATAAACTGATATAAAAGCGCCCGAACACGACGTCTGTGAACGTGTCTTGTGGTTGCTTCCAGCTCACGACTCCAAGACTCTTCGCGTGCGTGTGCTCGGTGCTATTGGCGACATCGCGCCTCAGCCGTTCCCGGCTTTCAAGACCGATGCCTGCAACTTCATGGGCGTCAGCTGTCCACTGAAGGCTGGCGACAAGTACACCGCCAAGTTTGAGCTCGCCATGTCCCCGACCTTCCCACCGGTAAGCAGCTTTCTGTGTCTTCGCACTATTTCCCATTGGTCGCTTACAGACCTACACCATGTTAGTAAACAGGAGTAGGTGCCGTCGACATACCGAGGCGCTTATAGCGACGTCGCGGCGCGTAGGCTCCGCCCAGCCCAAGGCTTGCCACTGCCGTATATGATCACGTGACAACTGGCACAGCAGCTGCAAAGCTGCCTCCGAGCACAGCGCGAACGCGGGGAGGCTCCCACCGCATAGAGTTTGTCCCTGCGTTCACGGTGTGCTCAAAGGTGGGCTGGGTGGAGCCTACGTGCCAGGACGTCACTACGAGCGCTTCACTGTGTCGATGGCACCTACTTTTGTTTACCAACAAGTAAAAGGTCCATACCACCAGCAACTCTACGCAATTAAGGGTGACGCTTAGAATTTAAAAAAAAAACTGGAGGCGAATCTATTCCTTGACTTGGCTCGACAATGGCACTCCGTCTTCCGGCTGTTGTGCCGGTGCGAATCTTGGAGGCTCGTTCAATCAATTTTCATTAAGTGTTCTAAGTTTCATTGAAAGTCGACTGCGAAGAGCGATAGCAAGACGCCGATAGCAAGCGAATGCAGGAGAAGCCAATTGACTTTAATACTGCAAAGCAGCGTGAAGTGTTCCTGCTTTGTCGAAAGTTGTGTTATGAAAAAATATTGGTTCTATACGCATTAATGTGTTGAAGCAGAGATGGTGTAATCGAAGTTGCACGCCTGCTTTGACACAATGTCGTTATATTCTTTTTCACTTATACGCACAACTTTGGTGTGCTTAGTGCCCGTAGAATTAAGTAGGTACTGAATGATTGCTATGGATCCAGAACCGTTGTTCAGAAGTTGCAAAGTAAAAAAAACATCAACAAGGAAACACATTCATTAGCTCATCAAGCATTCCTTGCATTAATTTGTGTTTTATTATCCCTGCTTTTCATTTAGGTTTGTACTCGTGTAACAGATAACAGGCTTTTAAAGGGCATTGTGCGACAAGGGCATCAATACGATGCATATTTGCTGGGAAAACAAAACATACAGCGACACTTTTTCTTGTGTATTCGTTCAAGGTTGCCGGGAAGGCTGTCTTCAAGGGCCAAGACGCCGCCGGTGAATTCTTCTGCTTCAAGGTTCCGGTGGAGCTCAAGCACTGAATTACCAATAAATATATGTCCTACCCGGTCGCATCTATATATGTCTACTTACAGCGTCTGGTTTTGATGTGTTTCCCTTAGCATGTGAACCACCTACATGTTTACAGCCAATGCGCACGCACGCGACATGCGTAACACGAGGAAAGCTACAACCAAATTACTACTTTGATAATACGGCATTGTGAGGAAAAACAAAAATAAAGAAAAGCTCTACAATGAAAGTTTGTTCAGAAAAGCTGAACAATGAAACACCACAATGAAAGTTTTTAACGAAGAGCAATCGTTCACACTTCCGTCTCTTTTTTTAACCCTTTATACGCCATCGCCAAAGTGGAGGTCGATGTGCAGCGCTATATACGGGTAAGCGCTGTAGTCTGTGCAGTACTTAATAGAACAGTGTGAATGTGGCCGCTTCTTTCATACTGAAAGGCTTCGAACTTACATGTAGCTCGTCAGCGTAAAAACCTGACCGAGTGCCGCGTTTGGAAGTGAGGGCAACATAAACGACGCGGGCAATACACGACAGCCCTCCACCCTATAACCTGACGAGGCACACTCGTTAACGATGCAGCAATTAAATTAACGAGTGCTGCAAATGAACCAACTCGGCTCACGCTGAAGCTGTAAACGTATGCTCAGCCTGAGAGCATCGAAAGCGTAGATCATTACGTACAACCCTCGCAAGGGGGAACACTGCACCACCTATACACCCTTTGCCTCGTGGATGTGGCGCGGTTCGCATGATATACGAAGAGGGCCGTAGAGTGCGGGTAAAAACAAAAAAAAGAGCGAAAAGTGAGGGAGAGATAACAGAATCTTCGAAAAAAAATGCATTAGCCTCTCTCGCACCTCTGCGTCACCTGCCTCCGCTCTGACCCTCTTGAGCACGGAAAAGGCCAGACCACACGGCGCCACGTGTTCTGCGATTCTCTAAAAGGGCAATCGAAAGTGAAAGGAGAAGGGTAGGGCAGAAGGCTGTACGGGAATACGGTATCGAGAATAGCGAACAAAGCGAGCAAACACGCACCCACAGGGTTGCCAGTTCGGCCGGTGTGTTGTGCTGAAACAATGCGGGAGTAGAGGTTTGTGGAGGGTCGCTATAATAGAGCCGGGAGCGATCGGCCGTTAATTGAAAACCGCCGGTTCGAGCGCGCGTGCAGCGATTCCCATCGTGATCAAGTGCTCAGTAGCGTTTTTGCCACACTCGATTTGGTAATAAAAAAGTTATTTTAAAGAGAATCGCACTAAGCGTCGCATAGCAAAACGCCCGTTGCCACCCAAGCGGAATACGCACGGCTATTTTAGAGCTGCCAGCAGCCGCCGCGAAAGCCTGCACTTTTGAGTGCACGCAGGAGCAGTTTCGTAGACGCCAGCGATACGGTCGTCAGTGCGTACTAATGCAGTGCACAATATACAATTAGTGGCGCAACGTACCCGCTGGATTAATTTCATCTGTGGTCTTTATATAGAAAGCGTAAGCGTTCGAAGAACTATTCCGGATGGTGTTACAATGCCTGTTTATGCAGCCGCGTACTCGGAGAGAAATTGCGGAGATAACGAAGCCGGCCGCACTGCGATAAAAGAACATTCGTACCGCAGCTTTGTTATTCGTTGGTAATGCAGCTCGCAGCGCCGGTGGGGCCTCCTTTGTTGGCCCCATTTCGTGCGTTCACGTGTTAATTATACCAAGTTTGACCAATGAAATAGGCTGCATGACCGCTAAATGAATACAGGACTCGTAATTTTGCTACATAAACAAACAAAACACAACAATGTTCCCTCACGAATGCGCGCAAATTAAATCAGCATTGGTACCTTCATTTGAGTGTCTTGTTCGTTAATGATAATTTGTTTACTGATATAAATACTATGAGACTCCTATTGGCAGTTCCGTCTGAGTGACATGTAAAGGACCTCATGCACACTATTCAAGGACGGGGAAGAGGGGGATCATATGGAAAGAACGGAAATTATCCAGTACTCATGGCTACTCCGTTCTGGACAGAGGGGTAAAATCAATAAAGAAAATATGAGCAGGTATAAGAAAGAAATACCAAACGATGCAAAAAGAAAACAAAGTACTTTTGAAAGAAAGTATGTCTAGACAGCTGCACTTGTCAAACTTCGGACCACTTTCACGCAAATGTATTTTAGAATAATGCATGATTTCACTGCCAATTCATTTACGAAAAATTCAAGAAAAGGTGACCTTATGATAATAGTGTGATTAACGGCTATGGTAGGAATTTTTTTTTTTGCAGGAAACAGACCAAGAATATCAAGCGAAAAGGTGAACAATCGACTTTCCTGATATGCTCCTCGGAAAGGACACTTGAACGAAATTGCGCTGTGGACGCTCGTAATATGCTTAACTGCGTATCGTCGTTACTTTAGTTTCGCGAAGAAAGCTTCTTATTGGACAGGCTTTATGATTTGAAAGACAACCAATGCACAAAACTTCAGCGGCGTCGTTGTCTTCGCACGAGGAGAATGTATTTCTTTCCTCCAACCCCTGGTTGCTCCAGGGGAACCGAAACTAGAGTAACTCTGGCCATTGAAAAGAAACAAATAAGAAAATCGGTCGGGACATGGCACATTTCTGAAAGGCTTGTTCCTTTTGTAACGGAGCATTCGGAAGAAACGTTTGGAGAAGTAATAAATGAAGTTACAGTGACACAGTTGCTGTTCCCGTTTCTTTCTTCCAGCACGTTCTCAGCTAGGTGTCTTGCTACTTCGCAAAGTCTTCCTGATGGAAATTCCACTATTTGGTGAAATGCTACGTGACACACACACACACACACACACACACACACACATGTGACCACGCGTGTTTTACGCCGAAAATCTGTTCTACCATTCTCGCTGCACCCATCCTTCCCTCATCGCGAGAACATTTCTGAAACTATTCGTCATTCAGCTTGAAGCTAAATATTTAATAAAGTTCATTACGAGCATCGCTTATTGTCGTACTTTTTGTAAGTCGACGCTATTTGTGACGATGAGTATACAATCTTATGCAGTCAGTGCCGGTGTCTCATCCGTAATAGTAACCCAACCACACCTGCTAACCCTCACACTAACTCGAAGACATTCATATTCCCAATGTAAGCGTATTCGTACATCTGCATACGCCCCACCTATCCAATGAAAACCACAGGAGATGTGGGAGCGCATACAAATGTCTTGGTTATGCGTGTGCCATCCTTTCTCGGGATATCGATCATAGTCTAACACTCATGATGCCAGGCAAGGTAAAAATGAAAATTTTTTGGTCGAGAATGAAAAGATCTGTGGTGGTGGGCGACAAACGTTCCTTACATTGTTTTGCACTTAGCATTCTATGTTGCTAGGGAGACCTTGGTTTTCACCGATCGGTGGGAGGATGACGTCAAAGAGCACACAAGTAGAAAAAAAAGACATCTGGCAGATCACACGCATTGTGGGAATCGATCTCATCCGAAGCAATGCGCAAGTAGCTGCTTATTCCGCACTTGAAGCCACGTCTAACGAGCAGGAATGACGTCATAGTGTAATTGAGTAGTTTCAGGTATAACGGGGCAGCAGAAAGCACAGGACCGGATTGGTTGGTGAAACATGGGAGAGGCATTTTCCCTGCAGTGGGCGTAATCAGGCTGATGATGAAGATGTCGTAGACCTACAATGCACGTGAGCTCTGCACTGGCCTCTGAAGGATAGCTCATTGTCTGACGCAACGTGGTCACTATTCTTCCAACACAGCCACCACCTTTCATTGAAACAAAGCACGAGTTCACTGGCGTTTTTTTTTTTTGGGTGAACGAGTGACGCTAGGCTACAGTAGTTATGAGTGCATATGAGTGAGTTCGCCATGGTGCTGTAGCGATTACGGTGATTGCCTGCTGACCACAAAGTCATGGGTTCGATCCCAGCGGTCACGGTCGCATTTTGATCGAAGTGAAATGCTAGAGGCTGACGTACTGTGCGGTGTCAGTGCACGTTAAAAAACGCCAGATGGCCGAAATTTTCTGACGCTCTCAACTACGGCGCTCTTCATAACCACGTCGTGGAACTGGCCCCCGAAAAGGCTCTCGTGATTTTCCGAACCGTTTAGGCTCCCCCCGCAAAATGCCAAGAGCGGGAACGTTTTCAAGTGTTGCTTGCGAGGGCAATGTTTCACGTTCCATGATGCCCCGGCGCCGTGGTCTAGTAGCTAAGGTACTCGGCTGCTGACCCGCAGGTAGTGGGATTGAATCCCGGCTGCGGATGCTGCATTTTTGATGAAGGCGAAAGTACTGTAGGCCCATGTGCTCACATTTCGGTGCACGTTAAAGAACCCCAGGTGCTCGAAATTTCCGGAGCCCCCCCACCCCACCCCCCCACACACACACACTACGGCGTCTCTCATAATCATATGGTGGTTTTGGGACGTTAAACCCCGCATATAAAATCAACTTCATGTTCCATGTCGATCGCCTGGCTATGCATGTGCGAGTATTTGGTTTTCGCGCGCAAGTGGCATTCATGCCCCACAAAGTGCTGTGTATGGTGTGCGCATCGTGTGTGAGTGGGACTTGTACTGCAACAAATGAGTGAAACTATTCATAACCGTGATGAACAGACAGGCTTCGAACAGCAAAAGGCGTGCGTGTATTCGAAGCGCATTAACTCGTAAAACAGGGGGGGGGGGGGGGAAGCAGGAAGCAATGTAGCAGCGCAGTGCTGCACTACAATACCGCAACAAGTGGCTCTCAGACTGCATCGCTTTTTTGAGTGAAACAGGTTGTTTGACACCATTCTAGTCAATTTTTGCTTTCCAAACTGGTAGTCGTTGTCAATATTGCGAGAGATTTCCAAGCGCCAGGGTGTACTGGGTTATACGTCACTGTCCCTTTAACGTTTGCTGATGCGCGTATGACATATGGCTTTGCGCTCGCCGGCGTTATCGACTTGGGAACAGGCTTGTGGCTCAAAGCTGGCGTCATTAACGCCTATGCACTATGCGGTGCAATTGAATCAGAGTCCAGAAAAGCAAGCAAAATTATGCCTTCTAATGTAGCAGCGTAATTTTGGACTGACCTCGTTCATTAGTTCCTATGCTGAAATCAGATTACCTTTATTGTTTAAAATAAAAGTATTTTTGAAGAGGTTTGTTGAAAATAAGTGACTTCGCCTACTCTTAGATGATAGTTCCTATCGCAAAGTTATCCACTATCACAAGACAACATAAATAATCACATGAATGGGCATTCCCACAGATTTAAGTTCAGTATTGCAATATAAATGTTCACAGGTCAGGAGAGATTCACACATCGCTGATTTCGGTTAAAAGAAACGAAACGACCGCGAAGAACACAAGAGTTCACCTAAATATTCCCTCAGCATATGCTGTAGACACTTGCAAATGGGGCCCTATTTGCCGCACTCTGAATATAACAGACACATAAAATAAACTGGGTTATTATCCTGATGCATACCCCAGCGACACATGCCCATCATGTGGACACAAAGCGACACTCGCACACATGCTCTGGGAGTGTAGAACAACTCCTCCCGACTCTACCTCAAGCAAGTGGGAGAGGTCCCTCAGGAGCTCACTTCTCGCCGACCAGCAATGGGCCGTCCAGCAGGCCCACGAAGCGGCCGC
This sequence comes from Rhipicephalus annulatus, assembly GCA_013436015.1. Classification (NCBI taxonomy): domain Eukaryota; kingdom Metazoa; phylum Arthropoda; class Arachnida; order Ixodida; family Ixodidae; genus Rhipicephalus; species Rhipicephalus annulatus. The sequence goes on along the minus strand of WOVY01000879.1, from coordinate 625 downwards.
CAGGTACTCCCTGTCGGTCCCTACGTGGGAGACGCCCGCTACGCGCTAAGCGCGTCCTGCAAGACTGAAATAAAGTTTTCATTCCATTCCATTTATTCAACTGCAGTCCGAAGCTTAAATAAACAGAGAAAAACTGAATAATGTCCACCTTCACATGAGCTGGGGAGTGGAGAATCATTCATCACGTATTTCTAGGCCATCGCTAATAATACATAACCTTCCGAACATAGCATAAGAAAACCAAGGCGCATTGGTGTGCCTGAAGAATAGAGGAAAGAAGGAAGAACAAGAGAGAATGCAGGGAGGTTAACAAGGCTCATGACCAGTTGGCTACCCTACGCTGGGGAAAGAGGAGTACAAATAGGATAGAGAGAGAATAGAAGAGGGGAAAAAGACAAGAAAATAGTCTGTAACTACATAGAGAAGGGTGAAAGTGGTCATGAAGTGGTTGAACATGCCAATTATTAGCGCTCAAGCAAGACACTAGAGGCGACACGGCTGTGGTCCCTCCTTCATTTCCACGCACAGGCAGAAACATATTCTAATTTCTGCCTGACGACAACGACGACGACGACGACTACAACGAATACGACGACGACAACAACAACAACAACAACAACAAGAA
>WOVY01000878.1:0-34070 GCA_013436015.1 Rhipicephalus annulatus | reverse complement strand
GGTCACACATTTCTGCATTTCGTGCACCGAAAGTCGCCCGAATTAAGTGGCTTGCGGCTAGTTATGGTTGAATTAAAAATTGGGGGACCCTTAAGCTTCGCTTTAAGAGTTGAACGCGATAGCGAAATCCGGTCCTTAGTGCTCTTTCAAACCGCTAGTGCATACTTATAATATTTGTTTTGTTGCACGCACACACACAAACACGTACACTGTAGATTGGACCAGCGCATGCTAGCATCGCCAAATGGGCTCGTTTTTCGTTGTGACACCTGTCCAACGAAATGCATTGAAGTGGCCCTAAAACACGTTTTCAAGTAACCATGAAATGAATTCACTAGAAAAGCTTATTGTCTTATGAATTCAACAGCAAAAAAATTTAAGACTCTGTCCAGTGCGAGTGGAGTTGCAAAGGTTTGTCGCATGTATGCATTATCTCTTCTCTCGTCCCGATGAAGGCAGAAGCTAAGCAGGAAGGGGTGGCAGGGCAAAGAAACTACCGTGCCTCATGACCTTTTTTTTTCTTCGAAATACGCGGCTTTTTCAGCTGTGATCACGCATGCTCGCGCAGACAATTGGCGGCATTCCTGCAACTATCTCGGTAACTTGATTTTTTCGGTCACAGACGCACAGAGGGTTTTTTTGCTCGCAGTCAACGGGGCCAGCGGCGGTTTTACTTTAACGCTATCGCGTTGATACGAGTTCGATGCCACTGAACACTGCATATGCTGGCCGGGATTTTAGAACGTGTTCGCATTGTCGGATTTTCCCAATGAAGGGGAGTCGAATTAATGAGCTTTTATTTTGTTTGCACTCAGAGGCATGTTAGTTTGCTTTTTGTCCTGCTCGCTGGCATCAGCCATACTTCCTAATGCTCCTAATTTTTCACCGCAAGTTGAACGAATAATGATCTACCTCATGATTTCACAAATGCTGAATAAAATGTTAGGAAGAGCTAATCCTGTTTGCACGACAGCTTCAAGGTGCCGCAAGATGGCTCATTCACAACAAAGCAGAAAAAAAATGCAGATGCAAAATATTGCCGCATTTTCCTGCTGTAAACAGCTTTTCAGTGAAACTTTTTTTTAGTTCAATGTAATTGCTATATTATTTTTTTTCGCTTTGAACTCATGAGAAACTAAGTGTGCATTAAATTTGGTGGCCTGTTAGTATCAGACAAGTAATATTGCTGACCTAATGAGTGTATTCAACCTGTTAGTTTGACATGCCGAATAATTAAATCAGTTGTGATCATCACGTGATTGTCAGTTTTGACGACCTAGTCAGCAGTGTTTATTAGCTTATTGCACAATACCAAAGAATGTCAAATGGGACACTAATATTCATTTCTCTCTGTAGCTTTTAAATACATCCTACTTCGTCAGTTAGTGATTTGTGAGTACTTAACTTGAAATACGATATTAACTTGAGGTGCGATAGTTACGATATTTTATGAGTAGTTAACTTGATATACGATAGTTAACTTGAGGTGCGATATTAAAGAGCTGCCATGATATAAATGATATGTTGTTGCCCTGTATTGTTGAGGCAGAATCACTGATGAACCAGAAAGTGACTTAAGAAAGCTTGGGCGAATATTGAGCACTTCGAATATATGAACGAATGTTAACGTATTCAAATTTAGGTTGAATTTAGAGTATTGGAAATTTTGAAAGTATTTGAAATGAACGATAGGTGTATAATTAGTCCTCATGTAACTTCCCTCTAAAGGTGGTTTTGCTGCAATAGAGGAGAGCCATACCGTGAAAACACCTTTCTCACTTCCGCAAAGCTTTATTTCTAGCATGACGATAGTTATTGCGCGAGAACAAAACGACGACACAGAGACAAGAAGGACACGAAAGTCTCTGTGTCGTCGTTTTGTTCTCGCGCAATAACTATCGTCATGCCATACCAACTAGCCCAAGCTGCCACACTTATTTCTAGGGTTAATGAACATACTACCATCTTACAAATCTTTCCTTTCTTAAGTTTAAAAGCTTGTTATGTCGGCCTGTATGCTCTAAATATAGTATGTTTTAAACTAACATATTTTACTGGTTATCACTTGCATTCTACAGGAAGTGAAGTCCTGCTACTATTAAATGTTGTTTTGATTTTTTTAACCAGAATGTATAATATGATTGATTGATATGTAGGGTTTAACGTCCCAAAACCACTATATGATTATGAGAGACGCCGTGGTGGAGGGCTCCGGAAATTTCAACCACCTGGGGTTCTTTAACGTGCATCCAAATCTAAGCACACGGGCCTACAACATTTCCGCCTCCATCGGAAATGCAGCCGCCGCAGCCGGGATTCGAACCCGCGCCCTGCGGGTCAGCAGCCGAGTACCTTAGCCACTAGACCACCGCGGCGGGGCAGAATGTATAATATTTGTGCTTGCCTTGTGTCAAACTAAAACAAAAAAAGATTGTAGGTTAGTTAGGTCATGACAAATATTCTCATTTTGCTCTACAATATGTGATGCATACATTTCCAGTTCGATTTGAAGTTATTAAAACCAAATGTCTAAGTCAGCAGCGTCTCGTGTCCTAATTAGAAGTATTGGCTAAGTCATTTTATTTTGCATAGAAATGTTTCAGCGAGTCGGTAACTTTGAAAACCAGTGGATAGCGAACTCGGGGATAATGGGGTAAAAGTTCATAATTTATCCAGTAGTGTAAAGAATCACACTGATGGTGTGATGCTTTGATGGGAGTAAAGTGAACAAAAAAAACAACTTGCCGCCGTCTTTTTGTTCACTTTACTTTCTTCGAATCTTTTACACAGTTATTACAATACACTTAAAAGAGTACAATTGCCGTTCCCTATACTTTCCCTGGCTTGATTATTTGCTGGGTTTCATTGCAGATGGGACATAGTACAATAAACTAAACTCGTGGACAACTTTTATTGGCAATGAAGCGAAGGCTACAGATCCTAATTACTTACATCCTACCGCTAGTGAATGTAGCTCCACAATTGTATCCATATTTTTGGCACAAAATATATACAAATTACTTCTGTATTTTCTGCATGAAGGTATCTCAGACAGGATGCAGCACAAACCAGCGAGAGTTTCATATGTTTGACTTCACGCGTTGTCATCGTGCGTTTTTCGCCGCACGACAAGGTCCCGTTTTTTGAAGTGTACCCCAAACACTAAGTGGCGTCTGCGTCTATATGAAACGCTGATGATGCTCCTCCACCACTTTCTGTGGCATTACGAGACGTGCGACAAACTGAACTACTTCGCATAGAGGCCCCCATAGCTTTGCCTTTATTGAACAGTTGTGCTCATGTATTACTTTAGTGTTGATTGCATATGGTCACATAAATGTAAAATGCCCCACGAAGAAAAAAAACGGGGACGGGGAAGCACACAATCAAATCAAGCCAGCAAATAAAACTGGTGGCTACTTTGACAAAAATCAGGTAATCTTTTTGGTAATATAAATGGCAATTTCGGGGTGTACAACATCGGATACACCAGCACAACAAAGTGCCAAACTTCGTTGCATCGATTTAAAAAATAAGTGCGGGTCCGGGAATCAAATTCTTTCAAATAAAATTTTTGCTATTCAGAAATTTGTTGAACCGAGAGATTTTTGCACAGAATGCATAAATTGCCAGAGATTTTCTAAGAGATTGTTGTTCTGCAATTACAATTAAACCGACATTCGTACAAGTGAGGGTTTACTGTATTAGTGACTAATTAGGAACCATTAGCAACCCCACTTATTTTAAGAAGGCACTAATAAACATGAAATAATCAATCATACTACCGCAGGGGTGCCTGCGCAAGTAGGCGTTTGGTGTGTAGCGACACCACGAACCCGAGCTAACGGGGAAGTTTCGACTCCCTCCCACGCCTAGCCGTGCGTGGCTTTGCCGTGTCCGAGGAAAAGGGGATCCTGGGGGTTGAGCCGACGCTGGGTGATTGGACCGTTAAGGCCCCCCGGCAGAGGCAACACACCCCTTTGGCCCCGGCTTCACGTAGACGGCACCCCTGAGCTGACCCACCCAGGGGAATCGGCAGTCGCCTTTTCCTATCTCTCTCTCTCTACATCTTCGTCTTTATCTCTTACTATTTATCTGTCCTGTCTTCTACTCTCTTCCGTTTACTTCCAAACTTCCTGGCGGCTAGGGTTAACCCTGTGCAAATAGCCTACCTTGGTCTAGGCACATTGGGTTATAGTGGCGTTGTACGGCTGGCGTCTGCAGGTTTCAGCATTTGTAAACTTGTAGCGTCCCCTCGTTGGGCTCCGTGGTGGGTGGCCGCCAACGCTGCTGAACAAAATAAGGAAGACATGCATGGAGCATTCCCACTACTGTCTGATCGTACCGACTTAAAGCCGGTACGCACCGATGATCTCACCAGAGAAGGATTGGCCACCCTGGTGCAGTATCTGGCCACCCCCTCCCGTAGGCATTCGTCAATTAACTCACGGCCCTCAGTCCCCACCAGCTGCGGAGCAACTGACCACGGCGGCGGTCAGATCTGCAAAGCAGCAGAGGGTGCTAGGAATCTCTGGATACGGACAGGCCAACATTGGAAATTGAACTTAGCAACGTTCAACATTAGAACGTTATCTAGTGAGGGAAGTCTAGCTGTATTATTCGAGGAGCTAGAAGGCATTAAATGGGATATAATAGGGCTGAGTGAGGTTAGAAGGACAGATGAGGCCTATACTGTGCTACCGAATGGGCACGTCATTTGCTGTCGGGGCTTGGCAGACAGAAGAGAACTGGGAGTAGGGTTCCTAATTCCATAAACATAGCTGGCAACATAGAGGATTACTATAGCATTAATGATAGGGTGGTAGGCATTGTAATTCAACTGAATAAAAGATACAAAATGAAGGTAGTACAGGCTTACGCGCCTACATCCAGCCTTGATGACGCTTCAGTTGAAAGCTTCTATGAAGACGTGGAATCGGCAATGAGTAAGGTGAAAACACTGTATACTATAGTAATGGGTGACTTTAATGCAAAGGTAGGGAAGAAGCAGGCTGGAGACCAGGCAGTAGGAGATTATGGCATCGGCACTAGAAACGCCAGAGGAGAGCTACTAGTAAATTCGCAGAACGCAATAATCTGCGTATTTTGAATACCTTCTACCGAAAACGAGAAAACCGCAAGTGGACATGGAGGAGCCCTAATGGCGTAAATAAGAACGAAATAGACTTTATATTGACTGCACACCCAGGAGTCGTGCAGGATGTGGAAGTGGTTGGCAAGGTAAGATGCAGTGACCATAGAATGGTACGGGCTCGAATCCGCCTAGACTTGAAGAAGGAACGACAGAAACTGATACGCAAGAAGCCAATAAATGAGCTAGCAACGAGAGGGAAAGTACAGGAATTCAGAGTGTCACTGCAGAACAGGTACTCTGCTCTTAGCGAGGAAACCAACCTTAGCGTAGATACAATGAATGATAATCTGACGAGTATCATCACGGAGTGTGCAGTGGAAGTTGGAGGCAGGGTAGCTAGACAGGACACCGGCATGCTTTCCCAGGAAACGAAAAACCTAATTAAGAAGCGTCAAATCATGAAAGTGTCAAGTACAACAGACAAAATAGAACTGGCAGAGCTTTCGAAGTTGATTAATAGACGTAAAGTATGCGATGTAAGAAGGTATAACATGGAGAGAATTGAGCACGCTCTGAAAAACGGAGGAAGCGTCAAAGCAGTGAAGAGGAAACTTGGGATAGGCAAAAGGCGGATGTATGCACTAAGGCACAAAGAAGGCAAAATAACTACCAATATGGATAGGATAGTTAAAATAGCGGAGGAGTTTTACAGAGATCTGTACAGTAGCCGAGACAACCATTGCTGAGTAACTCAGGGGACGAATTGCAACTCATGATTACGGAGTTAGACAAGGAGAGCAGAAAGGTGGGTTTTAAAATTAATCTGCAGAAAACGAAAGTAATGTACAACAGCCTCGGAAAGGAGCAGCGCTTTGCGATAGGTAATAGTGCTCTTGAAGTTCTAAAAGACTATGTCTACTTAGGGAAGGTAATAACCGCAGAGCCTAACCACGAGATTGAAGTATCTAGAAGAATAAGAATGGGGTGGAGCACATTCGGCAGGCACTCTAAAATTATGACAAGTAGATTGCCACTGTCCCTCAAAAGGAAGGTATATAACAGCTGTATCTTGCCGGTACTTAGCTACGGAGCAGAAACCTGGAGACTCACAAAGAGGGTTCAACCTAAATTGAGGACGACGCAGCGAGCAATGGAAAGAAAAATGGTAGGTGTAACCTTAAGAGACAAGAAGAGAGCAGAGTGGATTAGGGGACAAACGGGAGTTAAGGATATCATAGCTGCAATAAAGAAGAGGAAATGGACATGGGCCGGTCATGTAGCACGTAGACAGGATAACCGCTGGTCATTAAGGGTCACCAACTGGATTCCCAGACAAGGGAAGCGGGGTAGGGGGAGACAGAAGGTTAGGTGGGCAGATGAGATTAATAAGTTTGCGGGTATAAATTGGCAACAGCAAGCACAGGACCGGGTTAACTGGCGGAACATGGGAGAGGCCTTTGTCCTGCAGTGGACGTAGACGGGCTGATGATGATGGTGATGATGATGATGATGAAATGAGTGGTCGCTTCATCTGCAGAGAACTTATATGTCCTTTGTTTATTTCCTTAAGGTAAAAGCAGACAAGAAGCACCCCTCATACTCTACTATTATTGATTTGTCGAGCTCAATTCTTTTTCAAAACAGGCCTTCGATGAGGCAGCCCTTCTCAGTTCGCCTGAAGAGTCTAGCTGAGGAAACTGGAGTCTCACTTGAACACAGTTTAATGGCTCCTGTAGCATACCCGCCACCGTGGCAATGGCAGACTATAGACTGCGATGTGACTTTTCTAGAAGTTACAAAACATGCGCATATTGCCCATATCCGAACACATTTCCTTGAACTTCAACACAAATACACACGTCCTGAGTTCTTTACAGATGCCTCCAAGTCTAACTCCTCTGTGTCCTACGCTGCTGTCGGCCCATCCTTTTCGGATGCTGGCCCTCTACATCCAGACACAAGTATCTTCACAGCGGAAGCTTATGCGATACTTGTGGCGGCTAAACACATCAAGCAATTACAAATACAAAAAGCACTTATCTATACGGACTCCCTCAGTGTGGTAACGGCTCTGCACACTCTTGGAAAACACAAAAACTTAGTCCTTGTCTCACTTTACTCAATTTTGTGCACACTCTACACACTCAAAGAACATGTTTCAGTGTGCTGGGTGCCAGGGCACCGAGAGATTCAAGGCAACGTGAGGGCGGATCAGCTCGCTGCATCCGTCCACAAAAGCACTGCCCCTACACCCATATCAATCGCGGCCCTTGATCTTAAGCCGTCTCTCAAACGAAACCTCATGGTATACTAGTAGAGAAAGTGGGATACACACACAAAACAAACTACACGTTATCAAGCCACACCTTGGTCATTGGCAGCCCGTATCGAAATCACGTCATACAGACATAATACTAACGAGACTCAGGATAGGACACACATACGCGACACACACTTATCTTTTGTCTGGTGACGATCCACCATTGTGTGGCAAATGTGGTGAAACATTAACATTCCTTCACATACTAATCCAGTGCAAACACTTAGAAACTCTAAGAAAACAACATTTTCCATTACCCTACCGACAACACATACCTTTACACCCTGCAATGTTCGTCGGTAGGGAACCGCTTTTTAGTAATAAATCATTGTTAGAGTTTTTAAAATAAATTAATAGTTTTCATATCATATACCCGGGCATTCCGTAGCATGACCTCTCCTGAGAGGTTTTTGCTGCGGTGGGTACACAATAAAGCACTTGCCTCATGGCCCTTGGACGCAAGGGTATGAACGAGTGAGGCACTTGTGCTAATGCCATACATATCCACCATCGTCTTTTATTATCACCAACTTTTGTCATCTATTCACACCACACGCACCTTTCACGGCATGGTCATGATTTTATTTTATGTTTTTACCCGCCTTACCGCGAGGAATTTTATGGCCCTTATACAGCCGCTTATCACAATCATTGTCCATATTTTTAGTAAGATGAACTGGCGCTCTTTGGCCGTGAAATGGCCCTTGCGCCACAAGACATCAAACATCATCAAAGACAAGAGTTCTCACTTGAGGAGTTGAAGTGGCCTGTTATGTTATGTTACGAGCACGGATGACAGACAGATGGCAGTGTTTTTGTCGCGCTATTATACGTTCAATATGAAAGCACACCAACTCACCTAATTGATCGTTCTGATGTAGGTATACCGTTGCGCATAAGCAACGTGTGCACAAGAGACGACGTAAAGCACATGAAATGCCAAACATATGGTATGATGGATCGTTGCAGGCCGCTATCCTGAAACGAGTGCGGACGCCGGACATTCGCCGCCTCGCGTTACAAGTGCGACACCTGTCCAAATTTTTATTGGTTTGGAATGAACAAGCTCACACAAGGTATTGCCCCTAGCTTTTCAGCTTTCGCCTATTGTCTTTCGTTTTCGCTCTATTCCGCGTTCGCTATGTCCGCACTCTTAACTCTTGTTTCGTAGAAACGCCTGGGAAAGCACACTATTCCGAAGACACGCGTCGAAGAGGCCATGCTCAAGATGTGCGACTCGGGCCAGTACCACTTCACGAGAAACAACTGCCAAAAGTGGGCCAAAGAGCCCCTGCGATGGCTCGGAGTGGTGGTACTTCCAGACGAGCCGGACGCACAGACCGTGGTCGAGGGTGTCGTCCAGCCGGTCGTCGGCACCGCACTGCTCGCAGGCGCCTTTGCTGTGGTGAAGTTCATCTTGTTCAGAGGACGTATTTAGGACCAACCAAAACTACAACAGGCATGATGACGAGTTTTTTCACGGCATGCTAGCGTTTCACAGCGCATCAGGCTAGTATACCGTAGCAAAAAAAATCGCAAGGTCTCGAACGCATTCGCCGAAGACAAGATGAAGGCGTAGATCATTATTAGATGCGAAGCGTCTTATTAGCCAACTTGATGCGATGACGTCTCCACGCCACTACGCGTGCACGTCCCCTCCCCTTTTTCTCCTCTCCTACGCTCCCTTTCTCTCGCCTCGCAACGCCGAAGCAGGCAACGCCTGCCAGCAAGGTTTTGCTATTAAAAAGGGTCTGCTACCGCTGCACAACCGTTCACTGGCCACCATAGAGTTAATATACTGGCCACCCCGTATATATGCTCCCAAAGCAAGGCTTGGTGGCGCTGCGACTCTGGACAGGCAGTGTCATTTCTGGCAGAAAAGTGAAAACTGGGGATGTACTTCGCGCATTTTTCCTTCTCTCCGTCGCGTTTCGCCGTCTTCCGTGCACATGCGGGACTGTCGGGCTCCAAGCTGGAATCACCCAGCTGGACGGGCACTTCGAAAAGCGGACGTAATGAAAGCAGAAAAGTTTGTTAATCACGTTCACATTGTGGAGCTGACAACGATGCTGGAAATAAATTTCCGAAGTACGCGACAATGCCGTGTCGACGTAAGCTCCCTTCTATCATACGTTAGATATACCTAGTGGTCTATATGCAGGGCGAAATTAAGCTAGGAACGCGATGAATGTTCTACGTTGTTGGCAATGAAGAAGATTTGATCGTTGTTTCGATGTGCATGCTGGCAGTTGTAGACGCGTATTGTCGGTAACGAAATTTTGTGGCGTGAAAGAAACAAAGATGCCACAGCCATAGCACTAAAAAGACTGATAAGGTTAGTCATGTCATCCTTCCCTCTGGGGCATCTCTGGCTGATTAATCTGCAAGGTAGTTAGCTTAGCATAAGCGCTGCGAAAAAAGTTAAACTGCGCGCTTCTTTTTTTCTTTCTTGTTCTTTTTTTTTCAATTCTCACGTCATGCTTGCACTCCCATTTTATGAGAATATCGATTGCACAAGTGTACAAAGCCTGCTGCTCAAACGTGGCTTATCTTGAGAGGGTGCCGAATATATATCGGTTGTGCGACGTACTCGCGCCTTTAGCGCATACGTAAACGCACACTCGACGCACTCTGCGAAACGTGGCACGCAGACACGAGGCACGCATGAAAGAAAACCACACATCTCCGAATGGGACAAATCGTGTATGATGGCCATTTAGACTCAGCGGCTCGATACCATTCTAACACAGAAGCAAGAACAGGAACGCACCAGCAAAGCGATGTTAAGCTTTGCTGAAAATGCGCATACGTGCCACGTTCGTTCCGACGCGATGATGCAGCCTTTCCGATGCGTGAATCGCACGCGGCCCGCCTTTGACGATATGCGGAGTTCAATTGAAACCAACCAACAACGCAACGCCAACTGGGTTATGACGTACGCGAGTGTGAACATCCAACAACGACAGCTATACGTATCACAAACACAAGGAAGCTGAACGCAAACTTGTTTCAACATACAACCGTAACTGGACTTTCACAATGCGAGGAGACAGCGAGCAATGATTACTGCAGTCATTTCATATGCGCGCCGCGTTACGTACTTGTTTAGGTAGTTAAAATGAATAATTTCAAGCGACGAATTAAGATAATCAAAACATAAGGTGAGACAGAGTGAACTCATTATTATTATTTTTTTATCGTCGGTGATCCACGCTTTCCCTTGAACAGTCCGGCAGTACGATGAAGTCAGCAACGTTAAGTAAACCCTCTTATTTCGAGCCTTGAGGTGCATCTGCCAAGCGGTGTAATAGTGTGGCCACCTGCCGTGCGTATCTCTGCCCTTCTTTCTCTCTTTTACGACTTGTCCAACAACAGACAGTTTTACTGGTCGATCACATGTCTTTGCACTCCAGTGTTGTGGCACACAATACTTTAGAGCTCGCTGACGCTTCTGTGGGGTCGCTTCTGCCGTCGCAGAAAGGTAACTTCGAACAGCAAGTATTTCGTTTCAGCGCGCCAGGCTCGCACCGATTCGAGAACGCGAGTGTGGCACGTGCTTCCGTTGCGGTGAAACACTGGATCGCCTGCGGCCTCTGCTGCGCCTATGGTCAATTTCCCCGGAGCTTGGCGCCAGAACCACAGTGCGGTTTCGTTGTCGATCCGCAAACTTGAGGTTTTCGTTGCTATATAAGCACTGGATCTTGATTCCCAAGTTACTGCCGGTGGGAGATTTCTTCTGTGTGTTTTTGAACAATAAGAACTCGCAGCGGGCGTGTTGACTGAAAGCGGACTGCGGGTATCTGTGTCCGATCCGAGTCTTTCGTCTCTCATTTCCCGTTAGCAGAGATTGGCATGTTCCAGTAAGAAATACCGGTCCATTACTGCGTGCTTAGCGCCTCTCCAGGCTTCTCTCCTGCGCAACGCCGCGATGAGCGCCAGGGTCAACGCCACCACCAGTGTAAGCGTCAGCTCCCGCTGCCTCGCATCTATACACGTGGTGCCCTTTAGCGGTACATGGTGTAATTTTTATTTTGCTTTTCAGTTGAAGCTTTTGTCTTCCTTCACCCACCTTCCGAGTGCTTTGAGCACTTACTCTATTTTTGCACTGCTTCTAGAATCGAAGACATTGGAAGCTTTGAGTCGCACTTCGTTATGCTCTGCCTTCGAGATTTGACTACATTGTCGAAACAATGATGTTATTTGACGGCATTATCACGTACAAGTTTTAGCACTCTGTGACGTCATGTTAACGTCATATGTTAACGTCACCACATAATTTTTCTCACTCGTGCCGATGCCGCTGCGTTTGATGAAGAGTCTAAGGCTTTCGCCTATTTATTTGCCGATTATAACTACACTTACCATTGGTTCATTCAGAAATTTAATCGATTGCGGGAACAACTTGCTACCTCAAGAATGTACTGGCTAAATACCTGAACGAACATCGACTGTGGCGTTACTTTGCTTTCAATTTTATGTGCCTAACATTTCTTCACCTACACGCCCCAGAAAGTTTTTTTACAACAAAATAATGATTAAGAAGAAGAGGCTCACACGTAGGAAAAGGCCGTAGCACTACCTGTCTGACCAGGAACCTCGCGAACAAGAGGAGACTCGTAACTTTTACGTTACTTGTAAAGTATATGCAGGTATATGAATGAACCATGCATGGGAAGGTGTGCTACTTAGTTGTCAGGTTCATCACGTGGTAATATATTCCAGCGTTGATCCGCGTCGCTGACACTTGATAAAATTTCGCTAAACCACTTTTTTCTTGTTGAGCTAACGGATTTTGTGCGCACGCGTGTATTCCATCATATGTCTTCGGTATTAATTCCTTGTTCCTATTCAACCCCATTGCCCATTTTCTTGCAGATGGCCGGACAAGGACAACCTACAGCAGTGCCTTCCCGTGTTACCTTTCATGAAATAAAAATGTTTCTCGATTCCTGCTTGAAAAAGGTGAGAAGTAAGTCTTAAAGCATGCGTATTCGTCATTTCGTTTTTTTTTCACCTTTGGGGCATCGAAGCGAATGTTACTCTGGAAAACACGTACACTATTTGCTGAAGCGATTAACCACTGTCCCGACACTCGAAGTATAACTTCCTAGAGAATGCATTGCATAAATAAGTGAATACTTTTGGTATATAAAGGAGGTACTCGGGACGTGCTTGTAGACTGAACGCGTGCCTTTCTGTTGCAGGTTGTACCATTTGTGCTGAATGCGTGTTGCTGTCATACCTGTCGAGAACATATATGAACGTGCTATCGAATAGTCGAGAGTGTCCTCGACATCCTGCCTGCCTGGGAAACACACCTATGCAGCGTAGCCGCGCTTTGTTTGGCAGCGAAAGCACCTGACATTACAACCGATCTTGGCGGCCTATATAGTTGTCCGATGCCGGAATTCGTAACCGCTGTTGTGCACGACGAGATATGCATTCACAACAGAGTGGCATTCGAACGAAGGCCCTCTGCACGGAGGTCGAGTAATGTACCACTGAGCAGCATCTCCTCTATTTGTCAGTGCCCGGGTGAATGAGCGAATTTCCATGGGAAGTGGCCGTCGGTGCTAGTGCAGCGTTTCGCCACCTGGCACCGCATCTGGAGTAGGCATGTCGCCGCGTCGTCTCCCGCACATACGAATTCGAGGCTGCATTCATAGTTTCTCGATTTTAGGCTGTATTCGGGTTGTTTAAGGTATAATTGAAACATAAAAATGATAGGTGTGAAGAACTTGTTTTGGACATGTAGCTCATTTCCAAGGCATGTGTCGATCGCGACTACTTGATTGAGGCGCTCCCGCGTTGTCTGCTAGGCCTATACCAGATAGCTTATGCATGTAAACCGCGTTAGATTGTTTTGTCACCATGATGTTCGCTTGACTAAGGTTGCTTTTTTCACTAACTGAAAGTCTATTTTTTGAGACAAGCATTTGCCAGGAGCTAATACTTAAGAAGTTAAGAATACTTAAGAACGTGACTGGGATCCCTAGCCACCTCATTGAAGATTCAGCCCAAAGTTACTGCCTGCCACTTGACTTGGACAGGCTACGCATTATCGACGAAGAACCAGAAGAAGCAAGTTCAAACAGCTACGACGATGCTGATGCAGCTGGAAGCTACGCAGCGGAAGAAAAGGCTATTTTCAAGCTAGACGAGGAATGTGCCCAGCAGCCAGAAACACTTGAGCAGGCCCCCGCGGTGCCACTCCGAAATGTCTCGTTGTGGCTGTCATCGTCACAGCACGATACTTTCAGTGAGTGAAGTGACGAGTTGGTTGCCTCGTCGAGTGACAGTGCAGAGGACAGTGAAGGAGTTGCCTTGCCAGATGTAAGCCCCGGTACGGACCCAGACACATTGTTCTATAGCGACATAACCGCAGATATTTAAAGACTTCTATGTCTCGTGCCGGTGCATGTATACGTTGTAGGAGAGCGGAGCTCGTACGGATGCCACGCGGGGCTGTGTTTTTTGGGTAACGCTGCTTCGCAGATTTAACGAGCAGAATTTTTTAATGTATACTAGACGCCAGGCGTAAGTACTTCCGGTTATAGACTTCGCCAGACATTATTTTGCTTGATGCATTCGTTGATCATGGCACTGGCCAGTCTCGTCTTCCATCGCCACGTTCGCAATAACATTCCAGCCGAATTTCTACGGTGTCGCTTTGTTAGCTCCACAGCAATCATCGTCATACAGTCTCACTGTTCAGAAAAAATAAAAGCTTGACGAGCTTGGTGAAGAGAAAAAAAGCTCGTCAAGCAGACGTCAAGCCTGTGCCACCTGAGTTTATTGCAGTGGACTGCCCCACAAACGCCTATATTTCCTTGTTGTTTACTTCTAAGGTATGGCTGATGTGTACCATCTAATTAAGAATGATTCACAGGTGCAAAATACCGCGCACCATTCGCAAGCTCTTTTTAACAAAGTGGAGTGCTATCGAGCAAGCTTCGTACGCTGAAGCAGTCATAACTTGCGCCCAGTGGTTCTATGGGATGCTGTCAGAATATACGAGTGATGAAACTGACACGAGGACGGCGTCATTAGCTCATATTTGACTCGAAGGTTTGATAACGGCCACGGCAGTGGCATTTCAGAGGAAATGACATGCTTTGAGGCCTACGAACACCTCGCTGACAGGGCACGATGTACAGATCAAATGGGCTGATTCTAGGAGGAGAGCGCCACGACGTGCTTAAAAATCTTATCGGAAGTTTGAAGGGCAAAACGTCAGAAACTGTTATTACTTTTATGCCTTAACATATGGGCCTGCTTCGAATCGCAAAATCGAATCTTTATTTCTTTGAGATGACGTAGAGCCTCACCGCGGTGGTCTAGTGGCTAAGGTACTCGGCTGCTGACCCGCAGGGCGCGGGTTCGAATCCCGGCTGCGGCGGCTGCATTTCCGATGGAGGCGGAAATGTTGTAGGCCCGTATGCTCAGATTTGGGTGCACATTAAAGAACATCAGGTGGTCTAAATTTCCGGAGCCCTCGCTACGGCGTCTCTCATAATCATATAGTGGTTTTGGAACGTTAAACCCCACATATGAATCAATTGAGGTGACGTAGAGGTATCGCTAATCATGATGAATTTCGGTGGCACTTCTAAACGTCAGCACACAATAAAGGGCTGGTGCCAAACATGTTCAGTGCGTTGTCAGGTGCAATGTAGATTGCACGATTATGGAACAATGCTCTCGCATGATTGGCCAGCTGTTGGACAGCGGCGTCTCGGCAAACTAGTGGGCTTCTGCTTTACGCTCTGGCCTGCGACGGCTTAACAAGACTCTACGTGGTCTCGCCAATCGAACCGGACTATCTGCAACTTGAGAGTTAGGTGTACAATACGGTACATATATCCATCACTGTCGTAATCAAAGTTTGGAATTTGTGTGAGGTTCATTTCAGCAACTTAGTGAACGCCTAAAGCAAAAGGTGGCTTATTATTAGGACTGCTATAACACGTGGTTCATCCAAGCAGTCAAGACCACTCATGAAAGATTTCGGAACGGGCTTATTCATGCAGTGCGACATTGCGTGCGTTTTGTTCCCTTTAGCTCTGTCCGGTATTTTTAAAGACGATCGTCTTTCTAGGGGACCTTCGACGAAAAAAATTTTGGTGTCTGTCTGTCTGTTTGTGCATTTTTCTGTTTGTCTGTCCTTAACAATACCTCAAACGGCACAAAACCGCCGACACTATCCGCAGTACCCACCAATATTGCTCAAGCTTTAGCGTTCACAGTTGTGCGATTGTCAATTAAAAAGGATTGATTGCGCATATCTGAGGCACCATAACAGCACGTCGATGGTTTGTATGTGTGCCTTAATTTTTCTATTAGAAGAGGCACGCACAAGTAACTCTAAGGACTGTAGCGTTTTTCGCGCAGCGCTGATAATGCAACGCGATGCTCAAAAAGGTAAGTGTTTTCAACGCTTTGCTACCAGGACACGGTGGTGGCACCTGCCCGTCGCTTTGCGTTGTACACCTTATCACCTCCAAGACAGGCGCGCATCTTTCTCCGCGGGCGCACACGCCTTCGTTTTCGAATATAACTGCCAGATGGCACTCGTGTCTAACGAGCCTCGGTGCGCTCGTTTGCCTCCGCTACATGATCGCGGCACTCTAACGCAGCGCCTCCAGAATACCGTTCACCAATTTCTAACAAACGTTTTGTTCATTTTCTGCAGAACATCCAACAAACGTTTTGTTCCATTTTCTACAGACGCAAAACGGTCGTCTTTAGACGACATTTGCAGTGTAACATGCAGATTCTGAGCCATTTTAGATGCGGAAGCATCTTATACTCACGCCTTGTAGTGCGCCGTCCGCGCCGTCTACGCCGTTCGCACCGCTTCTCGAACATTCGACAGCTGACGAGCGCGCATGCGCCGTCGCGCCGTCGCCCACCATCTGTGCCGCGCGCGCTTCTCCTTCGAGAACATTCGACAGCTGACAGCGCATGCGCCGTCGCGCCGTCGCCATCTGTGCCGCGCGCGCGCTTCTCCTTCGAGAACATTCGACAGATCACAGTGCATGCGCCGTCGCGCTGTATATATACTCAAGGTCGGCGCTCGCTCGCTCAGTTGCCGCTCGTCCGTTGGTTTGTACTCACTCTTTACTTTACCGACCACAAAGCCATCGTCCTCAAAGTTCGTCGCAATAAATAAAACACCGCCCTTTCGCATACGTGCCGTACGTGTTCACTCATTTAACACCCCATTTCACAACCACGTTAACCTATTTAGCCATCGACCCAAGTAAGTCGCAATTTAACACCCGTTAACCAATTACATGCTTCCGCATCCTCCTCAGTGTTCCCCCGAGGGAAGCTGCGGGCAATTTTTTTTTCTTTAGCGTGTATGAGAGAGCTAGAACGCGTGCAAGAGGTAGCCTTTCGCATGCTTCAAACGAGATCGTACCCATCAAAGGGCTGACTCAGAATGTGTCAACTACGACATAAATCCCCACTGCCCAGACTGCACAGAACTGTACTGTTCACTCGCACACATGCTCTGGCAATGTCGCGCGTTACACCATGGGAGCTCTCACCAGAGAGTACGACTGAGAAGAGGCACTCAGGTGCCCCCATCTCAGAAATCAAGAAAAGGCAGTCCAGAGGGCCCAAGAACTGGCGGAACGCCACCACGTTTCTGCCCCGACTCGGGCGTTACCTACTGTAGCGGGATGTTCCTCGAAGACACACATGGTGACTTAAATCCTCAGGACCTTTTAACAGAATTCTCGACTAACTCACTGGCTGACTGTGTCTGAGATGTACTTAATAATGCGTAACTGGTGGCTTCGTGGTATATAGTGGCTCCCTGATTGTTCATTCTTCTCCAAAGTTGTCCTTTCCAGAAAAGAAATAAGATTGAAAGCAATATGAGCACCCCTGCGTTAAGATAGTGCTGACACAAATTCATGTATTTAATTATTTTTTATTTATAAATACGAAGCATTTCTTAGCGAACTTCAGTGGCTTTGAGCGTATCTATCTCTTTATATATCTATCTATCTATCTATCTATCTGTCTATCTATCTATCTATCTATCTATCAATCTATCTATCTATCTATCTAGCCGCCTACGACATTTAGCTCTCCTGGCCGTCCCGATAATCGTATCGATACCAAACGTGGTACGGCATAACATATTGTATGAAGAACATGTTCGACTAGTCATAACAAGAAAATTATGATCTGCATG
Source organism: Rhipicephalus annulatus (assembly GCA_013436015.1). Classification (NCBI taxonomy): domain Eukaryota; kingdom Metazoa; phylum Arthropoda; class Arachnida; order Ixodida; family Ixodidae; genus Rhipicephalus; species Rhipicephalus annulatus. The sequence goes on along the minus strand of WOVY01000878.1, from coordinate 16,445 downwards.
TCATGAATGTCATGATATACTTTTTATCGTTATGCAGATCTTGCGGTGGTTTCGTTCACATGGCATGTTGCAAAACTGGTATGGTATGACATTATTGCGTTCCAAATAGAAGCAACAGACCCTAACATGAAAATCATTTTATGCGTGTCATGTAGCAACATAAATACAGGCCATGCTGATGATGCGCTCGCAGCCGTTTCGCTACCGTCACATATGTCAAAATCGGTATTACGGTACGTCAATGGATGACGAAGATATGGGACTGGTGCAAACATGATAATCATTAGATCCGTGTCATATAACAACATGACTACATGCCACGCTCATGATGCCCTGGCAGCCGTTTGGCTAGCTTCACGTATTACGGCACGTGAATGGATGGTGAAGGTATGATACTGGTGCAAACATGATAAACATGAGATGCGTGTCATGTAACAAAACGACGACATGCCACGCTCATGCTGCCCTGGCGGCCGTTTCGCTAGCTTCACGTATTACGGGACATGAATGGATGACGAAGGTGTGATACTGGTGCGAGCATGATAAACATGAGATGCGTGTCATGTAACAGCACGGCGACATGCTACGCTCATGATGCGCTCGCGGCCGTTTCTCTGGTGTCACACATACCAAATTTGGTAATACAGTAAGTGAATGGATGGCAAATGTGTGTGACTAGTGCAAAATTGATCATCATGAGATTCGTGTCATGTAACAACATGACTACATGCCACCCTGATGGTGCGCTCACAGCTGTTTCGCCAGCTCTACATATGCCGAATTCGGTATTACGTGATGCCAATGGATGACGAAGGTAATGTGACTGGTGCAAACATGATAATCATGAGATGAGTCTCATGTGAGAACATGACGACATGCCACCGTCAAGGCGCCAATACATTTCGACGTGACGCGTTGCGCGTGCTCGCCGGCGTTTATTTTGTCGCGTCACGTCGGCGTTGCCACGCCAATCGCCGATCCTGCCATATACTAGCAGGCACGCACTGCGTTGCTTTGACGCATGCGCGTTTCAGAGCGTCTGGCGTCCCTTCGTCACGAAAAAACAGCGAGATGCAGTGTTGTCTGGGTCGGCGCGAAATGTAGCATGCCGCATTTCACCCCGGTTGCCGTCGGGCCACGCCGACGGACGCTGGTCGCGACTGGCGTCAAACTATAGAGTGCTCGCGTTAAGTGCCAACCACTGGCACGCGTTCGCTCGCGTCTACGCGTCAAAAGCGTCAAATGCGCCTCTCGGCGTCGGCTTCGGAGGGGCATACGCGAGCAGGCGCGAGGGATCAAGCCGGGCTTGATATTTCGCCTCGCCTACGCTACGTCACCACGCGTACAGCGGCGCCAACCAACCAGAGGCCGCGCGCCAGCCAACCAGAGGCCGCGATGACTCCGAATGCTGTGCCTAATGGCCGCCGCTTCGAAGGCACAGCCGAGTGCTGAAAGCAAGCATGAAAACTACTCCAAACGTTCCTGAATGACCGCTTCGTAATCTAGAACGACAACGAAACGACGAACGACTGCGAGTGCTACCAGCGTGACGCGGTTTCGTGCCGAGTTCGAGCGACGCCGACAAATCCACCAAATGCCGGCACCGGTCCCGAGTGCGATCGTCGGCCGAGCGAAAACATCGCACAGACTACTGGAGCATGTCGGTGTTCTTGTGCTTTGATTTGTGATTTTCTGTGCTAAAAATAAGTGTGAACAGACTTCGGAGGTTCGAAGCTTTGAGCGTGAGCCCTCGCCTACCGCGGAGGCAAGTCAGAGCGGTGTCATCTGGATCCAGCGTAGGCCTCTACCGTCTAGTTCGTATGAACCAACACATGCGAGGAACATCGGCTGAGAAAGATCTACGGTAGTTTCCGTCGCAACATAGACACCGTATACGACGCCCAAAACATTGCGTAGTGCACACGGAGGAGTTTTTATCTACACTGTGTTTGTTTTCAACATCGGTATTCATCATCGCCGAAAGGGAACCTCGCACTAGCCAGCACATTTTGGTGATGTGAAATCGTACGTACTTATATAAGTGTATTCGCGAATTGTATGACGCTGAAACATTCGTTGGCTTCGGTGCAAATCGTTTTCGTGTGTTGCCAAGCGTGCTCTGGTTGGTATCAGTGTGATGTGATTTCGTGACGGGCACCAGCGACGCTGACACATTCAGCTGTCAGCAGTCTCATGTCCATTCATATCCAAGATAGAAACCAGAGCGTGCGTTGCTGTGGTGATCGAAAAAGAAAGTTGCATGATTAAGTGCTGCTGGTATTGCCTGCTATTTCACTTCTCGCTTGTTCTGCTTCTCGGCCACGCTCAGTTGCACATACATTGTTTGGACGCATTCTAACATACACATTCTTAATTTATAGTTCATTCTGATACTCCTAGCTGTAGGCATACGATGGTGCTTCTCTGTCGTTTTACAGTTCATTATAATATAACACGCGTTTTGTTTACAGCTAGACAGATAACTGAAAACCTTGTGAGAAGCGCCTGATTTGAAATTAGCTGCACGATGACACAATAGTAGGAAGAGAAGGTCACCACATGTATGCACAGAAAAAATGAAGGTGCACTAGTACTGTACTGCACTTTGTATAGAAGAAATGCAAAAAATACCTCATGTGACTTATGAGATCTTTCAGAACTGCGCATGTATTTATCTGTTCCTCTAGACTGTAATGAGCTGAAGATATTATTAGATGGTTTCAAACATTGAATCTTTGTATGTGTTTCCAAGGACTGCTTCATTTCTTTTCAGGTCTTTAGTATACACATTAACTTGGACTATATATGCATGCACTTAAGCACATTCAGTTAGGCTATGTTAAGAAACTTGCCAAAACTTCTGTATGGTGCTCTGGTGCAATCCTATGACCGGTATCTGTCCGATCAAAAATTTTGGGCATGCTTTATTGCATTGTAGGGTATTTTGGCTATTTATGACATGTGAAAGCCACAGTGCTTGGCTGCCGTCTCAAAACCAATTTCTTTCTGTCTCATCAAGAAGTGTCAGATGCACTTTGTAGATGTTAAAAGATATTGAAACTAGCAGCAAAGTGCAGAAACCTTCAACAGAGCACTGATATGCAATGACAGTCCAGCCTAGAAGTCATTTGTAGTGCTCTCCAACACGTTCAAATAAAGTTGTCGAACACTGGAATGATCTACTTGGCTTTGTTCGTGATACCAGTGTGTCTGACTTTTTGGAGGCACTTGTATCATATTAATGTTCTGTTTCTCTCATTTCTTATTGGGGTGCACTCAGGGGGTAGTGATATTTGTTTACGTTGACACACTTACTGTGATATCACTGTTTAAATGCTTTCATTTTGTATATATGTACACCACTTCTGCAGTAGCCTCACATTGGGCTGCCGTATTTGAAAATAAATAAATATACCATCTGAAAGTGCTCCACGCTGTGCTTTGTTCTAATCTGATCACTATCTGTTGCATCATGAAGTGTCAGGTGTGTTTTATTGCATTGGAGAACATTTTGACTGCCTTCCATACAGGGTTCAGTTTCAGTATTATGACCGATATCTGTGACTTCATGAAGAGTTGGGTACAGTTTGTCGTTTAACAGAATACTTTAACTATAGACAACATCCAGAAGTATTCCATACAGGGCTCAGTTGCAGTCCTATGCCCAATATCTGTCTTATCATGAGGTTTCAAGTACAGTTAATTGCGTTAAAGCATGTTTTTACCACAAAAAATCCCAAAGGCATTATATGTAATGCTTGGTTCCATTCCTATGACCAGTATCTGTTGTATCATTAAGAGCGAGGTGCGGTTCATTGCATTAGAGGATATTTCCGATACGCTTATCATTAGAAAGCCCTCTGCACAGTGTACAATTACAGTCTCATGACCTAAATCCGTCACATCATGAAGAGTAGGTGTGGGTTGTTGCATTGGAGAACATTTTGGTTGCAGACAACATTCGAAAGCCTTCTATACAGGGTTCAGTTCCAATATTATGACCGATATCTGTGACTTCATGAACAGTTGGGTGCGGCTTGTCACTTTAGAGAATACTTTGACTAAAGACAACGTCCAGAAGTCTTTCATACAGGGTTCAGTTCCAATATTATGACCTATATCTGTGACTTCATAAACAGGTGTGTGTCGTTTGTCGTTTTAGAGAATACTTTGACTAAAGACAACATTCAGAAGTCTTGCATTAGGGCTTCAGTTCTAATATTATGACCGATATCTGTGACTTCATAAACAGTTGGATGTCGTTTGTCGTTTTAGAGAATACATTGACTAAAGACAACGCCCAGAGGTCTTGCATTAAGGTTTCAGTTCTAATATTATGACCGATATCTGCGACTTAATAAACATTTCGGTGTCGTTTGTCGTTTTAGAGAATACTTTGACTAAAGACAACGTTCAGAAGTCTTGCATTAGGGCTTCAGTTCCAATATTATGACCTATATCTGTGACTTCATAAACAGGTGGGTGTCATTTGTCGTTTTAGAGAATACTTTGACTAAAGACAACGTCAAGAAGTCTTCTATCAAGGATTCAGTTCTAATACTATGACCGATATATGTGACTTCATGAACAGTTGGGTGTCGTTTTAGAGAATACTTTGACTAAAGACAACGTCCAGAAGTCTTTCATACAGGGTTCACTTCCAATATTATGACCTATATCTGTGACTTCATAAACAGGTGTGTGTCGTTTGTCGTTTTAGAGAATACTTTGACTAAAGACAACATTCAGAAGTCTTGCATTAGGGCTTCAGTTCTAATATTATGACCGATATCTGTGACTTCATAAACAGTTGGGTGTCGTCTGTCGTTTTAGAGAATACTTTGATAAAAGACAACGTCCAGCAGTCTTCCATAGAGGGTTCAGTTCCAATAATATGATGATATCTGTGACTTCATGAATAGTTGGGTGTCGTTTGTCGTGTTAGAGAATACTTTGACTTAAGACAACGTCCAGAAGTCTTGCATTAAGGTTTCAGTTCTAATATTATGACCGATATCTGTGACTTCATGAACAGTTGGGTGTCATTTGTCGTTTTAGAGAATACTTTGACTAAAGACAACGCCCAGAAGTCTTCCATACAGGGGTCAGTTGCAATAATATGACCGATATCTGTCACATCATGAAGTGTCAGGCACAGTTAGTTGCATTAGAGCACATTTCGACTATGGAAAATGCCCGAAGGCATTCTACACAGTATTTGGTTCCTATCTTATGGCCAATATCAGTTGTATCAATAAGAACCAGGTGCGCTTTGTTGCATTACAAGATATTTTGAACACGCACATCAGCCGAAAGCCTGCTACTCTGGCCTCAATTGAGTCTTATGACTGACTTAAATCTGTCAGATCATGAAGTTGCAGGCATGACTATTAAGTTGACTGATATAAAATATGTTGGTAAATATACTGAAGGTACCAGCATATGCAAGATATTGTTAGTAACTTTGGTAGTGCAGGTATAGAAACCCGGTGGTTTGTAAACCTGATCAGGAGGGCAGCCACGCCTCATTCACTGCAGAGAGGAGGGGGGCGGGAGAGCTCAATGTCAACTCCATATATTAGCATAATAGGGAGGGGGTGCTAAGTTAGCCCTGGGGAGGGGCACTGGGACAAACTTTTGCCTCCCCCCCCCCTTCCTTAAGGAGAACCCTGCACACGCCTATTACGGACGTACAGCATGCTAGACGCGAATGTGCATTCGCGGGAGCGGCGCACGCACCGATGTTGATTTCTGGTACATACCGCTGTAGTTACTTTGGGCACTGAAATGTCAATTACTTCTAAAATAGTCTAAACTGTGGTGGTTGAAGCACAATCAAGTTGTTAACGTGTTCTCATATCCTCTAAAACATACATTCCCGCTCCAGTTGAGAACGTGCCGTTCTGTGCTGAACTTGGACAGTCCTAAGCCAAAAGATCAAGCAACATTGTGCATCGGCCTTGGACGCGTGGGCGTCAACGTGGTCGACGCGTGCCAGTAGTTGCACGCCCTTTTCCTCCACAGGCGCGACTAGACGCTTTTGACGCGTAGGCGCAAGCATACGCGTGCCAGTGGTTGGCACTTTATGCTAACGTAGCGTGCGCGCGCGTCAACGCTTTATTGGAGCAGGTTGGGCCCTTCATGATGCGCTCGCGGCCATTTTGCTCGCTCCACATATACCAAATTTGCTGTTACGTGACGTCAACGGAAGACAAAATATATGACTGGTGTAAACATGATAATCCTGACACGCGTGTCATGTAAGAACATGACAACATACCATGCATGCTCATAGCGTGCTAGCGGCTGTTTCACTAGCACCACATGTAATAAGTTTGGTATCACGTGGCGTGAATAGATGACGAAAGTAAACTACACATTAAAACATGATAACCATGACATGGAAGTCATGTACATTATCGTAAACTCCACCTCATAATGTTGGGCTGGTTTTAAAGTGAGATAACGTTTCTCATTCGTGCTTCGCATATCATCGATTCCCACTGTACGTGGAGTCTTGCAATTTATTTATTTATTTATTTATTTATTTATTTATTTATTTATTTACTGCTGTTCTGTGCTCAGTGTAGAAGCCAGAACTTCAGAAACATATCCCTTTTTTCATAGCTTTAAAACTGTTGCTTTCCTGCGATGTTGTTAGCACAACTAATGGCAGATAGTGATTTCCGCAAACAGCGTGTTCACGCACAGTTTTCTTGCGCTTTAGCGTGGCGAAACCTCTTTTGCTACAAACACGAAGAGTAGAGATAAGCTTCAGCACGTGTAGCCATGGGCATCATCTCCACTTGACGCATGGCAGGTGGCGCTATCAGTTGCACGAACATACACCGCTATAGGAAGCGCACTTGCGGATTATGAAAGCGTCTACTAAATGGAGCTATCATAAAGCGGGGCGTCACAAAGGGTAGAAGAAAATAAAGGCATGTACAACGCACTAGTGTGTTGGAATCCATGGCATTGGAAGCTTCCTCGAAGGAGTGAGCTCATTGCTTACACGCGCTCTTATTCTGACACGTGTTCATAGCACATATCGCGATGATATTCTTACGTAACATTAGACGGGACGTGACAATTTGGCAGTGTATTTACACCAATAAAATTAGAACACAGCACACAGAACAAGCAAACCATTCCTCTTCGTCGTCTTCTTATCATAGAATGGTTCGCCCTTCATGCGATAGCTACGTAGCATTCATTACCCCCCGGTTGTAAAAGCACCGACTCGGTGCACTTTATACGTGTTCTTCAGAAGGAGGGTGGTATTGTTTCAACCTACTGACGTGGACTACGTCACAGGGGGTGTTTGCAGACAGGTTAGTCCCGGAGACTAGAATGACCTCATAGGTAACGTCTGTTACCCGTCGTATGACACAAAAAGGCCCCTTGTACGGAGATAGCAACTTCTTTGACAATCCAACACGACGAACTGGATACCAGAGAAGAACTAGAGAACCAGGTGAGAAGTCAACGTCGACATGCTTGCTGTCGTAGAGAGACTTCTGGGTTGCTTGTGAGGCCAACAGCCTAGAGCGGGCAATCTGACGTGCGTGGTCGGCATGAGCGATAGCATCGCGTGCGTATTCACTCGGCGGAGGTGTAGTAGTCAGTTGTAGGGTGTCAGTGGTAAGGTCGGATTACGGTCATAGAGCATATAAAAAGGTGATTGACCTGCTGTATCATGATGAGATGAATTTTAGGCGAACGTCACGTGAATTAGCGCTAGATCCCAGTCATGGTGGTCAGATGAGACATACAACGAGAGCATGTCCGTGAGAGTGCGATTCAGGCGTTCGGCAAGGCCATTTGTTTGAGGATGGTAGGAAGTGGTCAGTTTGTGTTGCGTTGAGGAAGAGCGCAAAAGGTCGTCGAGTACGCGTGACAAAAATGCGCGTCAACAATCGGTGAGCAAATTCCGAGGAGCGTCGAGCTGTAGAATTACATCGTGAAGCAAAAAGTCGGCAACGTCAGTAGCAGTGCTGGTGAGGAGCGCTCTGGCGATTGCAAACCTAGTCACATGGTCTATTGCAACAGCGACCCACTTGTTCCCAGAGTTTGATTCAGGGAATGGTCCGAGGAGGTCTACACCAACACGGAAGAAAGGTTCGGTAGGGATGGAGATCGGGAGAAGGAGTCCAGCAAGGGGTGCGGCAGGCCGTTTTCAACGTTGGCATTTATCGCAGGAGGCCACGTAGTGTTCAAACGACCGCGCGAAACCGCGCCAAAAAAAAGCGGCGCCGGGCGTGGTCGTACATGCGAGATACACCCAAGTGGCCGGTGGTTGGTTCGTCGTGAAGCTCATGCAGGACCACTGAACGGAGATGGTTAGGCACGACTAGAAGTAGCTCAGGGCCACCTGGCTGGACGCTACGACGGTACAGCGTGCCATTTAAGAAAACGAATATCCGGAGTGACACGTCGTTAGGGTCAGATTCCAGACGGGCAATGAGTGACCGCAAAGAAGGATCGCCACGCTGTTTGTCATCAATCTGACTAAACCTAGACATGGACATGACGCTGGGGCCTGGCTCGCCGACTTATTCATCTGGTTGGTCAACAGGGTAACGGGAAAAGCAATCGGCGTCCTGATGGAGGCGTCCAGACTTGTAGGCAACTGAATAGGAGTACTCCTGAAGACGCAACGCCCAACGACCAAGTCGTCCAGAAGGGTCCTTCAGTAAAGAAAGCCAACAGAGGGCGTGATGATCTGTGACGACTAGGAACGGGCGGCCATACAAGTAAGGGCGAAATTCCGGAACTGCCCTGACCAGGGCAAGGCATTCTCGTTCTTTTATAGAGTAGTTGAGCTCCGGCTTTAAAAGGAGACGACTTGCGTATGCAAAAACACGATCACTCCCCCCTGAGTTTGGGCCAAAACTGCGCCAATGCGGGTGGTGAAGACGATGTACCTTGAACCTGTGACATGATAGGACCCGTGATAATGCGGCCGCTGCGGAGCTTTGTGATGGGTACAGGAAAAAACCAGCACCTCCACCACAAATATGTTGCATAAAATGAGGCGGGAAGTGACTATTTGGCAGTGTATTTACACCGATAAAATCGGAGCGCAGCACGCAGTGAACGAGCAAACCTGTCCTCTTTGTCGTCTTCTGATCCCGAAAAGGTACACCCTTCATGCGACAGCTACGTAGCAATATGGCGGCCCTCGGTAAACTAGCAAGAAGGCGGAAAGCGAGCGGCACAAGTGATCCACGCTAATGCGGGTTCAACATTTTTTCTCTGGTGCGCAATTATTACCCGTGCCAAATCTGTAGGTTCGGAATTGACGGTGTATTGCAACGCCTCCAGGAATAAGCTATCTCTACAGGATGGCGGCCGAATAATAATAATAATAATAATAACAATAACACAAATAATAATAATAATAATAATAAATATAATAATACCTGAGGTTTTACCTCACAAAACCATGATATGACTGTGAGAGAAGCCAACGTGCAGGGTTCCGGAAATTTCTGCCTCTTGTAAGGTGCATTGAAATCACACAGTATACGCGGGCCTCTACCATTTCGCCTCCGCCGAAATGTGACCACCCGCGACCGAAATGCAACTCGTCATGTTCGGGCTGAGCACCCAGCCACTCGTTCTTGGTTGTGGACGAAGACGATCAATCAAAAGCGATTTCGCTAAAAAAAGCCGGCACATTTTTTATTAGGAAAACTGGAGCCGTATATATTTGTCGCACTGAGGACAATCTAACATACTTTATCATTTTAGTGCTTAATTGTGAAGGGGAATTCAAAACTAACACATATGCACAGGCACCACAGATAGGGCTTTATAAAAGCCAGTGTGTTACGTAAGTGTACCATACCGCGGGAGCTATTCCTAAAGGTCTACAAATTTCGACAGCAATAAGTTGGAGGGTTCCTAAAGAAGGACGTGTTTTTTAAAACAAAGCGAGAAAGCAAAAGCATCATTTTATGTCATAATCGTCTTGCTCACGGCGCTGGTTGTGTTCTGTATACCCAAGACCCAGGTGGAGTTCTGTGCCCAATGATTAGCACTCAAATTTAAAACTAGGCGTCATGAATGGTGGCAGGGATCATGTTTGTCTTAAAGTGACTGACTGATCTTTGCTAAGGAAACCTTTGCCATCACATATACCCGTACCGCGGCGAAGGCGAAATTGCTTAAATAACTTTATCCTTCTGTGCTATTGCCAGCTGACGTAGAGAAAAACGCAAGCCTGAATCACGTTGCCGTGATCGTTATCAACACCTTTCGTCACCAAGAAGATAGGTTGGCTACTTTTCGCGACTTGTTCACACTTGTCCGAATATATATACCGCACTTTTTGTGAAGTACCTTTAGTTACCTAAAATTGAGAGTGACCGAGAGCGCCAGCGTACAGTCTTTCGGTGACAGCCTGATCGGCCTCTTCTTTCTCGGTCCATATCAGCCCCGAACAGACAGGGAAGAAACTTTATTAAGGTCTTGAGAATTCAGCCAGTGCAGTCACACTGATGACCTCCGGCTTGCTTCATCAAAAAATTCTGCTTATAATTCACATTTTTCGTCCTTCTCGGCTGAGCATTGTCGCTGCAACATGAAATTGTGCAAGTTTTTATGGTTGATCAAAAGGAAATGATGGCGATTATGTCAAAGCTAGTAAACGAAATACCATGTCAAAATGAAGTTGTGTTACGAACGACATTGATACATATAATTGTAAAGGTCCTGAATGTGAAAACAAAAGAATATCACATCAAAGCCTTCCGTATAGGTTACTTTGCATATTAAGCAGCCTGAAGCTCCCATGAAATGATTCTTTTCATAGGTTTCGTTAAGCAATAATGATTTGCACACTCTTCATGCACACATGCAAGGTACTAAATCCGGGTGAAGCCAAAGTGCCGGCGTATTCGGCACCTCCTTCAATTATTTCAATGCAAGTGCAAACGCGCACTCCTCATCGGGAGCCGTCGGTCCGCCTGAGTTCTGGGACGCGACGCTACATGTTGTGCAGGACTTCAGTGTGGGGCTGCTTGCGTCAACCATGCACTCAAGCGTTTTCTCATGGAGGGGCGATAGGCGTGTTTCTCTCTACTGCTTCACACATCCGTCAGATTTGTTCCTTCGGGCTCATTTTTTCGTGGCTCGAAGCACTGCCGCTGCCACCTTGCAGCGCTCTCAAAGTGAGCGCATGCTGTAGCGTCGAAGTGACGCTTGCCGCTGGATCCTAAATTAGCGCCGTAAATGGCAACACGTTATCTCAAAACACCGTGTCTTTCACGGAGCCAGCATGTCTACCAACATTGTGAACACGAATAATGTAAAAAGTCGCCCCACGAATCTGTACACAACAGAACAAAACTTTAGTTCTTATCATTTCTGTCGTGAGGAATTACATGATGGTTTTTCTCCCCCATGACTTCAAAGCACACGCGAAGGCTAGGTTATGGGGGAGAGCAGGAAAGGGCTAGAGGACAGGGTTGCGAATCGTGGGATCGGGCCAATTCCACCTAGAAAATTTCAGGCCTGCTTGCTGTTTCTGCCGCAGCCTCTGACGTCACCTTGTTTAGAACGCTGTGTCTTACTGCACAGACGTGCGTACGCTTGCTCTCGTCGCTCTACAGACGTTGATTGCCAAGCTTGATGAACGTTCTCGTGGTGCGCTGCTGTGCTTGTTCACGAATCAAGATTGCCGTGTTTTTTCTGTGTCTGTGAACTGCAGTGAGGATATGTGATGCGTTTTGTGCATCGGGTTTTTGCAATGTCTACATCTGCAAATTCAAACGCTTAGGCGATGCTGCGTTGCGAATTGTCGCAGCAAAGAGCCGAAGTTGTGAGGGTTCTTGTTTTCTAAGGACAACCAAAGAACAAAATGGGAACGCGTCATTTGTCAAGCTGACGTCGACATCCGTTTTCTTTGTGATCCGATGGTACGTGTGTCCATACTACATATTTCTAAGTCGTTTTGATGACACCATCTCCACCATGATATAAAGGTGTCATTTGTGCTTCTCACTTGATGTAAGCCCTTGATTTACAAATATAATAAACGCACGTGGCAGTACGTCTTCAGAACAGGCGTTTTTTTTATATGGGTCCGTAAACATTTTGCCGTAAACATTAGCGCCGTGGGCTTCTTTTGTTACCTCTGTGTGCATGGTTGAGAAAAATGAAAAATCTTGTTGAATTGCTTAGGGCTTCAGTTTCATGCATAGTATTTTCTTGCGCGTGTTTCCACCAGTTTATTGCGGTATTATATTTTGGAATCAGTCTCGTCAGCACCTTATCGTAATATGTATTCTTGAAACTTAGATGCGTGTAGACACTTACGGAAGCGCTTTCTTGAATGGTCTCCAAGTGTGAGCTCTACTTCAAGCTAGAATATTTAAGAACCACCACCAAATATACCGATACAAGAGCCGCCGGTGCAATAGAAGCGCCTACGGGGTCTTTAAGCTAGACCCAGTACTAACATTTTTCCAAGCCCGAAGTTATATGACCAGCTACGCACCACTGAGAGAGGGGCCGGAGCAAAAGCGAAAATGCCGCTCCTTGCGTCGGTGACGAAAGTGTTTCTGTGAAACAAAAGATTTCGTTTCCTCTTTCACTGGGCCTCACGCTGATATTGTGCTGAATAACGTCATCTGGCAACAGCTCACACTCACCTCCATAACTTCGTTTCTATGAATACAGATGTTCGTAAGAGCGCCGTAGTGAATAGATTGAAGGAGCTTCACTTTGATTCCTGTGCGGTGCGTTGAACAATCAATCCGAAGACGATAAGTCCGGTAAACACATAGATATTGATGAATGAAACTGATTCTTTGCAACAATACACAGACCAACACAGTGATCCCGTACACGTATGCGCTACACGGCTACACGCAGACTCTAGACACAACAGTGTCTCTCCCACGTGGGCTAATCGTCTGTCACACAGCCGACCAGTGGTAGAACTACTCGGTGGACGACCGAGAAGGAACGGCTTAGTGGCAGCCATGACTCACTCACGCCCACGTGAACGAGTCACTGTTGTGGCTAGTGACTGCGTGTAGCCGTGTAGCGCATACGTGTGCGGGATCACTGTGTTGGTCTGTGTATTGTCGCCAGCAATCAGTTTCATTCATCAATATCTATGTGTTTACCGGACCTATCGTCTTCGGATTGATTGTTCAACGCACTGCACAGGAATCCAAGTGAAGTTCCATCAGTCTATTCACAACTCGTGCAAATAAAATGGCAGAAATTTTGCAAATAAGTGGGAATAGTTTCTCTGTATGTTTAAATATAGTCAGTGTGCGTGCGTGTGTGTGTAAACAAATAAAAAATGAAAAAAATTTACATTATTTATTTCGTCGCTTCGTAGGTTTATAAAACTTTGCTCTTACACATCCACCACTCGTTCGATAGCGCACAGTCTTTTTCGGGAAAGAAATGGTCCACAGATAAATGTCGAAGGGCTTTCAAGCGTAATACAGTACCTAAACAAGCGTCCTTTTTGACGCAAAAAGCACTATAAAGTCGTTAAGAATGTAAAACCCGCCGCGAACGCTTTATTATTTACCGGTACGGTGGTGTCAATGAATTCATAGCCTCCCGTAGGCGCACTCGCTCGGGCAAAACGAGTGCTGTCATGGTGGCAGTGAGCAGGCCTGAAAATATTCTTCTTGTTAGCATTGATCGAGTGCATCTGGCTGGCATTGCAAAAATAAAGGTGACGCACGTCAATCGTTCGAACGCTTCGTTTCGAGCGTCTGAGATTTTTTCAAGTCGCATGCCAAAACATATGAGCTACAGCTCCGCGCATGTGCGGACGGTCTGGCACACTATCGGTCACAATCAGCGTATGACCGTTCTGCTAAAGGATCTGTAGTCGCAGTCACTAATGTTATATGTTTATACCAGGAATTACGAAGTCAAAGAACGTTTTTCTAAATGCCCAGTTTATCATTTCCCAGAACATACCAGTCACCCTCTGCTTGGGGCGTGTTCTCGCACAGAGCTACCAGAATTACATATATAGACATCGATATTTGTAGGCACAACAGCGCTGTACCTTTGCGATTAGTGTGAGCGACTCCTATTCTCTTCTTCTTCACTTCTAGTGTACTATCCGTGAATGACCTCAGGTCATAATAACTTATGCAAGACTTATTTGGTATTAGGGACTATACTTGGATTCTCAGTGTCTTACTTTCGTATCATAACGTTTATTTTCTTTATCTACAACTTACTTATTATTTGGACCCACATAATAATCTGGCGAAATTTTTCCCTATACCTCGTAGTGGGTAAAATCCATCTCTGCTTAAGCTGTAGCAAGATCATGTCGGCGAAAAACAGCAACACTTCCGTCAGCAAAAAAGACGCTACCGAAGGCAACATGACGATCGCTTCTTCGGAGCAAATTATCGATGAAGAAGACGACCTGGTGGACGAGTATCTACGCCAGGTGTTGAGCCTGGACCCAGAGGCGATGAAGCAGTTGTCTGTCTTGGACCAGGAGGGAACCCGAGCTCCAACCAACAGCGCCACAAGCGTGGAAGCACGGACACCCGAACTCCCCGCTGCGTTAGGCCCAACGCTGCGCTGCCGCGTCGATCCCAAAACCGCGTTTGCTAAGCGCCGGTCGCAGCCGATTGTGGCGGAAGGTGAGAGTTTCTTGAAAGGCTTCTTTTTTCAGCCTCGTGCTACCGAATTATCGTTGAGTACTTCCCTGGCAGCCGTTATGACCCGATGCAGCCTTTGTCCCTTGCTTGGTGCTGTATATTTGGTTCAGCGCAAGGGCTCCCGAATCCTGTCGTCCCTCTCGTCCATTCTTTTCTGACTGCCCTGTCCTCTTTGTAGTGCCCAAAGCAAGCTTATATTTATTTGTGCAAATATGTCCAGCGCAATGAGTTATCAAACAGATGTGTTGTTCCGAGCAATTTACAGGGTATTCTCTCCTATTTCAAGCCTGCAGTTTGCTGTGATAGCTGCTCTGCATTGGCATTACTTACAACTATGCTTATATTAAGTGGTCTATTACTTAACGGGGCCTACATGCAATGGGCTTTATTATGTGGATTGATCCAAGCAAAGGCAGAAGTGGCTCTTGTGTCATATTTCAGTTCGCCCTGCTATTGAGCTGCAGGTCGGTCAAAGCTGACCCGACGTCGCATACAGAGAGCAGAAATCACGCCGGCTGGACTTTGCCTGGGAATAATTTACTGTGTGAAAAAAAAGGGGGGGGGACTCTCTTAAGGCAGCAGCCGTGCGGAGAAAGAAAATTTTGGGCAGCTTTGCACTGGTGATGACAAGTCTCCAAGAACAGTGGATCTGGCGGCTTTCCTTAGCTTACCGACCGAGCTTGTAGCCTTGAGATAGCCGCCGGTTAAGCTTAGATAAACGCACATGACCATGGCAACATTTCTAAAAACAAGTTCTTGAAACGTTGATCAAGAGTGCCAGTTAAACAGGTGGTGCCACACAAATTTCGTACTATAAAAAAGCTTACTGTCGGCTTCTTTTGTATGCGAAGACAACAAACACGAACTGTTAGACACCGTGAGCGGTTAGAATATATTTTAGTAATTTTTCAAGGTGTGCTCAAATGCTACGTTCTCGTGATCGAGGCCTATTGCTAGCGAGACTGGCAACGGCGTTACTACGTAAAAAACGTAACCAAAGTTTAAGTGACGTCAGAGAAAATAGAGTGAAGTGCAATAAGCGGTGGTCGACATGTACCACAACTCTGATGCACCAGGCCAGCCAAGAGATCGTTGGCTGAAATATACACCAATGTTTCCTGCACTTGATGCCAAAATAGACCAAGTTTATCGTTTTTTTTTCGCCAAGTGCGTTGCGTCACCACATAAAGCTGCGAAGGTGACATTAGAGAAGGGCAGTTCGTTCGTACACTTCATTGACTTAGCATATCAAATTGTCGTAGCTACAAAGGATAAACGTGAGAAGCCGCATTGCTGGAGTCACTTGTGAATCTAACGTGAACCAGTTATGCCCAGAAATACTTTCGCAGAAAAGTGATGTGTTCGACAGCTCTGCTTGTGTAAATTCCCGGCCGTGGCATAGTTCAAAATCTGAGGCCTTTTAAAACATTTTTTTCTTTTCTGCCTCGGTCACTTATTGAAACCGAAGAAATACATGCGTAGATGTGGTCGCACGAGAATTCACGAGTTGTCCGGTAACCCGATACTCTGGAAGCATGTTTGAGTATACCTGAATACCGCACACGCTCATCTTCTCTATTAGAAAATTTTAGCGCTGAGCCTTGAAGGTTGCTCGCACGGGTGTGCGAAGGTATACGATGTATGTCAGGCCCACGCGTTCAAACTAGTCACAATATTAGGCCAGTGTCCGACTGAGTACGTAGAACTCTGACCGCTGTAGGAGCACGCTGTAATTATTTTCCCTCTTCTCTCTTCGGAAGACATTGGAAGTTAAACAGGAGG